>JBCFYV010001001.1:35322938-35351692 GCA_039000515.1 Timema cristinae | reverse complement strand
AACAGGGGTAACAATAAATTTTTTGTATCAACTAAGCTTTCCAAACACATTTTTGGGTGCATTGTTCAAGATTTTGTCTTTTCGGCCCATCTTTTTTGACCCAATGTTGAGTCTTATCAGGCTGTCCCACTCACAAATGAAACATGGCAACTTGTATATCCGCCTTGTTGACTAAGAGCATTGAGATAACTTTCAAATCCCCGAAAATAGTCCAACCATGGTTGGCATTTTTTTATTTTCTTGAGGACGAGAGCCGGGTTTACATAGTGTTCTTTTAAATTGCACTGGTGTCCAACTGGTACAGATGCAAAACTGGCGTACGTGATGAAGGGGGACAGCTTTAAGGCTCCTTTTTGATGAATCTATAAAAAACCTTTTCATTCATCTTTATCGTATGTGATATTAAATTTTGCTCATCGACCCGGGGAACATCATAACAATAACCATGTTCTCCTCTTCCTCAAAGTACTTAACAAATTCCTTTCTCGTTTCCCCTGTACCAATAAAAAGAGGTTCCTTGGCCCAAATAAGTTTGTTTATTTCAATCTGGAGCCCAACAATTCAGCTGCCCCTTTTGAAAGGTCCAGATCTTTAGTCAGATCATTAAGTTCAACCTGAGAAAGGCTGAAGTGAATCGCCTCCAGAGGGCTTATTTTCCCGGTATTTGGACCCTTGAACTTCTGGATGTTCCGAGTCTGAAGACTCTGAGGGAGATACTGGCAATTCAGTTGGACGCAAAGGCCCACTGGCACTCAGGTCCATGAGGAACGGACATATGGCCGATGGAAATTTTTATCGGGATAAGAGATTAGCTTTTGATTTTTTCGGTTATACCCACGGACATGGCAGGAACAAAAGTAACAATCATCAGAGTGGTTTTTTGGCTCCCTCCATTCATAGGAATTCCAAATAGTAAAGCAGTCTTCTTTCCTTTGAGCAAATAAGCATAGACATTGAAATACTGCATACAAATTTATGAGGACCCACGATTTGTCCTGGTCTTTGAATTTCATGCCAAAATACGCAAAAGCGCATGCACGACATTACACATAAAAAAAAAATTGAGATGAACTTAAAATTCCATCCAGTCTTTTATCTTACTACGAACATGGTAAGTACACAATCTTCTGGTTAAAGAGAGATAAACTGAGTCCCTCATGGGGACATCTCTTTATATCTTTTCTGATGACCCAAGAAAAGTCGAGAAAATTTCAATCTTAAGAAGATAACACGTTCGGGATCAATCCAGATAAGCTCGAAAAAAAGAAGGTGGCTGTCGATTACGCTTGCTTAGCGAGCGTTCCTGCGAGGTCACTGAACCAAGATAAAAACTGAGATAAGGATTCGCGGGACGCTATTGGTAAGAGAGTTGCAAGGAGAGGGAGGGACGGCACAAGGATGTGTCACAGAGGGGATTTTGTGAGTTTCACCACAGTAGAATGATGGTCAGGCAGGGAGGAAAGAAATTCAAAGCTGAAAAAAAAAATTATGGTAAATGTTCAAAAAATCCAAGTAAAATTGAATTTTTCAAGAAAACGTGACGTGATAGAAATTTTTCATTTTTTTTAATTAGCACCAAAAAATACATAAAGTTCAGCTATCAATTCCCTTGTATTTTTTTCATCGCAGCCTGTGTAATTTATGAATAAACTATGATAAATAAAGTGCTTAAAGACTAAGAAATAACTTATACAAAAAATAATGTATATTAATGGAGGATACAGGGAAGGGAGTTAAGTTAGAAACATAAAGGGATTAGATCTTAATTAAAATTTTCTATTTCTTCCTTTGTACACTATTCATGCATCATCTTTTTATCACTATTTTTACACTATAATTTCAGACATTGTCATTTCTCAAAATTAGGATAGAAGTAGAATTCAAGCCTGTGAAATGAAATATTTGATAATATAGGATGACAATAATGAATAGGATGAGAGGAGAAGGAGGCTCAACTAAGAGGGTATGGCCATGTGAGGAGAAGATACCAAAGATGTTGGATATTGAAATGGGGGTAGGAGGAACACCAAGCGAGTGCAAAGAATTGTTGAGAGAGAGGAGAAGATTGAGTCATTGTGGAGGAGAGTGGATGGGGGAAAGGAGACATTGGAGAGGATGATTTTCCAAAGAGACTTGGCCAGGGCTGGAAGCTGTTCATGATGATGGTGATGATTAAATAAGAATATATACATAAAAACAGGAAGAAAGACGGCTACATTTTGAAAAATATTTAAGAAGAGCTTTTATATTAGCTGTTTTAACCTTTTTCGGGTTATACGCTTATTACTAATTATGCTAAATAAGTTTAGGGATAAGGGAGATTATATTTAGATGAAGTGTACCCACATTTACTTGGAGGGAGAGTAGAAAGCAATTTTAGAATAACCATCCTCATAAAACCCGACCGAGATTCGAACTTCAATCTCCTTGTCATCGCAGTCCAGTCTACTCAGGAGTACCACATTAGACCATGCGACCACCGAAGTGGGTTTGAGAAGAGATAAAGTTTGAAGTGCTTTCAGAGGACAATTTTGCCATTTTTGGTAGAATGAGAGCTTAACACATTATTTGAACATTTTGAAGAAAAGTAAGATTCTTGAGTTTCTTTATAACCGAACACAATTTAAAATGAAAGAATTTCCCTCGCATATGCAATCACTCTCCTTTAGCATGAGCTCAAATTTATTACAGCACACCACTGAGCTATGATAGTCTTAGCATAGTATAGATTTGCTGGAAATCAGAACTCAAGTTGTTTGATCTCTCTTCTTCGGTTTTTTGAACCCAAGATAAACCAAGATTGTAGTGTACCAATGTGTCAAGCGAACTTTAGTTTTCTTTTCTGGACTGATCTGTGCATTTGTTTTAGAATCTGTAAAAAAAAAAAAAAATAATAACCATCTTTGAACAGATTAAATAAAACTTAACACCACAACCATTAAACATTAACTTTGCAAGAGAAGAATTTATAATAAAATTATGTTATAAAAACCCAATTTTTTAAAATGAAAATTTAGTTTCCCCTTTTTAAAAAAAAAGCCAATTGAAAAAACAGAAAGGCGATTTTAAACCCCCAAAGTTTTACCCTTATGTAGATCCCTTTTTCTTGTGACATTGAAAGGCCCCTAGTGTATTTCCCCAAACAGTTTACGGGAACGACTATAAAAATCCCCCCCCCTTAAAAGGGCCTTTAAGAAAAGCAAGGTGGGTCAAAAAATGTAAATTTTGAGAAAAAAAAGTAGGAAAAAAAAAGCTTTAAAATGGATAATATTCAAAAAACAAAATAAGGCCCTGGTTTTCATTAAACAAATCATGGGGGTGGAAAAAAACAAAACTAAAAAAATATAGCAATTAAAGAATAAAATTTAAATAAAAATACTGGTTTTTTGTTAAGCGTTATAGAGTTTTGGAAAATGAAAAGTTTAAGTTTTTTAAATGGTTTTTTCAATACTGTCAAAAATCGTGTGAATATAAGCAATTTATTTATGTGATAACCCCATGCTTGAAATTGGCCCCCTTCCCCATGGTGGATTTGTCTAAGTTCTAACCACCCAAAAAGGTATGGAAACCGGGTCGGCCCTTTAAAAATTTAATATTTAACCCAATTGGCTTTTTTACTGTGTAATAAAGGGTTAATTATTTTTCCCCTCGAAATCTCCCCGCCCTAAATCGCTAAAATGTCAAAGTTTTAAAAAGGGAAATAAAAAAGAAAAAAATTAAATGAACGATGAAAAATTAACCAAAAATTTACAGAAAAAAATGTATATATAGAGTTTTTGAAAAAAAAAGGTTTAAATTAGTCCTGATTAAATTTTTTAAAAAATTTTTTTGTTCAGTTTTTTTCTGTTAAAGAGGGAGTTTAAATTTTTATAACATATTCATTTGGGTTAGTTATTTTAACCCTTTTTTCTGCGAAGTTGACAATTTTTCTTTATTTAGTATTGATGCGGAAAACGTTATTCCAGCGGAACATTATCATTTTTGGGACGCTGTTTAACCCTAGACTAGCAAGCTGGCCTGAAAAGGATTGTATTTTTACCGGGGGGATATCTTTCTGACATTTTAATTAAAACCCCCGGTTTTATTAAAATAAAAATTTGGGTTTAAAATTTTTTCTTTTTGAGGGGCAAGGATTTTCTTTTTAAATATCCCAAAATTTGGGGACGTTGGAAACTTGCGACAAGGAAATGCCCCGGTGTTAGAACCTGAATTTTTTATAACATGCCCCTGACCCCTTTAAAATGGGGTTAAGTTTTAGGAAAATTGGAAGGGAGCCCCTTAAACTAAAATCGGAGGTGGAATTTTTTAAAACTTTTGTTCAAGAAACTAGGGGGTTTTTTTTTGAAGGGTTTTGGCTTTGGGCGTCCTTTGTTTTGAAATAATTTGATTACCTATATAATTGTTATAAAATTTTGTTTGTTTTCTTTCATAAAACACTCAAAACAAAACATGCTACAATAAAACTCCCCAAAAATCGGGGAAACAAACCAAAAATTTTGTACAAAATTTTTTAAAAATTCTTGGTTAATGGTTTTTTACAAATTTAGTAGTGAGTGTCCAAAGTTTGTGATTTATAAAATATCCGGTAAAGGGGAGGGATAAATAACGTGAAATAAGGGAAAGTTTTAGCCCCATTTTCCCCAGAAAAAGCCCGGTGTGAAAAACGGGAAAAAATTTTTGCAAATGAGACTCTAAAGTCTCCTATTATAAGTTTCCCCGGCCAGCGCACGCAAACATGGACCTACACTCTGGTCGCTTTAAGTCTGGCCCTGAGCGGGAAACAAATGTTAAATTAAAAAGTTTTTAAATAAACCAAAATCCTAAATATATTTGTAAATTATCAAATAGAAATCGTTTTTAAATGACTTCTTTTTTAAAGTTTGTTCAGGTAGTTAGTAATGAAAAACTGATAAACCGTATTGGTTCAAATATAGTAGGACTAGACATAATATAACATTTTAAGAGTTTTACTGGAAAAAAAAGGTTTTGATGTCCCACAAAGTAAAACTTAAATTTGACACACTTTTTTATTAGGCTTGTATTGATATTAAGGCACTCAAAAAATTGTGCTGTCTAATACCTATATTATTATGTTCACATACATAAATCTGCATAGTATACTTGAATAAAATTATTTGTTTATAATGGTTGCATAATATATTATATTTCTAAATAATCAAGCGTTAAAAATAGAAAAAATAAAAAAAATAATTTTTAGTTATTGCTTTCGTATTTATTTTTAGTAGACCCCTGGTATGTTTTCAGATAGAAATCATCAAAATTTGGTATGATGTCTTCAGCTGACATATTTTTTAATCAAAAAAAGATGCTCCCTCAGTTAATCTTGACCTTTCTAGAGTTTTGTCAATTTTATTAAAAGAAAACAGATGTTAAAAAAATATGTCTCCCAATATAGTTTAGTATATGCATAGTGAAATATATCTCACTAGGAATCCGATCTGCAGAAAAATAGTTGTAAAAACTTGGAATGTCAAAGTACTTTATCTTCGATATAAAATTGTTCCCAAAAAACTACAAGTTCTTCAATACATCTTTTTTTTTATATATTTTGTACTAGACTTAAACATATGTTTATAATATTTACCGGTTTAGTTTAAAGGCAAATAAACCCAAAATACCTTACTACAATTTTCCTCATGGACTTTGATTGTAAGATGATGGTGATTTTGTCACTGTGATCGATATCAAAAGTAGCAGGGACAGAGATAACTGCACACTCTTGTTTACAGAAGGCATGGTGTGGCAATGACCAAATATCAGTAGTTATTAAAACGGTGGTTGAGTATGTGTCCAGCAGCAGATGCAGTGTTGGATTCTTAAATTTGCTCTAATGTTTTTTAAACAATATTGGCAACAGAGTTACACAAAGGGACACAAAATTTTCCCTACAATAATGTAGGGAGGATTTATAAATAGTGTATCCAACTGTTAACACCTTGAATTAAATGGCACACATGCAGCAACTTTCTAAAGTTATCAGTCTAAAAAATTTCAGTGAAAGATATTTACTTTATTTTATTTTTCTTATTTTAAAGGGGGCAGAGGGTGAGCCTGACCTTATGCTGCCCCCCGTGTTGACATGCCTGCTATGTCCAGATTTTTTTGCGCCGCGTCTTATACTTTGGCTTATGTACTAATTACACTAATGATTTTAGGGATTAGGAAGACTATATGTCTAGGAAATGTACCAGCATATGGAAAGTGGAAAAACCCTTTGAAAAAAAAGGGGGAGGAAAAAACCTCAGTGCATCTGACAGATTCGAACCACAATTCCCATCATCAGCAGTCTAGCCAATCGGAGAGTAGCGCCTTATCCATGTGTCCATTGAGGGGGTTATGTTCAAACATTAAATTTTTATTTCATTAACAACCTCCTTGATGGCCCAGTCAGTCATTTTTTCATCATTTATATCCCTTTGCAAGAATCTTGGAGGCTGCGACCAAGTTGTCCCTGACAGCGCCCAAACCGATATATGGGGATATGAACCCGGCTGCTGCAGGTCGTCGCAGACTTCTCCTTCGGGTCCAGAATAAATTTTCACTTGTCCCCCCCAATACATCTGAGTTGACTGTCTGGAAAGGAGAACAAAAACCAATTATTCACTATTTATAGATTGTGGTTAGTGCCCCGTCTGCCAACTTAGTGTTGAATCATCTTGGCTAGTATTGGTTTAGTTAATTTATTAGAGATTTACCAAGTTGTGCATCCTAATGTTGGTAGCTGAACCTTAAATGGACTAATATCTGAAACCACGCTCATGTCAAATATTGCCAAGTTTATAAATGCTATGAAATGTAGTGTAGCAGAAATGGTCCTTCTTGCAAACTTAAAGCTGTTGATGTAAGATGATGTCACTAAGTATAAATATTATGAGGAAACTCATAATCATCTCATCTCCAACTGTTTCCAACATATGTCTGGGTCAGTTTAGTAAAATGCCTCCATCTTTCCCCCTTTAAACACTCCATTTTTTCCTCTCACTTGCCCCCTTTTGTTATCTGCTACTTCCATCTCTTTTTTGGCCTCCCTTGAAATCTTCATCTCCATCTCCTCCCCCCAGTTAGGGAAGGTTTCCCGAGGGCCTATAAGACTCAGGGGAAACCCCGCACAGGTTGTAGGCCCGGGGGCCGAAACAAAAAGAAGCATAGAGGAAATAGTGTATAGAGGAAGTGAGCATCCAAAATGAAGCACTAGAGGAAATAGTGTATAGAGGAAGTGAGCATCCAAAATGAAGCACTAGAGGAAATAGTGTATAGAGGAAGTGAGCATCCAAAATGAAGCACTAGAGGAAATAGTGTATAGAGGAAGTGAGCATCCAAAATGAAGAACTAGAGGAAATAGTGTATAGAGGAAGTGAGCACCCAAAATGAAGCACTAGAGGAAATAGTGTAAAAGGGGAAAAGTGAGAAATCCAAAATGAAGTGCTAGAGGAAGAGGAAATAGTGTATAGAGGAAGTGAGCATCCAAAATGAGTTTGCTAAGGAAGAGGAAATGTGTATAGAGGAAGTGAGCAGCCAAAATGAAGCACTAGAGGAATAGTGTATAGAGGAAGTGAGCATCCAAAATGAAGCACTAGAGGAAATAGTTTTATAGAGGAAGTGAGCATCCAAAATGAAGCACTAAGGAAAATAGTGTATAGAGAACGTGAGTATCCAAAATGAAGCACTAGAGGAAATGTGTATAGAGGAAGTGTGCATCCAAATGAAGCACTAGAGGAAATAGTGTATAGAGGAATGAGCATCCAAAATGAAGCACTAGAGGAAATAGTGTATAGAGAACGTGAGTATCCAAAATGAGCACTAGAGGAAATAGTGTATAGAGGAAGTGAGCATCCAAAATGAAGTGCTAGAGGAAGAGGAAATGTGTATAGAGGAAGTGAGCAGCCAAAATGAAGTGCTAGAGGAAGAGGAAATAGTGTATGAGGAAGTGAGCAGCCAAAATGAAGCATAGAGGAAAAGTGTATAGGGGAAGTGAGCATCCAAAATGAAGCATAGAGGAAAATAGTGTATAGAGAACGTGGTATCCAAAATGAAGCACTAGAGGAAAATAGTGTATAGAGGAAGTGAGATCCAAATGAAGTGCTTGGGAGAGGAAATGTGTATAGAGGGAGGAGTGAGCAGCCAAAATGAAGCCTAGAGGAAATATTTGTATGGAAGTGAGTATCCAAAATGAAGCACTAGAGGAAATAGTGTTAGAGGAAGTGAGCATCCAAAATAAAAGCACTAGAGGAAATAGTGTTTTAGAAAAGTGAGTATCCAAAATGAAGCACTAAGGAAATAGTGTATAGAGGAATTTGACATCCAAAATGAAGTGCTAGAGGAAGAGGAAATAGTGTATAGAGGAAGTGAGCAGCCAAAATGAAGTGCTAGGGGAAGAGGAAAATGTGTATAGAGGAATGAGCAGCCAAAATGAAGCACTAGGGGAAAATAGTGTATAGAGAACGTGAGTATCCAAAATGAAGCACTAGAGGAAATAGTGTATAGAGGAAGTGAGCATCCAAAATGAAGCACTAGAGGAAATAGTTTTATAGAGAACGTGAGTATCCAAAATGAAGCACTAGAGGAAATAGTTTTATAGAGGAAGTGAGCATCCAAAATGAAAGTGCTAGGGGAAAAGAGGAAATAGTGTATAGAGGAAGTGAGCAGCCAAAATGAAGTGCTAGAGGAAGAGGAAATAGGTATAGAGGAAGTGAGCAGCCAAAATGAAGTGCTAGAGGAAGAGGAAATAGTGTATAGAGGAAGTGAGCAGCCAAAATGAAGCACTAGAGGAAATAGTGTATAGAGGAAGTGAGCATCCAAAATGAAGCACTAGAGGAAATAGTGTTAAGAGGAAGTGAGCATCCAAAATAAAAGCACTAGAGGAAATAGTGTATAGAGGAAGTGAGCATCCAAAATGAAGCACTAGAGGAAATAGTGTGTAGAGGAAGTGAGCATCCAAAATGAAGCACTAGAGGAAATAGTGTATAGAGGAAGTGAGCATCCAAAATGAAGCACTAGAGGAAATAGTGTATAGAGGAAGTGAGCATCCAAAATGAAGCACTAGAGGAAATAGTGTATAGAGGAAGTGAGCATCCAAAATGAAGCACTAGAGGAAATAGTGTATAGAGGAAGTGAGCATCCAAAATGAAGTGCTAGAGGAAGAGGAAATAGTGTATAGAGGAAAGTAGCATCCAAAATGAAGCACTAAGGAAATAATGTATAGGGGGAAGTGAGCATCCAAAATGAAGTGGCTAGAGGAAATAGTGTATAGGGGAAAGAAAGCATCCAAAATGAAGCACTAGAGGAAATAGTGTATAGAGGAAGTGAGCATCCAAAATGAAGCACTAGAGGAAATAGTGTATAGGGGAAGTGAGCATCCAAAATGAAGCACTAGAGGAAATAGTGTATAGAGGAAGTGAGCATCCAAAATGAAGCACTAGAGGAAATAGTGTATAGAGGAAGTGAGCATCCAAAATGAAGCACTAGAGGAAATAGTGTATAGAGGAAGTGAGCATCCAAAATGAAGAAACTAGAGGAAATAGTGTATAGAGGAAGTGAGCAGCCAAAATGAAGCACTAGAGGAAATAGTGTATAGAGGAAGTGAGCATCCAAAATGAAGCACTAGGGGGAAATAGTGTTTTAGAGGAAGTGAGCATCCAAAATGAAGAAACTAGAGGAAATAGTGTATAGAGGAAGTGAGCATCCAAAATGAAGCATAGAGGAAATAGTGTATAGAGAAGTGAGCATCCAAAATGAAGCACTAGAGGAAATAGTGTATAGAGGAAGTGAGCATCCAAAATGAAGCACTAGAGGAAATAGTGTATAGAGGAAGTGAGCATCCAAAATGAAGCATAGAGGAAATAGTGTATAGAGGAAGTGAGCATCCAAAATGAAGCACTAGAGGAAATAGTGTATTAGAGGAAGTGAGCATCCAAAATGAAGAAACTAGAGGAAAATAGTGTATAGAGGAAGTGAAATAGTGTATAGAGGAAGTGAGCATCCAAAATGAAGCACTAGAGGAAATAGTGTATAGAGGAAGTGAGCATCCAAAATGAAGCACTAGGGGAAGAGGAAATAGTGTATTAGAGGAAGTGAGCAGCCAAATGACGCTGGACAGGTCGCCGCTATTTTCTAAATACATGTGTTTTTCAGGTTTTCCAAAGGGGGAATTCTCTTTTTTTTGGGACTTTTTAGAAAGAAAACATGATTATCAACGGTTTTTTCCACCCGGGCCGAGTATTTAGTAAAATGCCGATCTTCCTTCTCATTTCACCACCCTCCCTTTTTTAATTTCTTCCTTTTACCCTTAAGTGTACACTTTTCTGTTTCCTTGGCCCCCCTTGCTGTTTTTTTTCTTACATACTTCATTTCAAGGGAAATCAAATGCCACTTTTAAAAAACATATATTTGACTATGCTGAAAATTGAAAAAGATCATAAAGTTTAATTTGGAACTAATTTATACAGTAAAATTTCACTTTTGGTTTTATATGACAGCTAGCAAAAGCTACAGTAATCCCAACATTGTCTGAAAGTTAACGTTGTCAACTATTTGGAAAAAATTTATTATTGCTAAGTATTACTATTATTTCACTAAACAATATTATCAATCACTTTTGACAAACTTCCTTGAGAATTACAGTAAATTGTTTTTTCCATAATCGTTTAAAAAAAAAAGTCAAGAAAATTTCATTCTAGTTTTTCTTTTAACTTTGGCAATTACAGGAAAAATAGAGGAATTTTATATTAAATGGTATTAATTAAGTTGTTATATTTTTATAAATGGCCTTGATACTTTAACAAAATAAAGGGTTTTTGGATAATAAAGGGGAATAGCATACAAAATTTTGTGAAATACAAATAAAATAAAGAAATTTGGTAAAGAGTATAATATCATTCAACGCCCCTGGTAACAAGGTCCCCCTACTCCCAAAAACTGGGACATAGCTTCTATTCGATGGCCAAATTTTTTTTTTTGCACTAAGGCCATTTTTAAACGAGTGTTTGCTTTTAAAAATTAATTTTGAAAAAAAAAATAAAACAAACTTCAAAGCTACCAAACAAAGGGTTAGTCTCATAACTAAAATCTAACCGGGTGACCTGGGGTTGGGGTAGGTTTTTCAGACTTCTATACGGGGGGCCGGGGGTTCGACCCCGGTCCCGGCACAGATTTATCGATTTCCAAACCCCCTACACCTCACAAGACATCTTGTGAATGTGGAACCCGGGTCCCCACCGTGGTTCGGATTCCACGTTAAATGTGGTCCTTCATTTCATCTCACAATCACCCTACCATTACACATTAGGTAAGGGCGTATAACCCAACGGGTATAAGCGCGGTGCTAATAATAATAAAAAATAAAATTTTTAAATATACATTTAAAAAAGTGAAATTTCGTATAAAAAACAGTTCAAAAACCATGATGTGTGTCCACAAGTTTTAATGAACTAATATTTTAAAGTCTAGTATTTAGGGATGTCTATGTTAAGGTTTAAAAACTTTTACTAGCTTTAATAATACAGTGTCTTTTTTAATATTAATTTGGATTGTAATCCATGTGTTCTTTTTTGAAAATTTGTTTGGGGTTGGAGCTTTTTTCCTTGGAAAAAAAATGGTTTTTTAGTGTTTTGGTAATTATTTTTCTAATATAACATTTAAAACGATGATAAAAAAACAAGTGTTTCTCAATAATCAATATACATTATTCAAAAATTTGAGTTTGTGTATAAGACTATAAAATTTTAAACTTTTAAACCCCCCAAAATTGTGTTGTGTTTTCCCTTTAACTAAACCCGAGATTTAGGATTATACAATATTCTAACAAAAACTGTGAAATGTAATAAAAAAATACTAGCAAGTCTTTCTTTTAGTGTTGATTAAATAATACCAGGCTAAGTTCAATTTTTAAGTTCTTGTTATTTGAGCACGGATGTGTACCCTAGACTTAAACAACAACAAGGGGCTGACTTACCTGTTTGCCCCTGCCGAGGCCCATCAAATAGACCCCAAGTGGACGAACTTCGCGGACCCAAACAAAACTAATACTAACTTGAAGAATGGGGGCCCAAAACGCGACGCCCGTAAAATGGACTGAGACGCAATGCGGATATCCACATCGGAAGATTCCCACCGGCCACGAAATTCCCCCCAAGTTCGTTTAGGCATTTCGTATTTCCCGGGGGATCCCAAAAAGTTTTCCCCCCCCCAATTCTCCCTTCTTTTCCCCCTTTGGCAAATTTTTATTTATAGGGGGATCCCGACCTACTATCGAGACAAATTTGGGCCTTTAAACCGTTACAAAAAAAATAGGAGAAGCTCCGGGTTCATTCGTATTAAATGTAAAGATTAAAAAATTTTTTTAGCAACCTAACTTCGCTTTTTCTGTTAAATTAATTAAATCCAAAATTACTTTTGACGTCATTTAAATTTATCTTTAAAATATGGAGCATAGTATAAATTTAATCTGACCGCGTTGATATCGATTATTAAGGTATTAGCATCAAAATTTCAGTCGAGTCGTAATCCGTGGTAATAATGAACAACCTTTGAGAATACATTTTTTACATAAATATAGAATGTTTTTTTTTAACTCGATATTTCTGTGAAAAAAATTATTAAATGCTGTTCGCGGGAACATTGAGTTGGTTGGAATTTGGGGATTAAAACTTTTGTCCCTTTTGGGCATAACTCGGACTATTTATTGTTTGAATTATTCGGGTAAATTTGTGGAACCAAATTGGGGTATTTTTTTATGTTTTTTTTTAAGGAGGTTTTAAGTGAAAAATCGTTTTTGAATTTAACTGTTAAAAATATAAACCTATTATTGTAATTTTTCCTTTTGAAACGTATCTAATCATCACAAACGTTATGACTGCCATTAAAAAAAAGAAAAGGGAACCAAAGCCAAAAAAATTTTTTTGTCCCTACTACTCTGTCAACGCTAAAGTAAAGTAAATGATTAATTTTTTGTTATGAACTTTCTAAAATCTTACTGATAATACTATAGCATTTTTAGACGTTTTGGTGAAAACCATAAATATTATAAATTATATATATTAAAAACTATATTTGATGTTCAATATTAATCCTTTTAAATAAATTTGATTTCTATATTCTACAAATATCTTTTTGGGACGTGATTTATAATATAAGATTTTCCACCATATCCTAGGTATACGAGAGTATATTTAAGTAAGTTTTCTAATATGGTGAACAGGGATGAGGCAGTTTTTATATTCTTTACCTTCTCTTGAGATGGACTATCCATATTTTTACTTTTGCGACAGGTGGGAGTTGCGAGATCTGATGATTTGATGTTGTCTTTAAACCTTGAAAGGACAAAAACTCCTTGCAATTCACTCCTGATGTCCCCCTTTTTTGTATGTACCTTTCTTGTAGTTTGAGCCTCCCCCCCATTAGGACGGTTCAATTTATAGTTTTATTAGAGACTTTATGACTGTTTAAGAGTAGTGAATCGGAAAGAGAATTTTAAAATTAGGATAGCTTTTGATTTGTCCATAGGCCCTAAAGTGTATTTTTTATTTTATAGGACTAAACATATTTTCTAGAATATTGATTTTTTGTTTGTGAAATTGACGATTACGAGAAACTTATTAAAGAAGATTGGGACCAGGAGATGAAAATGGATGCAAGTGAGGCCCACCCACCATCATCATTAACCTGGCTGAAGACAATGAAGAGGAGGACGACAAATATGATGATGTAGAAAAAGTTCTTGCAACCCCGTTGGAAAACACTTAAAAGGTATAAGCCAGTTTCATAACGAATATTACTTATTTATTGTAATAATGTTAGAAAAGTTTATGGCAGTGGATTTATTTCGCTGTGTAATACTATATGTTCAGATTTTTTTAACCTCAAAATATCAAGGTCAACAATAAATAAGAAATAAATAAAAGAGTCATATATGTTTCTTGTAAAAACCTAAATTTTTGACCTTCAGAAGTGACAGCTGCAAAACACATGTTTTTGCAGATCGTTTGGTTCGGCGTAGGGATACATAATTTGGTGTGGTAATGTTCATAACTATCAGTCAGCACCAAAGAAGTTATAGGCTACTGTACATAGCATTGTCAAGATAAAATACTGATTCAATATAAATTTCGAGGATAGTAGTATATTGAATTTCTACCATAAAACATTTTAAAAACATGCCTTGCTAATCACCTGTTCTGTAATGAGCCCACCAAGTTGTAAACTATCCTCTCCTTGAAGGCTCCTCTAGTGCAGAACAGCAGGAGACACTTGATCTTCCTCATCCAATGGCAGTCCCGTCAAGTGTTTTAACTCCTCTGTGCTCAGCTCAGGTTTCTGAAAAGTAGCAAACAATACACAACTTAACAGTAGGACAGTTGCAGCTGCAAACAACTACATGTTTAAATAAATCAGCTGCTTTTTATATAGTTAAAGTTTGACAAAGTTGGCACTCAATAGTGTGTATCCCCTCCCTCACTACTCGTCTTTTGGCTTCGCACCCGCGCCATTCGTCTGCCAGTCAGTCTTTGTTTACATTTGTGAGATTGTGCATAGCTTGTTCATAGTTGTGTGTTTAGTTCTTTAAAATGTTTTCTAAATCTAGTAAAAGTGTTATACAGCTAAGGGAATTAAATGAAAACATGTGACATTAACATTTAGAGTTGGGTTGAATCCACTATTTTACGAATCCAAATCTTCAATTTACCTTCAAATCTTGAATCTGAATCTTGTAAAAAATTATGAACATAAGAGGAAATATAAATAAAATAGAACAATATAAAATATAATAGTAACTAAATGGTTATTATTTTTATTATTATTATTATTATTATTATATTATTATTATCATCATTACTATCATTACTATCATCATCATCATTATCATTATCATTATTATTTTTATTATTTTTTATTTATTATATATTATTATTATTATTATTATTATTATTATTATTATTATTATATTATTATTATTAGCACCGCGTCTTACTACCCGTTCGGGTTATACGCACTTACGCTAATGTGTAATGGTAGGGTGATTGTGAGATGAAATGGAGGACCTACAGTTTAACGTGGAATCTGAACCACGGTGGAGGCCTGGCATTCCACACATTCACAAGTTGTGATTAATACACGTCTTGTCAGAGGTGAAGGAAGGGCTTGGCAATCAGATAAATCTGTGCGGGACTGAGGATTGAACCCCGGCCGCCAGCACAGAAGTCCGACACCTTACCCCACAACCGCTAGGTCACTCTAACTAAATGTTAACATTTTTTCTTATAATACATTCATTATAACATTCATAAATTCAGTAAAGTGTTAAATCACTGGTCTGGGGACTGGTTGTTGAACCACCAATAAGCAGTATTAGGGGTTTTCTAATCAAATTTCACATGAAAAATTGAAAACTTTTTTTTAAAGGATTTGATTCTTGATTCGAAAGATTCGAGGGTCCCATCCCTACTACAATACATCATCAACTGCTGGATAGCACAATATTGTTTTTCTCAATACACTACATATTAAGTATTAACCATGAGTATACGACACCTTAGCTCAGTCGGTAGTGTGTCTGTCTACTGATCTAAGGGTCCTAGGTTCAATTCCTGGCATGGCCAAGAAAAGTATTATTGGGGAAATGTGGGTTTACCCTTTTACATTGATGAATTTACAGCCGGGGACTGGAAGTTGTGAGTGTCCTAGTCTTAGGTTAGATTATAAGGCATATGAGGCTACGACAGGCCTAGCAAGCTGGTAATGGAAATATATGGCTTGAATGAAAACTTACCCATGCCCCAGGCTGGAAAAATATAACAGATGTAAGAAAATTAACCATGAGTGTTTTTAGAGTTATTTCCCTTGTTTTAACACACTACACAGAAATAATGTGATAATTCAGCATATTTGGCAATCCAGCATTGCTGAAGTCCTGATCGAGAAGGATAATAGTAATTTTACTGTTTATAAGTAATAATTATAACTATTTTGATTCTTATTAAATATGCTTCATGATCAAAGGCGCTCAAGTTTCTGGTCATTGATCTTAAGGTTGGTACCATTACCAGTAACAGCTAAAATTGTATTAACTCTGTGAAAATGTATTCAACATTTTTTTGATATTCTATAGTAGACTTAGCGATATAGGATGTGTTTGTCCAAGAATTTAAACTAGGATGAAACACAATTAACTGTACTTAAATGAATGCCATTAAAAAAAAACTTCATGGCATTAGCCTGCAATCAACCCATTCCCGACCAAGCGGCCTTTGTCCACAAAAAATCTGGAGGCGCCATTTATAAAATGAATGAATATATATCGTGGATACTCAAGGCTTTACTGTATATATACACACACACACAAACACACACACACACACACACAGTGATCAGAGAATGTGAAAGCCACGATCAAAACAAAAGAGCAAGAGCCTGCCATCATCCACAAATTCTGAGAAGGTATATAGGATTACGATGCACAATAAACCTGTCAGTAATTTTTGACCTTCACACTGTAGGACCTATTATTATATTTTTCCTGTTATTGGCTTGGATTAAAATTGGTTTTTGTGAGGTTCGTAGTTATAAAAAAAAATTCGCGGCACTCATGGATAATCGGGGCTTAACTGTGTACATATATACACACAGTAAAGCCCTGATTATCCGCCAGTGCCGCAAAAAAAATTATTTAATTACGAACCTCAAAAAAAACCAATTTCAATCCAAGCCAACAACAGGGAAAATACAATGGCCCTAAGGGGCGGAGGTCAACAAATAACTGACAGGTTTATTGTGCAACGTAATCCTATAGGCCTTCTCAGAATTTGTGGGATGAGTGGCAGGCTCTTGCTCTTTTTGTTTTGATTGTGGCTTTCACATTCTCTGATCACTGACCTTGACAACCAGAGCGGGCCTCCAGTGGTGTCAGTTGTTAGTAAGCGTAACTTAGTGATCAGTCGTGTTTTATGTTTCTTTGTCAGTGCTCAAGTTTAGTGTTTGTTAGTTCCTGAAATTAATAATGGCTGAAAAATGAAAGAAGGTTATTTGTTAACGATTGCACAAAAACTTGAAATGATTTCTAAAATAGAAAAGGGCGTTTCGAGGAAGCAGATGTGTTTGAATTACGGGATCAGGGAAACAACAGTGCGAGGCGTTATAAAGTAAAAAGACAAACTGTTGGCCTTTGCATCAGTGTCGGACAGTGCTTCTGGGATGAAAAAATTAAAAACAACGAGAAATATACCTACAATTGAACTTTACTCGGGATTAGTGGAATGGTTATCTCAGGTGCAAAGTGATGGCCCTACCATTGGGAGCTAAAGCAAAAAAATATTTATTTGTTAGGCCTGGAAGTAAATTTTGATACGTCGTCCGGGTGGTT
Source organism: Timema cristinae (assembly GCA_039000515.1). Lineage (NCBI taxonomy): Eukaryota > Metazoa > Arthropoda > Insecta > Phasmatodea > Timematidae > Timema > Timema cristinae. The sequence goes on along the minus strand of JBCFYV010001001.1, from coordinate 35,334,318 downwards.
AACATCGTTTTAAGAAACTCATGAAATTAAAGAGATTGGTCTAGACAGAGAGAACTGAGTGGTGATCAACAAGCAGCTGATGATTTTCTAAAGTGATTTGAAGAGTTTTGTTTTTGTCTGAAGATCTGTCATATAAACAAGTTTAAAAACGCTGATGAATCAAGGCTTTTTTGGAAGTGTCTTTCCACTCATACCCTAGCATTTGAAAGTGAACATAAATCTAAGAAACCGAGTCTTTTAAGGGGACAAAAGCAGAAAATGTACCATTGATTATTTCAAAAACCAAAAAAAAAAAGGTTGGATGAAAACCCGCAGATTTTTCAAGAATGGTTTCAAAAGATTTTAGTGCCTTAAGTACGTAAACATCTTGACTCAAAAAAATTTGCCAAAGAAGGTTGTTTTGTTAAGTGACAACACAACGCGCCTTCACACCCACTAAAGTGTGCCTAAATCTTCAACGGGAAATCTTCGCAAAGTTTTTGCCCCCAAAAATTTACTGCGTGATACAACTTGTGGACCAGGGGTCATTGCAACCATGAAGAGAACAAAAAGAAAAAAGTTGTTACTGTCAAAAGTCAAAAAAGGGCTGCGATTTTAAAAAATTTTTGGGAAAGATTTATGATTTTGTGCCCGCATGGAATTACATCAACCCCCTCACCCGGGTTAAATCGGGGAGAAAACTTTTTTCCGAGTACCCAAACAAATGCAACCAAAACATTTGTGAAGAAAGAATGAAGTCATGTCGCCCACTCACTTGTTGACCTGGGACACCCGTTCCGGGAGGTGAGAATTTCGACGAAGAGAACATAGAAGGTGGCTGGAATGCGACGAAGTGAGCCGGATTTTTAAAGACTGACTCACGTAGGATAAAAAAACAAAACATGGATGAATGAGAACAAAGAAGAACAAAGAAAAAGTGAAGAAGACGATCTGCGCATATGACCACAAAAGCTTTGCGCAGGGAGGGATTGTTTCAATATTAGAGGAACAAAAAAATGACACAATCGGAAAGGGGGCCACATGGTCTAAAAAGCCAAAGGCGGAGAGATCGAATTTTGACCAGTCGAGTGCAGTGGGTATTTTCCCTCCTAAAATATTTTCCCACCCTCTCCCTCCATAAAAATGTGGGTACAACTTCCCTAAATTAAACCTTCCTAATCCCTATCATATTAGTGTAATTTGATGAGGCGTATAAACCAAAGGGAAAATAAGAGTGATGCAAAAAAAAATTACTATATTTAATTAAAATCGGGGTTGGGGCCAATCACCCTTTTGGTTGATGCCGATTGTTGGTTTACTTTCTATACAATAAACAAAAAGTAATACGCATAGTGACGGACACACACACACATATTTTATATAAAAAATATGTTGTTTATTAAATATTTAATAAAAATATTGAAACACATAAAAAAAAATTAAATATTTGTGAAAAACTATTGAAAAGATTTGGGGTAAGTTAAAGGGATATAAGTGTTTTAACTCTTTGATATAAATACAAAATGCCAACTGTCAGCATAACCATTTTTAATTTAAAATAATTCTTTCAAAACAAAAAATTATCATAACTAAGTTTAAATTTTTTATATGTTTTCATCTTTTCCAAAAAAAGTCCCAAAAATATTTTTTTCAATTTTAAATTGGGGGCGAAACTTGAAAAACAAATTTTTTCAACTTTGCCTTGAAAAATATTCCGGCTTCGACAATTATGAAATTTTCCCAAGTTAAAATATTGCAGCAAAATACAAATGGTTGGTCAATTATTGCCATTCTAAACATTATAAAATCAATATTCATATGGGGAAAGTCTCTTGTTTTTTGCTCCAAAATGTTGAAAATCTACCCTTTATAATTTCTCTTGCCCAACTTGCAGCCTCCCAAAGTTTCTGAGTCCCCACAGACTCCGCCTTTAAACACTTGTTTCCCCTAACCCGGGAGACCCCAACCCCCTTTCCCCTTTTCCCCCAGGCAATTACTTCCCATCGGCCAGACCAAGGAAAAACAAAGGACCAGTCTATTGACACCTGACAAAGGCTGGCCAAAATATTCTCCATTTCCCCCCCCAATCAAATTCGAACCTGGAAAACCTACCGAGGGACTGTCAATATACTGGCACTGAAACGATATTTTTTTTTTTCCGTTTATTTTGAGGTATTATTTAACGTGAAATTTATGAACCGATTGCTTTATCAGTATATGATTTATAGATTTACTAAATTCTGAACAGACACAACAACCCCCGTCCCCCGGGTGTTAATTTATCAATGTGAAAGGGTAAACCCCACATTTTACCAATGATACATTTTTTGGGGCCCTGGCCCTGGACCCTTAGCCCAGTAACAAACATGCTATCGACTGATCAAAAAGTCAAATAAATTTCAATTTTTAATTTAAAATTGGAAATTTAGATAGAGGGGAAGGGGGGGAACTGTCCCCCACTGTGGGTGCCCATAAGGGAAAACCCGCTTAAAACTGGCAGTCTCACCACTTTATTTTTCAACTACACACACGTTCAAAAGGGGTGAAAATAATTGGCTCAAATTTCTAATCAGCACAATGATTGATTGTGCCCAATAATCAGATAATAAAAGGAGCAGCAATTGGGGAAATTTACCCAGGCCTAATTAAAAACTCTTAAAAAGACATTCAATAAAAAATAATGAAAAATTGTGAGTTATCACTATAAACAATTAAAATGTATGTCCCATGCAAAGTAAGCCGTCGGGTCATAGGATTGCCCAAGACATTTTTGTGTCTACTCAGCTGGTTATTTTTATAGCCTGCGATGTCAAAAACATACAGCAAGTCCTTGTCAATTCATCAGCAAATCCTTGTCAAAAATCAACAGCAAGTCCTGTCAATATCATACAGCAAGTTTGTCAATTTAAGAACCAACAGAATTTTTAAACCACTTAAAAGTTATGAGTATCAGAGTCATACTTATCCCATTCCCACCAAAAACAAAATTTAAGAATTCTGGTCGGTGTTGAAACAAGAAAACTAAAATTGATTTCCCCAAGGAAGATTCCAAGTGCTATTTAAATGAATTTAAAGTGTAAACTTTAAATGTTGTTTTTGGATTCTTAAAATCATTTGTACTTTATTTTTTTACAATATATCATGTTTTTTAAAAACATACTGTAAGTTAATCAAGTCTAACTATTTCATAAATCTAAAATACAGATCAGTAATCTTAGAAATAAAACAATAAAAAAATAAAAAATCTCCCTTTCACCCAATCAAAAAAAATTTTTAAATGTATATTATTATTAAAATTACTACACCCGCGTCTTACAAACCCGTTGGGTTAAGCACTTACGCTAATGTTAAGGTAGGGTGATTGTGAGAGAAATGAAGGACCTACAGTTTAACTGGAACCCGAAACCAGGGGTGGCGGCCTGGCATTCCCCACATTCAAAAAGAATGTGTCGGGTGAAGGAAGGGTTTGGAAATCGATAAATCTGTCCCCGGGACCGAGGATTGAACCCCGGCCGCTAGCACAGAATTTGCACCTTAAACCCCTAGACCCCCATCACCAAAATAAAGTATAGTTTGTATAGTTTTTTTATTTGGAAGAAGGTAAGGAAAGCTGGCTAAAATATATAAAAAAAAAAGAACACAATATGGTTTTTAACGGAAAAAGAAGTAATTAAGGCTCCCTGTTGACCCAAATTAATGTTTCCGCCCAAATCACCTGGCTAAGCTTTATTCTATCAGATATCAAACAAAATGAAATGTGCAAATAACTTATTAAAAAGGAAAACCCAAAAAACACAAAAGAGAGAAAAACGACATTTTAAAAGAATAAGGTCTTTATGTTTTTTTCCAGCTTTATCTACCTTTGCCAAATATAAAAAAAATGTACCTCATAAAGCAATAAAAGGTTTTCCTTAAAAAGAGATAATGTATAGTTCATATTCATGCTTTCAAAAACTCAAATTTTTTTTTTAATCACATTTTACCCCTTGCTAGACCAAACCTTCTTCTTACAAAGGTTTGGAATTGTCGGACTGTGACCCCCGCATCGCCGGGGGGAGGACCGGAAAAAGCAAGAAATCCTAAACCTCGAAACACTTTATCTTCTGTGTCTGTGCCTTTACCCCCTCCCCCTTCAGCGTAAGCATGGAGCATGATGGACCCCTTTCATTAAAAAAGGGCCACGCCTTTTAAAAAAAATTTAAACAGTTATAAAGAGCTATAATATTTCTTTAAATAGCTTAAAAATTGTCAATGATAGGGCCCTAAGTCATTTAAAAATATGCAGCTTTATCATCAATAAATTGAAACAAAGAAATGTCAAAATTTTTGGGGCAAACCAAAAGTTATTTTTCATTAAAAATTGAGCTCAAGAAAACTTTTTTTAAATATTTTGAGAATTGAATGGGTTAAGCTCTGCTTAAATCTAAAAAATATATATACTTTTAAAAAACTAATTACTTAAACCAAAAATGAAATTACTGTTAAAATTAAAAAAAAAGGTTTTTAAATAGAAAGGGAAAAAAAAAATTTTAAAAAAAATATTAACTTTGAAATTAAAAAAGTGAAAAAATTAGTGTTGGTCAACATTTTAAGAGTGGAGAAAAGGGCCCGGTGCCCATGAGTGACGTGTGTTATCTTTGCAGCACGTCATGAACCTCGTCACCACAAAAAGCAGTTCACACAAGCGACCTGCTTTGGGTGACTTAATTGACACCCAGGCATACACACAGACACGTGGTCTTTTTGGGATGCAACTCTCGGCCCAGTCGGTTTGAAGCCATGGCCGTGAATAAGTCACTCCGGGAACAAAAAAAATATAAGCAAACTTTCTTTGCTTACACAACCCAATACCTTGACATGAATTAAAAAGTCATCTTTAGATATTTTAACAATAAATGTATGGGAAACGCAAGAGGCCAGGAAAGAGATGAGAAGAGCAGAGAGAGTGTGTGCAAGTGAGGGGAGAAGATAAGGCAATTAAAGGAGAAGAATGGTGAAAAGACAAAGGAAGATGAAGTCATTTTACTAAACTGACACAGTCACAGACTAGAAATGGTTAATGATGATGAGTAAAGTTACCCAGTCCTCTATAACCAGAATGTGAAAAAGAGGTTATGTCGTTTTACTCTATTTTTTTGATAAGTACATTAATGCTTTATATAAAAAACTATATTTATGTTTAAATGTGCATGGGACTTTCTACTTTGGAATAAAGGAAAATAATTTCACATTGTGCATTAATTCTTCCTACATCCTTTACTATTCCCCTGGGTAGACTTTATTCATTAAATTTTCACTTAGTTAGTTTATCTTCTTTTACTTTTTCAAATTCTTTTCATTTAAGAATGTTTACTTATCCAAGGCCTAGATTATATCCAAGCAAAGAGGGTGATGCTTACATTCACTTTCCTTGCGAGAAGAGTGTAATATTTGGGGAAAGAACAAGAGACAGTTTTTGGGTCACTGAATAGTTTGTTCTCGAACAACCTGGTCAAATATTTCTTCCAGTGGCTGTGATCGTTCGATGTCATCCAGAACATACTGCCCAGTTTGGTGCGACCACGCAAGACATTTCGCTACAGACTCCCATGTTCTGAAACAAAGCAAGGATATTTAATTCACATTTTAGATTTCCCAGATTAAGAATCACTGCTTTGTCTTTCAGGGAGTAAACACAACGATTCACCACAAAATTACTGCCATCACAGCAGGTTTTATGAATATGGGCCACACATTTCAAGTCACGGTGGCTACAAAACTTTTATCATAAAATTCCCTGGTTTTACAGGTTTTTCCAGACAGCATTTAAAACATTCCAGGCCTGACCTTTTTATAGTAATTTTTCTTGGTGGATGGGAATTTTCTCATTTATACATTGATAATATATTTTCAAAAATCCTAAGCTACCAAACATCCACATTATTATAAGTTCTTGTTATTTGTCCGTATTTAATTAGGTATTATTTGTATTCCTTGTAAATATGTTATAAAACAAACCCTATACAACCTTATAATGTTATAATAACATATATAAGGCTATGCATATCATTAAAATCTAGGAACAAAAATTATCACTTTTGATTAAACGTTTAGTCGCAGAATCAATCAAGTATTTAAGTTGCATGAAATTTCCCTGTTTTCCCTAACATCAAAGAATTCCCAGAATTTTCCCTGTCTGTAGCCACCATGTAAGCATGTTCATTAAATTCACGGACTATCAACTAGCGCACCACCATGATGCCGTAGGAAGCACAATAAGTGGCGCTTTATAGCAGAGAACTTCGCAATCAACATGCCATTGACCTCATCATTCTATTCTGTTATCATCGCGCTGGAGTGTTTTGTTTAGGAGCTTGCTGTGCATGTCTTGTGATTTTCGAGATAGCTGAATTTGACAAGCAACGTATCAACATCCAATTTGCGTCAAACTTGGAAAAACATTTAAGGAAAATCATGAAACGATGACACAAGTTTATGGAGATCAGCGCCTGGGTTGTACGCAGGTTATGATTGGTATAAGCGATTCAAAGATGGTCGCAGTCAAGTGATGATGATCTGCATTCAGGGTGACCCTCGACATCAACTGACGACACTCATGTGGCCCAGTTCAGAAAACTGTGCGTTCAAACCGTCGATTGACTGTTAGAGAAATCATGATGACTGTAATATTTCAATGGGATCATGCCACGATATTCTGACCGAAAAATTGAAAATGCAGCATGTTACTACACAGTTCGTTCCACCGGCTGCTGACTCAGGATCAGAGACATAATTGAGTTGCAATTTGCCAGGAACTTTTGGATCGCACAAACGAGGACAAAAATCCAGTCTTCAGAGTGGATGGAAAAAATTCACTAAGACCGAAAAAAGCGTGCAGGTCAAATCAAACGTAAAAGTCATGGTGATCATTTCGTACACTTAAACTATACATCTATCTCAATTAAGAAAATACTTTTACAGAAGGTGAAAATATGTCTGTCTTATTATAGTTCTTTCATTAGAAAACAATTTTTTAAAATCAAACTAATTGGAGTATGGGAATTTTAATAATAGCCTAATATGTTTTTAAGGTTTTTATAAACAAATTCTGAAAAAAAACTACTGTGATTGTCCAAATAGTTTACGAGAAAGGATGAATTATTATTTAGGATTTTCGAATATTGATCGCATAAACATGATGTTGCTTGGATTTACCCTGCAAGAACTTGAAAATGTGGCCGTCTTGTGCCTCGTGTCATGAATTCCAATATTGTCTGCACTTTGCACAGATCCTATAGGCTGATATAACAATATAGGGCCTGGTGCTATAACTCTATGTCTATTAAGGTCATAGAAGTCACCGTGAAATTTAACTTTGATAGTTTGTGCTGGTTGAAGCCGACATTTAGATTAATTTTATTTATTTATTATAATCACAGAGTAAGGTAGAATTAAAAGAAAATATTTGTTTATATTAAAGTAGAACTAAAGTTATCATTTTATCATTATAATAATCAAATTATCAACAAGTAATGTAAAACTAAAAGAATATATTTAAGTGATGTTTCGACCTTTTTGCCGTAAAACAGGACCAAAAGAGAACAGCGACACCTATGTTGGAGTCAGTTGTATGATGAAGCCGAGTTGTATGATGAAGCTGAGTTGTATGATGAAGCTGAGTTTTATGATGGAGCTGAGTCGTATGATGGAGCTGAGTCGTATGATGGAGCTGAGTTGTATGATGAAGCTGAGTTGTATGATGAAGCTGAGTTGTATGATAAAGCCGAGTTGTATGATGAAGCTGAATTGTATGATGAAGCTGAATTGTATGATGAAGCTGAGTTGTATAGATGGAGCTGAGTTGTATGATGAAGCTGAGTTGTATGATGAAGCTGAGTTGTATGATGGAGCTAAGTTGTATGATAAAGCTGAGTTGTATGATAAAGCCGAGTTGTATGATGAAGTTGAGTTGTATGATGGAGCTGAGTCGTATGATGAGCTGAGTTGTATGATAAAGCTGAGTTGTATGATAAAGCTGAGTGTATGATAAAGCCGAGTTTGTATATGAAGCTGAGTTGTATGATGGAGCTGAGTTGTAAGATGTGACTTTCAAGCCACAGCCGTGTTGGCTAAAGCTTGATTCACACATTCACAGAAAATCGAAAGCAGAATCTGCCTCAGTGGCGCAGCAATTCACATACTGTATGTTGACCCATGATGCATTACAACGCTAACTTAAAACAGCTGATTATCAACATATTTTATTTTCTAGTTGATAAACATATATTTTAGTCAGCTTACTTCTGGCTTTATCACAGCCTTGCATGACAAATGTGAATGAGTACTGATTGAAAATGTTGGTTCTGAGATTTGATTGGCTCTCTGTGTTATCAAAACCAAATCGAATTTTAAATATCTTTTGTTAGTTATTTTCTAATTTAAAGAAAGATTATATTATTATTTATATACATGTATACCTAAAATTATTTGGAAAATATTTTATTGCTCAATTGTTTAAAGTGCTTTGTTTTATTCTGATAAATACAATTATTACCACAACTTGGTGACATACAATAAGACAAATCAAGACACTCTTGCAAGCTACTGACATGTGTCAAACTGTGCATCCAGCAATCATTAATAGTTGTTGTCAGTGGTGTTACCAAAAAGTGTCACTGTCATCACACTTCCTTGACATGTGTATATTGTAACCACTCAAAGAATACTCATTAGTTGATCAAATATTATGTCATGTAAGACTGTTTATTGTGTGGATAAATAACCTTTCGATAAACTATTTTCTTAAATGTATAATACCATCTAGGTCACTGAAAAAAAAATTGGCCATACTATTTGATAAATTCAAAGAATTGTGCCTGGGTCATTGTTGTTCTTCTTCGCTGACAAACCATGGTCAATGTCACCTCATCTTCCGCTGAGAGAATATTTTCACAACTGGCATATAACAAGTGAGTGTGCAGTGACCACTCCAACTTGCAACTCACAAATGCCATCTGGAATCTGCTATAAGCGATCATCTCACAAATGCTAGACAAGAGTGCTGCCCACCGCAATATAAACCCATAAAGATTGGCTTTTTTCTACAAATGTTAAAAAGTTAACCCCTTGATGCTTATCATTATACAAAGAAGAAATGTAATTGGATGATGCTCTTAGTATTCAAATGAAATTGAAAACAACAGTTTCAATATTTAAAATATTCTCACTTGCAGACTTTGGTGGCTGCTAACAAATCTTCCCTGTGCAGGTAACTGAGTACTAGTCGTAACAACTCGTATTCACGTGTGATGTACTCTCCTAGCATGCTGTGTTCATCGCTCAACTGGTCACCCCCAGCTTCGCAGTCTGACTCTTTATGTGGGCGAGAACGTTTTACCTGAAGACAAACAATATGGTAATAAATAGAATAGAAAAAAACAAATCAAAGGTCTTTTATTTCTCTGCAAAAAAATATGTGACACATGTTGTTAAGTGTTCTTTTGGGTTGTACACATACACTAATTACACTAATGGGATCGGCCTCGGGGTTGAGAAGGTATAATTTCAGAGTAAATGTACCCCCATTGTGTGGAAGAAAGGTGGAAACTTTAAGGAAAAACCACTGTGAATAGACCTGAATAGATTCAACCACCATTCTCTTTGTCAGTGGCAATCCTGTCTTAAACATGAGAATGCTCGATAAATTTAAATATAATGAATATTAAAAGAAAAAGAAAAATGGTTAAGTCGAAAATATTTTTTATTAAAATTGATCCAAACTTTCTTCATTGTACACATATATCATTGCAATCAATTTAGAAAAGGGTCAGCTCATATGAGTAAAGGTAATGTGTCCCAACAAAGAAAATAAATTTAAAACAGTTTTATTCAACAAATATAGTTTGTGACATACCAGCTGCGAATACAAGAGTCTATAGGGGCCTAAAATGGTTTCTAGGGTTCGCCAAAGTCGCTCAGCCTGAAAAAACCCACCCGATTTTTTTCAGGTGGAGAGACTAAAAAAAATAACTTGTTGCGCTAAGTTTTTTTATCTTTAAATGTCTAGTTTTCAGTACCTGAAAAACTTAAATGTTTACAAAAGAGAAAACATAAAAACGGTGCCTACTGTTTACTTATAATAACTTAAGATAGGCCCAATTAGAGACGTGTCATTGTTTGTTTTATTTCATTAGGTCTATCTCAATATCGGGGACAGCAATTTGCAAGTTTCCTTCCAAATGTTCTCAGTCAATCGAGCGCGACATGTTGATATATATATTTCATCGAAGAAAATGAGTGTTCACATAGGTGGGGTGCTTCTGAATATTGTTGCTGATTTTATTGGCATGATTGTTCAATGCTCCCACTTCCTTAGCGAGTAATTTTTACAAAAATCCAGTAAGGAAACTCCTGAAAATTTTACCTTCAATTCAGAGCTATATTTAAGATCAATTAGCTACATGTGAAAATCGAGTGATGCAAAACCAGAAAGTTTGATGTTTTGAGTGTATTTGTGAGAGAAATTTAAAATTACGTAGACCTCTCATAGACCGCAAGTTGCACACAGCTAATTTAAGCTTTTCGTTATTTTGCCGATATTTGCCAAACGGAGCAAATGTCATGGTATGATATGGTATGTGGTGTGAATGCACCCATGGATTTTAGCATACTAATGTCTACACATTTCCTCATTTCCACTACGTTTGAAGAAAGACGTAACAACTAACCTTACTCTTCTCACATACATTATCATTCTGCTTAAGGAACCTGGACAGTTAATATCACTTCCCAGATGATGTAATTTGAGTACTTCCTCTTCTGATTCAATCTCGGAAGAAGACATACAACTGAGTCACTGAAACTAAAAACAATGTCTTGTTAACTACTACACACAAGCATAGACTATTTCTAAAACTTACTGATAGTGTGATTACATATTCAATAATATGAACTTAAGGTGACCTGGCAGTCTAGGGTAAGGAGTCAGGGGTTCAATCCTCAGTCCCGGCACAGATATAAAGTACTTTTTTTCCAAATTAATAAACCAGATGGAATTATCGTAATTAATGAAGAAAGTTAGTATAAATTATGTTCATCAATGTTTTGCTGGAGCTCTACTATCACCTGCCTACCCCTACATCAAGCCAAACCTCGATTCTGTCACCTTTTGTCTGGGTGGCTTATTGTTTCAGGTACAAGAACAGATAACTCTCCCTTTTCCACTTCTCACATATCTTTAGTTTTAACTGTCACTTGATTGTTGTGAATCAACAATGGTTTAAAATTCATTTAAAGTAGTCTTTCCCTTTATGAAGAATTGGGTCACAGCTCCTATTCACTTGATTGTTGTGAAGAAGTCATTTTGTTAAATTTTTTTTTTTGCTTCCTTTATGAAGAATAGACAAAGCCCTATTTCCTTGAT
>JBCFYV010001001.1:35275239-35322838 GCA_039000515.1 Timema cristinae | reverse complement strand
GAAAGGATTGTCATAGCTTTTTTCATAGTTGTGTGTTTAGTTCTTTAAAATGTTTTCTAAATCTAGTAAAAGTGTTATACAGCTAAGGAATTAAATAAAAAACATGTGACATTAACATTAGAGTTGGGTTGAATCCACTATTTTACGAATCCAAATCTTCAATTTACCTTCAAATCTGAATCGAATCTTGAAAAAAATTTATGAACATAAGGGGAAATATAAATAAAATAGAACAATAAAAAATATAATAGTAACTAAAGGTATTAAATATTATTATTATTATTTTTTAATTATTTATATTATATCATCATTAACATTACTATCAATCATCATTCATTATTCTTTATATCATTATTATTTTTATTATTTTTTTATTATTTATTATTATTATATATAATTATTAATTATTATTATTATTATTTTTAATTATTATATTTATTATTAAAGCACCGCGCTTACTACCCGTTCGGTTATACGCACTTACGCAAATGTGTAATGGTAGGTGATTTTGAGATGAAATGGAGGACCTACAGTTTAACGGGAATCTAAACCCAAACGGTGGGCCTGGCATTCCACACATTCACAAGTTGTGATTAATAACACGTCTTGTCAGAGGTAAAGGGAAAGGGGCTTGGCAATCAGAAAATCTGTGCCGGGACTAAAGATTGAACCCCGGCCGCCAGCACAGAAGTCCGACACCTTACCCCACAACCGCAGGTCACTCTAACTAAATGTTAACATTTTTTCTATAATACATTCATTATAACATTCATAAATTCATAAAGTGTTAAATCACTGGTCTGGGGACTGGTTGTTAAACCCAAACCAATAAGCAGTATTAGGGGTTTCTAATCAAATTTCACATAAAAAATAAAAAACTTTTTTTTAAAAGGGATTTGATTCTTGTTTTCGAAAGATTCGAGGGCCCATCCCTACTAAAATACATCACAACTGCTGGATAGCACAATATTGTTTTTTTCAATACACTACATATTAAGTATTAACCATTGATAAAACGACACCTTAGCTCAGTCGGTATGTGTCTGTCTACTGATCTAAGGTCCTAGGTTCAATTCCTGGCATGGCCAAGAAAAGTAATTATTGGGGAAATGTGGGTTTACCCTTTTACATTGATGAATTTACACCCGGGGGACTGGAAGTTGTGAGTGTCCTAGTCTTGGGTTTAGTTTATAAGGCATATGAGGCTACACAGCCTAGCAACTGGTAATGGAAAATATATGGCTTGAATGAAAACTTACCCATGCCCCGGGCTGGAAACAAAAACAGATGTAAGAAAATTAACCATGAGGGGTTTTTAAGAGTTATTCCCCTTGTTTTAACACACTAAACAGAAATAATGTGATAATTCACATATTTGGCAATCCAGCATTGCTGAAGTCCTGATCGAAAAAGGATAATAGTAATTTTACTGTTTATAAGTAATAATTATAACTATTTTGAATTCTTATTAAATATGCTTCATGATAAAAGGGCGCTCAAGTTTCTGGTCATTGATCTTAAGGGTTGTACCATTACCAGTAACACTAAAATTGTATTAACACCTGTGAAAATGTTTTCCCAACATCTTTTGATATTCATAGTAAACTTAGCGATATAGGAAGTGTTTTGTCCAAGAATTAAAACTAGGATGAAACACAATTAACTGTACTTAAATGAATGCCATTAAAAAAAAATTTCATGCATTAGCCTGCAATCAACCCATTCCCGACCAAGCGGCCTTGTCCACAGAAAATCTGGAGGCGCCATTTATAAAATAAAATGAATATATATCGTGGATACTCAAGGCTTTACTGTATAAAACAACAACACACAAACACACACACACACACACACACAGTGATCAGAGAATGTGAAAGCCACGATCAAAACAAAAGAGCAAGAGCCTGCCCACTCATCCACAAATTCTGAGAAGGTATATGGGATTACGATGCACAATAAACCTGTCATAATTTTTGACCTTCACACTGTAGGACCTATTATTATATTTTTCCTGTTATTGGCTTGGATTAAAATTGGTTTTTGTGAGGTTCGTAGTTATAAAAAAAAATCGCGGCACTCAGGGATAATCGGGCTTAACTGTGTACATATATACACACAGTAAAGCCCTGAATATCCGCCAGTGCCGAAAAAAAAAAATTATTTTAAATTTACGAACCTCAAAAAAACCAATTTCAATCCAAGCCAACAACAGGGAAAATACAATAGCCCTAAGGGGGGAGGTCAAAAATAACTGACAGGTTTATTGTGCAACGTAATCCTATAGGCCTTCTCAGAATTTGTGGATAGTGGCAGGCTCTTCTTTTTTTGTTTTGATTGTGGCTTTCACATTCTCTGATCACTGACCTTGACAACCAGAGCGGCCTCCATGGTGTCAGTTGTTAGTAAGCTTTACTTAGTGATCAGTCGTGTTTTATGTTTCTTTGTCATGCTCAAGTTTAGTTTTGTTAGTTCCTGAAATTAATAAGGGCTGAAAAATGAAAGAAGGTTATGTTAACGATTGCACAAAAACTTGAAATGATTTCTAAAATAGAAAAGGCGTTTCGAGGAAGCAGATGTGTTTGAATTAGGGGATCAGGGAAACAACAGTGCGAGGCGTTATAAAAGTAAAAAGACAAACTTTGGCCTTTGCATCATGTCGGACAGTGCTTCTGGGATGAAAAATTAAAAAAACAACGAAAAAATATACCTACAATGAACTGACTCGCATTAGTGAATGGTTATCTCAGGTGGCAAAGTGATGGCCCTACCATTGCAGCAAAGCAAAAAAATATTTATTTGTTAGGCCGGGAAGTAAATTTTGATACGTCGCCGGGGGGTTACATCGTTTTAAAAACGTCATGAAATTAAAGAGATTGGTCTAGACAGAGAGAAGCTGAGTGGTGATCAACAAGCAGCTGATGATTTTCAAACGTGATTTGAAGAGTTTTGTGTTGTCTGAAGATCTGTCATATAAACAATTTATAACGCTGATAAATCAAGGCTTTTTTGGAAGTGCTTTCCACTCATACCCTAGCATTTGAAAGTGAACATAAATCTAAGAAACCGAGTTTTTTAAGGGGACAAAAGCAAAAAAGTACCATTGATTATTTTAAAAACCAAAAAAAAAAAGGTTGGATAAACCAGCAGATTTTTCAAGAATGTTTCAAAAGATTTAGTGCCTTAAGTACGTAAACATCTTGACTCAAAAAATTTGCCAAAGAAGGGTTGTTTTGTTAAGTGACAACACAACCGCCTTCACACCCAGCTAGAAGTGTGCCTAAATCTTCTAACGGCAAATCTTCGCAAAGTTTTTGCCCCCAAAATGTTACTGCGCTGAACAACTTGGGGACCGGGGAGTCATTGCAACCATGAAGAGAACATACAGAACAAAGTTGTTACTGTCAAAAGTCAAAGAAGGCTGCGATCTTAAAGAATTTTGGATAGCATTTATGATATTGTTCCGCATGGAATTACATCAAACCCTCAGCCCTGGTTAAATCGTGAGAAAACTCTTTCCGATATCCAAACAAATTCAACCAAAACATTTGTGAAGAAGAGAATGAAGTCATGTCGACCACTACACTGTTGACCTAGGGACATCCGTTCCGGGAGGTAGAATTTCGACGAAGAAAACCCATAGAAGAGTGGCTGGAATGCGACGCAAGTGAGCCGGATTTTTTAAAGACTGACTCACGTAGAGATAACAAACAAAACAATGAGAGTGAATGAGAACAAAGAAAACAAAGAGAAAGTGAAGAAGACGAGGTCTGCGCATATGACACACAAAACGCTTTGGCAGCAGGGAGAGGGATTGCTTCAATATTTAGGGGAACAAAACAATGACACAACAGGCAGTGCCACAGGTCTAACAACCAAAGGCGGAGAGATCGAAGTTGATCCTGTCGAGTGCAGTGTGTATTTTCCCTCCTAAAATATTTTCCACTCTCCCTCCATGAAAAGTAGGTACACTTCCTCTAAATTAAACCTTCCTAATCCCTATCATATTATGTAATTTGTATGTAGGCGTATAAACCAAAGGGTAATAAGTTTGTGATGCTAAAAAAAAATTTTACTTTTTTTTAAATTTAAAATCGGGGTTTTGGGCCAATCAGCCCTTTTGGTTGATGCCGATTGTATGGTTTACTTTCTATACAATAAAAACAAAATAAAAACCATAGTGACAGACACACACACACATATTTTAATATAAAAAATATTTGTTTATAAATATTTAATAAAAATTTTGATACACATAGAAAAATTAAATTTTCTGTGACAACTATTGAAAAGACTCTGGTAATTAAAGGATATAATGTTTTAGAGCTCTTTGATAAAATACAAAATGCTCAACTGTCACATAACTCATTTTTAATTTAGAATAATTCTTTCAAAACTAACAGATTATCATAAGCTAAGATTATATTTATATGTTTCATCTTTTCCATAAAAAGTACCCAAGAAATATTTTATTCCATATTTTAAATTAGGGGCAAACTTGAAACAAATATTTTCAACTTTGCCTTGACAAATATTCCGGCTTCGACAATTATGAAACTTTCCAAGTTAAAATATTGACAGCTAAAATACAAATGGAAATGGTCAATTATTGCCATTCTAAACTTTAAAATCAATATTCATATGTGAAAGATCTCTTGTTTGTTGCCACAAAATGTTGAAATCTACCTTTAGTAATTTTCTCTTGCCCTAACTTGCAGCCTGCCAGTTTCTGAGTCACCACAGACTCCGCCTTTCAAACACTTTTTCTCCATAACCAGGAGACAACCCATACCCCCTTTTTCTCCTTTTCCCCCGGGCAATTATTTCCCCCATCGCCAGACCAAGGATAGTAAAAAAGGACCATGTCTATTGACACCTGCCCAAAGGGCGGGCCAAAATATATCTCCATTTCCCCACCCAATCAAACTTGCAACCGGGAAAACCTACCGAGGGCACTGTCAATATACTGGCACTGTAACGATACTCTTTTTTTTTTCCCTTTTTATTTGAGGTATTATTTAACGTGCAATTATGAACCGATTGCTTATTATCAGTATATGATTTATAGATTTACTAAATTCTAAAAAGAACACAACACCCAGTCCCCGGCTTTAATTTATCAATGTGAAAGGTAAACCCACATTCACCAATGATACATTTTGGCCATGGCCCTGGGACCCTTAGCCCAGTAGACAAACATGCTACCCGACTGATCTAAGTGTCAAATAATATTTCATATATTAAATATAAATTGGAATTTCAGATAGGGGGGGAAGGGGCAACTGTCCCCCACTGTGGGTGCCCATAATGTGTGCTATCCAGCTTAAAACTGGCGAGTCATCACCACTTTTATTCTAAACTACACACACAGTTCAAAGGATAAAAATAATTGTGCTCCAAATTGCTAATCAGCACAACTGATTGATTGTGCCATAACAGATAATAATAGGAGCAGCAATTGAATTGACCCAGGCCTAATTAAAATACATCTTATAAAGACATTCAAAAAGAAAATAATGACAAGTTGTAGTTATCACTATAAACAATTAAAATGTATGTCACATGCAAAGTAAGCCGTCGAGTCATAGGTTTTGCCCAAGACTTTTTGTGTCTACTGCAGCTGGTTATTTTTATAGCCTGCGATGTCAATATCAAAACAGCAAGTCCTTGTCAATATCATACGCAAGCCTTTCAAATCATACGCAAGTCCTGTAAATATCATACAGCAAGTCCTTGTCAATTTAAGAACCAAAAATGAAGTTTTTAAACCACTTAAAAGTTATGAGTGATCAGAGTCTACTTACTCCCATTCCCACCAAAACACAATCCTAGAGACATTCTGGTGGGTGTTGAAACAAGAAAACTAAAAAAAATGTTTTTCCCCAAGAAGATTCCAAGGCTATTGAAATGAATTAAAGTGTAAACTTAAAATGTTGTTTTGGATTCTTAATATCATTTGTACTTCATTTCTACAAATAATCAGTTTATTTAAAGACATACTGTAAGTTTAAATCAAGTCTAACTATTTCATAAGTCTAAAATACAGATCAGTAATCTTAGAAATAAAACAATACACAAATAAAAACTCCCCCTTTTCTTACACCAATCAAAAAGAAATTAATAAATGTATATTATTATTAATATACTAGCAACCGCGTCTTACAAACCCGTTCGGTTAAATACGCACTTACGCTAATGGAAGGGTAGGGGATTGTGAGATAAATGAAGGACCTACATTAACGTGGAATCCGAACCACGTGGCGGCCTGGCATTCCCCACATTCACAAGATATCGTGTCAGAGGTGAAGGAAGGGTTTGGAAATCAGAAAAAATCTGTCCCGGGACCGAGGATTGAACCCCGGCCGCTACACAGAAGTCTGACACCTTACCACTAGACCACCAGTCACCCAAAATAAATGTATAGTTTGTATAGTTTGTTATATTTGGAAGAAGGTATAGGAAAGCTGGCTAGAAATATATAAAAAAAAACGAACACAAAAATGGCTTTTAAGGACAAAGAAGTAATTAATGGCTGCCTGTTGCCCCAAAATTTAAAATCGTTTACCGCCCAATCACCTGAGCTAAGCTTTTCTATCAGAGCTCATCAGAACAATAATGAAATGTGCAACATAACTTATTAAAAGAGGAAACCAAAAACACAAAAGAGAGAAAAACGACATTGTTAAAGAATGACAGGTCTCTTTATGTTATTTCCAGCTTTACTCTACCTTCTGCCAAATATAAAAAAAATGTACCTCATAAAGCAATAAAAGGTTTTCCTTAAAAGAATAAGTTATAGTTCATATTCATGCCATTCAAAAACTCAAACTTAATTTTTAATCACACTTACCTCCTTTGCTAAAACGCACAACCTTCTTCTTACAAAGGTGGAATTGTGGGACTGTGACGCCCGGCATCGCCGGGAGAGGAGCCCGAAAAAAGCAATAAAATCCTCAACCTCGAACACTTTATCTTCTGTGTCTGTGCTTTTAAACCCCCCTCCACCTTCAGCGTAAGCATGGAGCATGATGGCCCCAAACTTCTCATTAACAAAGCTGGCCACTGCGTTTATAAAAATTTAAACAGTTATAAAGAGCATATAATATTTCTTAAATAGCTTAAAAAAATTGTCAATGATATGGACCTAAGTCATTTAAAAATAGGGCAGCTTTATCATCAATAAATTGAAACAAAGAAATGTGCAAAATTTTTGGGCAAAGCCAAAGTTATCTTTCATTCAAAATTGACTCAAGAGAACTTTTTTTAAAAAATTTTGAGAATTGAATGAGTTAACTCTGCTTGAATCTAATAAATAAAATATACTTTTAAAACTAATTACTTAAACCAAAATGAAATTACTGTTAAAATTAAAAAAAGTTGTTTTAAATGAAATGAAAATAATTTTTAAAAATAAAATATTAACTTTGAAATTAAAAAAGTGTAAAAATTAGTGTTGGTCAACTATTTTAAGAGTGGAGAAAGGGCCCGGGTGCCCAGAGTGACGTGTGTTATTTTTGCATCACTCATGAGACCGCGTCACCACTAAAAGCATTCAAAACAAGCGACCTGCATCTGGTGACGTTAATTGACACCCAGAGCAGTACACACTAGACACGTGCTCTATTTGGATGCAACTCTGGGCCTCAGTCGGTTTGAAGCCATGCCTGATAAGAAACACCCCCGGGGAACGAAAAAATATAAGCAAACTATCTTTGCTGTACACAACCCTAATACCTTGACATGAACTTATAAGTCATCTTTAAGATATTTGTAAAAAATAATATTATGGCATTTTGCCTAACATCCTGCCCTCTACCCATTATTTATAAGTGAATAGGTTGTAACAGGGTTTTAAGTGTTTTATAAATTATTATTGTGATTGGGAGAAAGCTTGCCAAGTTCCTTTAGCATTATTGCTTCATTTCATCAGTATTTGGATCTGGCATCCCATATCTCCATCTATGCGCTTGTTTTTTATTTCTGTCGTGGTATTCTCTAGGGACACTTCCAAATGACAGGTCTATCCCACACCTCATTGATAAAATGTTGTGTGTGTATTTCATCCTCCATTCTGACTGTAAGCTGATTACTGTCACATGATGCTGCAGTTTGTGTGCACTGCTCTTTGTCTTTACAGGTACGGGACAGAACGCTGAGGGGTAGTGTCACCGCCGCGTTTTGCAGAAACTTGCGTCACTAGTTTTGATGAAACAATGACGTCAACTTAACGCCAAAACCTCACATCCAATTTAACTCCATTATTGAATAAAAGTAATGCTGAACCCAGCGGCACATGACGCGACTGCAAAGATGACGCACGCGCTTGTGGGCAACCGAGCCTAAAGTTGGTGTGAAGTGCTGTAACAGGTTATTTTTGTATCCATTGTCACACATGCACAAAACATGGACAATCAATTAAGAGAGACTAGGAAAGTGGAGGACAGGGGAATGAGGTTTGTGAGAACTGTTAGCTTTACGAGGGAAAAAGATTAGGAATGAATTATCTGGGAAGAGTAGTAGTACAGGGGAGTACATGAAAAGAAAGAGGAAGCAAGACAGAGATGTATGGGCATGTAATGAGGAGGGAAAAAAATAGAGAATACCAAAAGAGAATAATGGAGATGAAATATTTGGGGGGGGGGAAACCGCAAGGGGCCAGGAAAGAGATGAGAAGAGCAGGAAAAGTTGTTGCAAGTGAGGGAGAAGAATAAGGCAATTAAAGGAGAAGAATGGTGAAAAGACAAAGGAAGATGAAGTCTTTTTACTAAACTGACACAGTCACAGACTAGAAAGGGTTAATGATGATGAGTAAAGTTACCCAGTCCTCTATAACCAGAATGTGAAAAAGAGGTATGTCGTTTTACTCTATTTTTTGATAAGTACATTAATGCTTTATATAAAAAACTATATTTATGTTTAAATGTGCATGGGACTTTCTACTTTGGAAAAAAAGAAAATAATTTCACATTGTGCATTAATTCTTCCTACATCCTTTACTATTCCCCTGTAACTTTATTCATTAAATTTTCACTTAGTTTTTAAATCTTTTTTTACTTTTTCAAATTCTTTTCTTTTAAGAATGTTTATTTTACCCAAAGGGCCCCTAGATTATATCCAAGCAAAGAGGGTGATGCTTACATTCACTTTCCTTGCGAGAAGAGTGTAATATTTGGGGAAAGAACAAAGACAGTTTTTGGGTCACTGAATAGTTTGTTCTCGAACAACCTGGTCAAATATTTCTTCCAGTGGCTGTGATCGTTCGATGTCATCCAGAACATACTGCCCATTTGGTGCGCCCAAAGCAAGACATTTTCGCTACAGACTCCCATGTTCTAAAAACAAAGCAAGGATATTTAATTCACATTTTAGTTTCCCAGATTAAAATCACTGCTTTGTCTTTCGGGGAGTAAACACAACGATTCACCACAAAATTACTGCCATCACAGCGGGTTTTTATGAATATGGCCACCCCATTTCAATCACGGTGGCAAACAAAACTTTTTTTCATAAAATTCCCGGGTTTTAAACAGGTTTTTCCAGACAGCATTTAAAACATTCAGGCCTGACCTTTTTATAGTAATTTTTCTTGGTGGAGGGGAATTTTCTCATTTATACATTGATAATATATTTTAAAAAAATCCTAAGCTACCAAACATCCACATTATTATAAGTTCTTGTTATTTGTCCGTATTTAATTAGGTATTTTTTTGTATCCTGTAAATATGTTATAAAACAAACCCTATACAACCTTATAATGTTATAATAACATATATAAAGGCTATGCATATCATTAAAATCTAGGAACAAAAATTATCACTTTTGATTAAACGTTTAGTCGCAGAATCAATCAAGTTTTTTAAATTGCATGAAATTTCCCTGTTTTCCCTAACATCAAAGAATTCCCAGAATTTTCCCTGTCGTACCACCATGTAAGCATGTTCATTAAATTCACGGACTAATCAACTAGCGCACCACCATGATGCCGTAGGAAGCACAATAAGTTGGGGCTTTATACAGAGAACTTCGCAATCAACATGCCATTGACCTCATCATTCTATTCTGTTATTTATCGCCGGAGTGTTTTGTTTAGGAGCTTGCTGTGCATGTCTTGTGATTTTCGAGATAGCTGAATTTGACAAGCAACGATCAACATCCAATTTGCGTCAAACTTGGAAAAACATTTAAAGAAAATCATGAAACATGACACAAGTTTATGGAGAAACAGCGCCTGGTTGTACCAGGTTATGATTGGTATAAACGATTCAAAGATGGTCGCAGTCAAGTGATGATGATCTGCATTCAGGTGACCCTCGACATCAACTGACGACACTCAGTGCCCAGTTCAGAAAAACTGTGCGTTCAAACCGTCGATTGACTGTTTGAGAAATCATGATGACTGTAATAATTTTAATGGGGTCATGCCACGATATTCTGACCGAAAAATTGAAAATGCAGCATGTTACTAAAACAGTTCGTTCCACCGGCTGCTGACTCAGGATCAGAACATAATTGAGTTGCAATTTGCCAGGAACTTTGGGTCGCACAAACGAGGACAAAAATCCAGTCTTCAGAGTGGATGGAAAAAAATTTACTAAGACCGAAAAAAAACGGCAGGTCAAATCAAACGTAAAAGCATGGGGATCATTTCGTACACTTAAACTATACATCTATCTCAATTAAAAAATACTTTTTCAGAAGGGAAAAATGTCTGTCTTTTTTATAGTTCTTTCATTAGAAAACAATTTTTTAAAATCAAACTAATTGGAGTATGGGAATTTAATAATACCAATATGTTTTAAGGTTTTTAAAAACAAATTCTGAAAAAAAACTACTGTGATTGTCCAAATAGTTTACGAGAAAGGATGAATTATTATTTTGGATTTTCGAATATTGATCGCCCTAAACATGATGTTGCTTGGATTTACCCTGCAAGAACTTGAAAATTGGCCGTCTTGTGCCTCGTTTCATGAATTCCAATATTGTCTGCACTTGCACAGATCCTATAGGCTGATATAACAATATAGGGCCTGGTGCTATAACTCTATGTCTATTAAGGTCATTTGAAGTCACCGTGAAATTTAACTTTGATAGTTTTTGCTGGTTGAAGCCGACATTTAGATAATTTTATTTATTTATTATAATCACAAAGTAAGGTAAATTAAAAGAAAATATTTGTTTATATTAAAGTAGAACTAAAGTTATCATTTTTTCATTATAAAATCAAATTATCAACAAGTAATGTAAAACAAAAGAATATATTTAAGTGATGTTTCGACCTTTTTTCCGTAAAACAGGACCAAAAGAAACAGCGACACCTATGTTGGAGGGCAGTTGTATGATGAAGCCGAGTTGTATGATGAAGCTGAGTTTTTATATGAAGCTGATTTGTTAAAGAGGAGCTGAGTCGTATGATGGGGCTGAGTCGTATGATGGAGCGAGTTGTATGATGAAGCTGAGTTGTATGATAAGCTGAGTTGTATGATAAAGCCGAGTTGTAAAGATGAACTGAAATTGTAAAATGAAGCTGAATTGTATGATGAGCTTTAGTTGTATGATGGAGCTGAGTTGTATGATGAAGCGAGTTGTATGATGAAGCTGATTGTATGAAAGGAGCTAAGTTGTATGATAAAGCTGAGTTGTATGATAAAGCCGAGTTGTATGATGAAGTTGAGGTTTTTATGATGGAGGGTGAGTCTTTTGATGAGCTGAGTTGATGATAAAGCTGAGTTGTATGATAAAGCTGAGTGTATGATAAAGCCGATTTGTATATGAAGCTGGGGTTGTATGATGGAGCTGAGTTGTAAATGTACTTTCAAGCCACAGCCGTGTTGGGGTAAAGCTTGATTCACACAATTTACAGAAAATCGAAAGCAGAATCTGCCTCAGTGGCGCAGCAATTCACATACTGTATGTTGACCCATATGCAATTACAACGCTAACTTAAAACAGCTGATTATCAACATATTTTATTTTCTAGTTGATAAACATATATTTTAATCAGCTTTCTTTTGGGTTTATTCACCTTGCATGACAAATGTGAATGAGTACTGATTGAAAAGGGTTTGGTTCTGAGATTTGATTGGGTCTCTTGTGTTATCAAAACCAAATCGAATTTTAAATATCTTTTGTTAGTTATTTTCTAATTTAAAAAAAAGATTATATTATTATTATATACATGTATACCTAAAATATTTGGAAAATATTTTATTGCTCAATTGTTTAAAGTGCTTTGTTTTATTCTGATAAATACAATTAAATTTCCACAACTTGGTGACATACAATAAGACAAATCAAGACACTCTTTCAAGCTACTGACATGTGTCAAACTGTGCATCAGCAATCAATTTAAAAGTTGTTGTCAGTGGTGTTAAACCAAAAAGTGTCACTGTCATCCCCACTTCCTTGACATGTGTATATTTTAACCCCTCAAAGAATACTCATTAGTTGATCAAAAAATTAGTCAGTAAACGTTTATTGGTGGATAAATAACCTTTCGATAAACTAAATTTTTTTAAATGTATAATACCATCTAGGTCACTGAAAAAAAAAATTTGGCCATACTATTTGATAAATTCAAAGAATTGTGCCTGGGTCATTGTTTTCTTCTTCGCTGACAAACCATGGGCAATGTCACCTCATCTCCGCTGAAGAATATTTTCACAACTGGCATATAACAAGTGAGTGTGCAGTGACCACTCCAACTTGCAACTCACAAATGCCATCTGGGAAACTGCTATAAGCGATCATCTCACAAATGCAGAAAAAGAGTGCTGCCCACCGCAATATAAACCCAAAAAAGATTGGCTTTTTTCTACAAATGTTAAAAAGTTAACCCCTTGATGCTTATCATTAAAACAAAGAAGAAATGTAATTGATGATGCTCTTAGTATTCAAATGAAATTGAAAACAACAGTTTCAATATTTAAAATATTCTCACTTGCAACTTTGGTGGCTGCTAACAAATCTTCCCTGTGCAGGTAAAATGAGTACAGTCGTAACAACCGTATTCACGTGGGGATGTACCCTCCTAGCATGCTGTGTTCATTTGCTCAACTGGTCACCCCCAGCTTCGCAGTCCGACTCTTTATGTGGGCGAGAACGTTTTAACCTGAAGACAAACAATAGGTAATAAATAGAATAAAAAAAACAAATCAAAGGTCTTTTATTTCTCTGCAAAAAAATATGTGACACATGTTGTTAAGTGTTCTTTTGGTTTTACACATACACTAATTACACTAATGGGGTCGGCCTCGGGGTTGAGAAGGTATAATTTCAGAGTAAATGTACCCCCATTGTTGGGAAAAAAGGTGGAAACTTTAAGGAAAAACCACTGGTGAATAGACCTGAATAATTCAACCACCATTCTCTTTGTCAGTGGCAATCCTGTCTTAACATAGAATGCTCGATAAATTTAAATAAAAGAATATTAAAAGAAAAAGAAAAATGGTTAAGGAAAATATTTTTTATTAAAAATTTATCCAAACTTTCTTCATTGTAAAACATATATCATTGCAATCAATTTAGAAAAGGGTCACTCATATGAGTAAAGGTAATGTTTCCCAACAAAGAAAAAAATTTTAAAAAATTTTATTCAACAAATATAAGTTTGTGACATACCAGCTGCGAATACAAGAGTCTATAGGGCCTAAAATGTTTCTAGGGTTCGCCAAAGTCGCTCAGCCTGAAAAAACCCACCCTTTTTTTCAGGTGGAGAGACTAAAAAAAATAACTTGTTGCGCTAAGTTTTTTTATCTTTAAAAATTTTATTTTTTAGTACCTAAAAACTTAAATTTTTACAAAAGAGAAAACATAAAAAACCCGGGGCCTACTGTTTACTTATAATAACTTAAGATAGGCCCAATTTGAGACGTGTCCCTTGTTTGTTTATTTCATTAGGTCTATCTCAATATCGGGGACAGCAATTTGCAAGTTTCCTTCCAAATGTTCTCATCAATCGAGGGGCGACATGTTGATATTATATATTTCATCGAAGAAAATGAGTGTTCACAAAAGGTGGGTGCTTCTGAATATTGTTGCTGATTTTATGGGATATTGTTCAATGCCCCCACTTCCTTAGCGAGTAATTTTTAAAAAAAATCCAGTAAGGAAACTCCTGAAATTTACCTTCAATTCAGAGCTATATTTAAGATCAATTAGCTACATGTGAAAAATCGAGTGATGCAAAACCAAAAGTTTGATGTTTTGAGTGTATTTGTGAGAGAAATTTAAAATTACTAGACCTCTCATAGACCGCAAGTTGCACACAGCTAATTTAAGCTTTTCGTTATTTTGCCGATATTTCCAAACGGAGCAAATGTCATGGTATGATTGGTAGTGGTGTGAATGCACCCAGGATTTTAGCATACTAATGTCTACACATTTCCTCATATTCCACTACGTTTGAAGAAAAGACGTAACAAATAACCTTACTCTTCTCACATACATTATCATTCTGCTTAAGGAACCTGGGCAGTTAATATCACTTCCCAAGATGAAGTATTTGAGTACTTCCTCTTCTTATTCAATCTCGGAAGAAGACATTTCAACTGAGTCCCCCTGAAACAAACACAATGTCTTGTTTTAAATACTACACACAAGCATAGACTATTTCTAAAACTTACTGATAGTGTGATTACATATTCAATAATAAGAACTTTAAGGGGACCTGGCAGTCTAGGGTAAGGAGTCAAAGGGTTCAATCCTCAGTCCCGGCACAGATAAAAAAGTACTTTTTTCCAAATTAATAAACCAGATGAATTTTCGTAATTAATGAAGAAAGTTTGTATAAATTAGTTCATCAATGTTTTGCTGGAGCTCTACTATCACCTGCCTACCCCTACATCAAACCAAACCTCGATTCTGTCAACCTTTTGTCTGGGTGGCTTATTGTTTCAGGTACAAGAACAGATAACTCTCCCTTTTCCACTTCTCACATATCTTTAGTTTTAACTGTCACTTGATTGTTGTGAATCAACAATGGTTTAAAATTCATTTAAAGTAGTCTTTCCCTTTATGAAGAATGAGATCACAGCTCCTATTCACTTGATTGTTTTTTGAAGAAGTCATTGTTGTTAATATTCTGTTTTTGTTGTCTTCCTTTATGAAGAATTTAGACAAAGCCCTATTCCTTGATTGTTGTGAAGAAACCATTTTGTTAATATTCTGTTTTTTGTTGTCTACCCCTTTATGAAGAATGAGATCACAGCTCCTTTTCACTTAATTGTTGTGAGGAAACCATTGTTGTTAATATTCTTTTTTTTTGTTGTAGTCCCTTCCTTAGATTTTTAAGAATTTTAATAACCGGCTTTCCCATTCCACTTAATTGTTGTGAAGAAACCATTTTTTAATTTTTTGGGTTTTTTTAGAGAATGAATAATTCAAGTTGGTTTTAAATGTTTTTTTGTCTTCCTTGATGAAGAATGAGATCACGCTCCCATTCACGGGGGCCGGTTTTTTGGAAAAATTGTATTTTGAGTGTAAAAAACCGGACTGTTTTTGGTTTTTGTAATTACTCCTAAGGTCATTTGTTTTCTGTTGAAAAAGATGAGATCACAGCTCCTATTCACGTTTGATTGTTGTTAAAATCTTTTGTTTCCAGAAATGAATAGTCCCCTTTTGTTGTCCTTTTGTATTGATGTCACACCCTGGGTATCATAGCAATGTGAAAGGGGGTGGTAGGGGATAATAGTTCCCCGGGGGGTGAAACCAAAATGTTTTAATAAATTGGTTTAAATTTTGTTGTCGCTGCCTTGATGGGAAGGCATAAAGTTTCCCAGATCAAGCTCCTATTCACTTATGTTTAAGAACCATGTTGTTAATATCTGTTTTTGTTGTCTTCCTGATAAGAGAAAGAGATCACAGCTATCTTAATTTGGGGAAAAATTGGAAAACGTTTGTTTTAAAATGCAAACCCAAAGGGAACCCTTGTTGTTATATGGTTTTTTGGAAAATGTTTTTTTGTTTGCTTCCTTGGAACCCTTTTTGAAGAAATTGATCACAGCTCCTATTCAATTAAGGGATGTTGAAAAAAGAGTTTTATGAAAATTGATAATATCCAATTTAAAAGGGTTATTTTGGTTGTCTCCTTGATTGAAGGGAATAATCACACTCCTATTCATTAATTTAAACAAAAGTTTGGTTTTCCGTGGGAAAGAGATCCCCCTCCAAATTTTATGTTTAAAAATTTGTTTTTGTTTTGTCTTCCTTGATGAAGAATGAATCCCCAGCTCCTTTTTCACTTTAAATTTTTGTGAAGAAACCATGTTTTAATATTCTGTTTTTGTTGTCTTCCTTATGAAGAATGAGATCACAGCTCCTATTCACTTAATTTTGTGAAGAAACCATTGTTGTTAATTTCTTTTTTGTTGTCTTCCTTGATGAAGAATAGACTCAGCTTCTATTCACTTTATTGTTGTTAGGAGGGTAAGTGTTTCCACCCACGAATCTATTTTGGTTCCTTTTGGGAGGAAAAATCCAGCCACCACGTTTTTGTTTTTAATACAAATTATAAATCATATTTTTGTGTTTAATTATTTATACATTAAAATATACAACTTAGACAATGTCAAATACATGCTTCAAAGTTTTTATCTAACCAAACCATAGATTAAACTGAAAACTGAAACTACACATTGCTCCAACAAAACACACACAAAAATATATAATTATATTATATATATATAAAAAGAAAAAGAGAGAGACTATTGCAATGTTTGTTTTCTAACTATTTCTTAGCATCAATGTAGACAACACATAGGGCTGTTTTTTTAAATTATTCTTTTCAGCACTGTTATTTTTTATTTACTTGTTTGGGGTAAGCAGAGATTAGTTTTGGCATCAATTATCTTCAAGTTAAATTACAATATTTCGGAATGAGTTCTAAATCCAATTGTTCTGATTTAGATTCACACTGTAATGTTGCAGATTAGACATCCTACAATATGTTTTTCCAGACATTTTTTACATCCTTTATAATTACTACAATTTTAGAAATTCTATGTAAAAAAAGTAAATTTAAAATAGGTCAATATTCAATCCATTTTATGAAACCCCCCTACAATAATAATGAGTTTGAGATCCCGTACAGCAAAAAACTCTCCTAACCATAAGCCAGTAGGAGCTGAAATTGTAGGCAAGTTTAATTTTTACCCCAAAAGGATGTAGCCTATGATAACAATTATGCATTTTTATTATATCAAAAAATTTGGATTTGGATGATTTTAATAATCTGATATAATGTTTATGCACAACTGTAACAGTATAATAGCTATAAATGAGTCATTGCTACCAAATGTCACCTTGAAGGGGGGGTTGGAAAACATAACTATATAAAACAGCTTATATTTGTATATTTAAGGAGCTACATTTCATGAAGACCCGCCATTTTATGGTTGGGAGCCGCACGTACCTGACCCTTGATATAATTCATAAAAAAATGATGCGATATTTACGTTCACATAATGCAAGTCAAAAATAAAAGTGAAATTTGGCCAACTTTTGTAGAAAATGTGTAAGTCACTGTTATCATAGAGAAAATTATCATTATTCTATTGGGTTTTTATATCCTTTATCTATGCTGGTATTATAAACCATCGTCAAAAGACAAACTGAAAGCTATAGCCTTCTTGACCAATTTTAAATAGTCAATGATTTATTTGCATTAAAAATAGAAAATATGAACAAGAAAACTTGTTTTCTAAGGATTCAACTGACCATTGGGGGACAATAATGATCGGGCTCAAATATACTGATTGTTAGGGATAAAAATAGTTCATAAAATTTAACATAATTTTTATTTTAAAATTTAAATCTAGAGCTATCCCCCATTCCGCCCCCCCCCCCCTCCCAATTTTTCAAAACCAGTTTTGAATCTCAACTTCAGGGTCACCGAAAAAAGTCATTTTAGTTTTCAATGAGATGCAGATACTAAAATATTGTTTTAGTCCTTATTACAAATATATTTACTAGAGTAACTTCCTATAGAAAATTAGATACTCATTTATAATGAGGATAATACACCATTGCTTTGAAAAAAAAAATCAAATGCCAACAATATTATCTTCCCTGGGTCATTCAATCTTGGGGGGGGTGAAGTGGGGGTTATTTTACCCCAATCTATCACTCATAATTGATCCCTTTAATGAACTTTTAAGAAGTCGATTTGTTTAACCTCGTAGACACGCTTAAAGATCCTGTAACGTAAGAACAAAGATTTAAACTTAAATGTGTACTCACAACAAGAGAAAACAAAATAACACTTAAATATTGTTTTTATGTATTCTCAAATTTTTATAAAATTTTGAGTTTTTGCTAGTTTATTTTATCAATTAGTTCTTTATAACCTCTAAAAAGCTAATTTAACCATTTTAAAATGTTGCAGTTCATAAAAAAAAATTTAAAAAAGAGTACTCTACAAAAAAGAGGGCTCACAGCCTATACATTCTTAAAGCTGGGGCCCGAGGAGAACCAACGCAAAATTAACTATAAAAACACACATTTTGTTGATAGATTTTACTGATCATAATTTAAAACAAAGGTGTTTTAAACATATTAATCTATAGGTAGAATTAAAATCTCTCCCAATTAGTTTGAATGAGATTTGAACTTCGATCACGGTTGTGAAAACAGTAAAATGTATTTTAGTTTTCTGTCTCTTCATTAAACATATATTATGTCACTAAATAGATAGCTTCCTTTAAAAAATTTGGTAAAAAATTGTCTTATTTGGTTTTATTCAAACCAAAAGTTTTTGGGTTTGATTCCCTGTACGTTCGATAACATGGATTTTCCTCTCGCAGTGACGATTTGACAGCTGGAGGTCTCGTTTTTGACTGTTAGGGAGTAAACTCTTTTATAATTCATGCTCTTATAATAATTAGTCGGTTAATAAGTGCACGTTATATTAAGTTGAAAATGTATGAAATAATAAAAATACCTTCAACTAGTTTTTAATTCTCATAAAAGATAAATTAATGAACTACAACGATTGTTTTTAACCCAAACAAGCTTATCTTAGTCACGTGTCACGGGATAACAGAGTTAACTCCCCCCCCCCCCCTCCATAGCAGAGTAAAGCTGAAGGTAGCGTTAGAGGGAGAAACTGTACAGAGAGAGAGAAGGCTGTATTCTAGCGTCACAACTGTCCCTTATTGCAGATTAGTCGGGAACAAGACCTAATACACATTTCTAGTAAGCGATAAACATCTAAAGGGGAAATAAAAAACAGCCTTCCCCTAAAGAAAACTAACTTCTAATGGCAACAATTTTTACCTTTCACCAGGATAAATTTGTCTTGGAGGGGTTTTGGGGGGAGGGTTTGTTCACCCCACTATCATAATTGATCACTTAAAATTGAATTTTAGTAAGTCCATTTTTTCAACCACTGAACACCCTTAGTTAAAGAGCAAAAAAGTTAAGTTTTAAAGAATGATGTTGTTAGAATGACACTCTTATTGAAAGTTTCAATTTTCTGTTCACTAAAATGGAAGTTGAGGGTTCATTATAAAAGAATTTTTTTAACACACATTGAAATTGTATTTGGGCTGGGACCAATGAATTAGGGTTTACTATAGCCGAATATTCACTACAAACAAGTTTCACTAAAACCAAAGTTTACTGTGTATACCTTTTTTTTTTTAAAATTTTTTTTTAATTGTTATGCTCTTGGTATTTCTCCAAAATAAAAACTCGATCAAAACATTTTTCAGCTTTCTGATTTTATTTTATAATTTGATACATTTTTGTGTTCTTTACAACCTTGCCTATTTGAATTTTTCACTATCCTCAGAGGACTCAATTTTATTAAAATTCACCTTCTTAACCCAATCTTAGATAAGCTAGTTGACATTTCAGTGACAGTCACAATACCACTAAGATTTAATTATAATAAAGGCCTAGCTACAAATCTGTATCCGTAAGTGCTTAGTACTCCATAATAGATCGACTCCACACTAATAGATTGCACTATCTAGCCTACAGAGTCCATACTGTAATTCCTTACTCCTTACCACCCTGTATAAGTTGACTCATCTTTAACTTTCTAAGAACTATTGATACAGATTGCTAAGGACTACCAATCCAACCAAAATAAGTGCATGCACATCAAAATAAAAGCACCAATGGCAGCTAAAGTATCCGTTGCTAAGGAAACAAATACAAAATTCAAAATAATTTTTTTTCAGAACTATCCTGAATTTTATAAAAGTAATGTTTATAGTTACTTATAATTTTATAATATATTCTGCTGGGATATCGTCTCTTCCCAGATGACATTTGCTTGTGCCTAACTCTAGAACATTTCATTTTTAAGCGTTTAATTGGAAAGTTTTAACTTTCTCCTTGAATGACATGATCATGTGATTACGAATACGGACTGTGTAGACACAAATTCCATTTCTAAGGACCATTAAGGACTTAAGACTATAAGGGTAAGGAGTTTACGGAATCTAAAGTCAGGGCATAACAGTGAGCCTTTAGTCAGCAATCATCATATCTACGAATAATGGATGGTCTTTAAAGCGCTAAAACTGTTAGAATTACAAAATGCCTATCAGTCCAGTTGCCTGGGCGTATTATTTTAAACCCCTTACCGATGATTCCAGGTAAAATAGAATGTTGAAGGTCATGATGTTGTGAAGACAGGGGTGGAGAGCAGTTTTGGGGTTGAAGAATGGGGAACCAGTCTAAACACATGGGTCAGGGGAAATAGTTTCTTTCTCTGCATCTACAACTGCGGGCAATAGGCCAACCCTTCCATACACCTTGAAAAGTTATTTATTTTTTTTTACCTTTTTTTTTAAAACATTCATACTCCTTTGTTATAAAGACTTATTTCGTATAAATATAAGTGAACTAAGTTTAACCCGGCCTCAACCAAGGTATGATTTTTGATTAATGGAGGGAAAATTTGTAGGTCAAATTATAATTAATAAATAATCTAAGTAGGCACAACTGAAAGATGGAAAAGTGTTGACAAATAGCTTACTGTAAAATTTCGCGATCACTCAAATCTTCTGCCTCTGAATCACAAGAGTCACAAGAATCACAATAATACATAATTTTAAACACTCAAACCATTTTGTGAGATTGGTTTTACTCTATGTTTTAAAAGCCCTTAATTTTGGACATGTCTCTTGAGGGAAGTTAATATTTTTTTTTAAACCCAACAGGTATTTACACAAGAATAAGCTTAACTATTCGACTCAATAATAGCCTAACTGTTCATAACCAACAACAAGAACAAAATATAACCAACATTTAATTAGTTCAGAAATATTCATAAGCGCACTTTTAAAAAAAAACTAGAAAGAAGTGAGTTCTCGCGATTGTGTTGTGTAATCAGGAGTAATCTCTTCTTCCGAGATTTCTCGAGTAACTTTACTTGGATCTTCTTATTTTTTATTTTCTCTTTCCTTACCACTAAGCTAAGTAAGAATCGACTTTAAAGGCTGGACTGTTTACGATACCTATTTCCACTAAACGCATCTTCCCTTAGAGCTCATTTATCATAAACATTTTTCGCTTTACGCAAAAATGACCCTTTATGGTTTTAATGTTTCAGGCTTTTAAAAAATTTTGAAGGCATAAGCGCAGCATTTTTATTGTCCCTTTTTAACCGAAAGCTCTAACCGATGAAATTTAGGAAATTGAGGTTAAACATAATGTTTGACTTCTGAAATACACACTAATTTTCTAGCATGGTATCAATAATAGTTTGAATTTAACTGATTATATTATTTCATTGTTTATTAAAAATGCTTTCCCTGAAAGCAAGTTAAATAGGCTTAAAGCAACAATGAAGGAAAAGAAAGAGTAATAGGCTGTGTTACATTGTTACAAATTATAATTTTTTCATTTGATTAAGTAGACAAATTAAAAAAAAAATAATTGTTTTCTTCGTCCTTAACGTTTCAAATTTGGGATACATTTTTTAACCGGTATTTTGGGGTTCGATTTGCATGAAATTTTGTATAACCATGTTGCCTAGATTGCTGAGTTCGAATTTGCCATAAGTTATTTAATAAAAGTCAGGAGGAGCGCTTCACACTCACGCCTAAAAAATAATATTTTTGAATGGTTTATTCATGTACCCATTAAGAGGATATTATCTGAAAGTCAATGCCGGGTCAAATTTTGCGCAGCCCGTCGTGTGCGAGGGGGGTGATTAGTTTAATACGTCAGAGAAAAGTCTCCATTTATAGAGGGGAAAACCGGTGAACTACAATCCCTACCCTCTTTACTCGTCATTCTTTCTTCAAGAGACAACACCTCGACACACAAAAAGGATGTGAATTATTTTGGGGGGGACGCATTTAAAGAAAGAAAAAAATAGTAAAAGGGGCATGTACCTTCTTTGCCCTTCGATTCTTACAGCCGGCGGTTTCTTTTTTTAAAACCAAAGTCCGGCCCAAGCGGGGTCCTTTTCTACCACCTAATAAAGTTGCCATTTGTAGTTCAAAACAAACAATCAATTTTCAGAAAATAAAAAACAATTTAACCTTTTCACAATCCATAAGTAAAATAATATAACCTAAAGAAAAAAATGATTGAGATTTTAAATTTGATGAAATGTTAGAATCTACATTAGGCCCCATGCCCCCTGAAACGATGCACCACATTAACGTCACAAGTTTTTTTCAATCAGGGGGAAAAAACCAAAATTTTATGCCGTTGTAGTAATATAAAAAACCTTTTAAAGTCTGAAAATTGACATTTTTACACGAAGAAAAAAAAAAAAATTAAAATTGTAAACCTCTTAAAAAAACTTTTAGCAAAACAGAAAAATCGACTATGTTTTTTTTTAAATATTTTTTTTGAGTTAACAAGGGAATTTATGTTAATTAAAAAAATCTTTCAAATTTAATTATAAAATAAATATATAATTGGTTAAAGGGCCCCTTTCCCTTGACACGTTGTGGAAAATTTTGAATGGTAACATATTCACATTTCAACCGCATATCCGAGTGTTTTTAACTTTTTAATTGGTAGGTAACTTTGAAAACAAACTCTAACTAGGAAAATGCCCCACATCTCCCCCAAACACTAATTTATAGACTTTTACAAAGTGATTAAAATTTTACTTTCATATAATAGCAAAAACAATTTTTTTCCTAGATTAAAAGGCTAAAAATTTTAAAATATTTTTAAATATATTT
This sequence comes from Timema cristinae, assembly GCA_039000515.1. Classification (NCBI taxonomy): domain Eukaryota; kingdom Metazoa; phylum Arthropoda; class Insecta; order Phasmatodea; family Timematidae; genus Timema; species Timema cristinae. The sequence goes on along the minus strand of JBCFYV010001001.1, from coordinate 35,299,688 downwards.
TCCCATAAATTAATTTATTAAAAAGGGAAAAAACGCTTTTTTTTAAAAAATCTGGAACAGTCTTCAAGTCTTCATTACATCTTTATTCTTTGGTAATAAATTTAAGATTTAAATTTTCAGCAAATTTATTTTAGGGAATTGAACATTTTAGAACACCGGGTGGGTAACGCGTGTGCCTCTGACCTAGGATCAGGGGTTCTAATCCAGGCATGATTAAAGTATTCATTGGTTAGTAATTACTCTGGAGAACGGGGTGTGTTTTTGCTCTAGACTTATTTTTTTTTGTAAAAAATCGTGTGTTCAAAAATGTACAAAAAAAAATCTTCAAAAAAAATTTTCTGTGCGAATTTATAAAATTTTTTTTTTTCCATATTTTCATTCAATGCTAGTGCACCTTCTTTTTAAAAACCCTCTCACCCCTTACTCTATTAAAAAATGATTTAAATTAGGAAAATCGATACGAAAAAAAAAAAAAACACTTACATACCCCACTTTGCTGACACCATTAATTACACACTGAAACATCGGAATGTAAACTGAGTAGGCTTTTTTTTTGAAAAACCCCAAAGTAAACCTTTTTTTGCTATTATGTTGTTTGTTTTCTTTATTTTAGTGAATCATACTTTCTTTTGGTTTTTTGTTTTATTTATTTGTTATCATCACACCTTTAACTACCATTTGGGTATACATGCATTGTATTAAATGTGCAACTAGTTAGGAAGAAGGGGTTTCAATTTGGGGAATGACTCACTTTCGTGAAGGGAGACTGAAAAAGTGTTTTGAAAAACCACCCTCATAAACCACCAAAAATGCGAACCAAGTTCTGCGTCTGGGGCAGTCCATTTTTTTCAAGAGCGACCCTTTAAATTTTTAACCATGGGGATACCAAAGCAGTTTTTTTGGTTTTTTTGGGCAAGATTGTTATAGAATTTTTGATCGAATCAAAATCATGTTTTTCATACCAAAAATATTATTTATTTGAAATTTTTAATTTTTATCGTTTTAATTATTCTGTTGTCAACTTTTCCCTTTTTCTCAATTTACACACAGCCTACAGCGATGAATAAGGCTCAGTGATAGGTTTTTTTTTTTTTTGCGACTTCTGTCATAGCATACCATTTCGTTAAAACACATGGTTTTTTTTTAATGTGAGTTAAAATAAAGTTGCTTTTGAAATGACTAAAAAATATGTCAAGGGGATAGAGTTTCCCAAGAGCGGGATTGACTTGTCAAAAGCTTTTTTACTCATTTACATTACTTTTTCAAGAGTCCTATATCTAACAATATTTTATTTTAAATACCGAAATTAATAAAGCCTCTAACAGAGTTTTGAAGTGATCCCCCACGGGGCCAAATTTTTAAAAATTAAAGGTTTCAAATCCTTTAGAAATTTTTATACAAAAAATTCTTCAAAATTACAACCTTTTTAAACTTACTTGAGTGGCCCTTGCCCATTTATTTATTTAGTACCCTAGAAGCTTTTAAAGGGTGAGGCAAAAGGGGTGCGCGAGTAATTAACAGTTTTTATAAAATTTAAAATTTTTTGGCCAAAATAAATCAAATATTTCTCCATTAAAACATAAGTTTAGTTTTTGCACATCAATATCAACAGATTTTTGGAATATCTGTCAAGAGGTCCTGGAATTTTGTCAAACTTTTTCTTTTTATTTCAAAATTTTGACAAAATTAGGACACTCTGACAGATTTTCAAATCTTCGATATTAGCATGTGCAGAAAACTAAACTCTAGTTGCTACGGAAAAATTTTTGTTTTTTTTTGGGCCCAAAAAACTTTAAATTTCTATAAAAACTGTAAAAACATTCTATCCCTCACCCCCCTTAAGAGCGCTTCTAAACGATTTTTTTTTTTACAGTTCATTTTCAGAACTATAGGGGGGGCTTCTCCATTAAATTTTTTTGAAAATTTAATGCACTAGAAATCATTTTGATTCTATTTAAGGCAATCTTTTAGTTTAAAATTCAATACTTCGAAGTGTGTGAAATACTAGAAGAAGAAATTTCTTTCCATGGGGGGCTAATTCGTCCCATGGCATTCCCCCCCCTTTAAACCGTCGATTCCACCGCCACGACCCAAATTTTTTTTATAAAAATATTTTTAAAATTACTTTTTTTTATGGAAGCATTCAGATACCCCCATTCCGGGATTTTTTTTTTCCATATTTTATAATTTTTTTAAGAGGAAAAATCATAAACCTGGAAGTTATTTAGAGCTATTTTTAAATTTGAAATAAAATTATATGCATCCTTCTCACCCCAAGCAATATTTCTTCAGCTTGGTTTTGCTGCGTGCCTCCCTCATTAAACAAAAATTTAAAGAAAAAAAGAGGGGCCTACTGTGCCCTTCTGGGGGACACTCTAGGAAAAAAAACGGGAAATTTTTAAAATGCCCGGGTATTGAAAAATTTGGGACAAACTAGCTAAAATTTTGATTTGGGAAAAGCATTAGTGACAGAAATAAAATAATTCAAAAATTAAATTTTTTTGGTTCCTCAACATTAATTTAATATCAAAAATAGTCGTCGAACATTGAAATGTAATTGTTTCCCAAATTTAATGGGGCACTTTTTTTTGTGAAAACTAAAAAAAGGGGTAAAGGAATGCCAAAAAGGCCCCCGATCAATTACCCGGGAATTTCCATACCAAGTTTTTCTAAGGGTACAATAAATTAAAGTGTATTTGGGTTTTGGCCTAGGATTTTTATATTAGTTTGCATAGTTTTTAGAAAAAAATCACTTACACAAAAAAAATTTATTTGAAAAAATTTTTTTTCTAGAAAAAAAAATTTTAAAAATAAAAAATTTAAAACTCCAAAATTGTTTTGAAAATTTTTCAAACATAGTTTATTTTATTTAATATTTAGGAAAAAAAAGTTTTTTTTTAATGTTTTTTTTACGTTTTGTTAATAACAAACAAAATGGCAATTTTCCTTTCCTATAAATGATTTTAAGGTTACTTTACAAAAGGGTTAAATTTTCCCAAATTTTTGTCATTTCCCTACATTGAGAACAAAAACTTAAATTTAAATTTCTTTGTATTTTTAAAAATAACAATATTTTATTCGAAACATATTTAAAAAAACCAATAGTTTCTGGATATAAGCAAATATAAAAAAAAAAATTTTGGAATTTTTTTAAATATAAAATTTTAACTCTTTGGGGACAAAGATTTCCCCTTTTTTTCATTTCTAAAGTTTTTTAATAACTATTCCCATGGAAAGGAATAAATAGCTACAGTGAATTATTTCTTTATCCCTTTTGGGTGGTGTTTTCTGTAAAAAAGGGAAAAACTATTTTTTTCTTTCAAAACTATTAAAATTTTTTTAGAAAATCACCCAATTTTTAATATGAAAAATGAGAAAACTTGGGGGGTGAAACCGTCGTCCGTCCCATTTATTTTAATAATAAGTAACAAGTTGATTGTAATAGGGTGTTTTTTAAGGTTATTTATTTTTCCCAAATTCTAAAATTTTAAACCTTTTTTTAAACAACTAAAATTATTTTCCATATCTTTGAGAAAATAATTAAACGGCGGCTTGTGTACGAGTGACTCAAACGCCCAATCAATCCTTTTTCATCTTTCACTTTTCGATTTTTACATTGGTAATCTACAAAAACACTTTCAATCGCTGAAAATTTTAAAAGTCCCGTGTTTTTATAAAATTACCATCATCACTGGTTTTAGTGTTAATAACAATAATTTTTTGATTATTTTTGATTTAGTTTATAATATATCAGCATAACTTATTTTTTTTTATAAAATCAAAGGTAGAGTAAAAATACCTTATTTTTCATACTTTCACCAAAAGGGGAAAGGGTATTTTAAAAAAAAATTACGGGTAAATTACTTTTATTTTTGGGTGATTCTAACATTCCCAAATTTTTAAAATAATAATTGAACACATTCCATTAATATTAAAAATTTCCTTCAACATATTTTTAAATAAAAATTTAAAAACATATTGGATAAAAGTTTTTCAAAAATGTCAAATACGCTCCGAAACAATCTTAACCCGCTTTTTGACCACTTAGAAAGTTTGATTTTTTTTTAATTATTTAAAAAAATTGTTTTATAAAATTTTTAGGGGAAGCAAATAGAAATTTTATTTACACACCCTTATATGAACCTATAAAACGTCACAACACCATAAAAATAAAGACATTTGATTTAGGTACTTTTCAACAAGCACAGTCGACAATTTAATTTTAAACTATTTAAATTTTAAGATTATAATTTTTTTTTAGCCAAATCACAAAAAAATTAAAAAACAAGTCAAAATTTAGGTAAGGGGTTTAGCTCTTTTTTTGCGTTTTTAAGCCTAAAAACAAAAGCTTTTTGCCTCACTTTAATTTTTAAATTGAATTCTCAAGGGGCCCTTGCCACATTGTCAGCCTTTTGTTTTTTCTTTCAAAGCCTTTTTTGTAAGGTGAATTTCTAACGCATGGATCTCTGCGTCTTGGATCTACAAGCCTGGCAGAACAATCTAATAAAAAGGCTCATTTTTCCCATGGGCACCCAAAATGCACGCCTGAAAATCTTCACCTTTATACCCACATTTTCCATAAAACAAAGAGGGAATAACTTCTCCTGGGCACGTGAAGTTGGCCCTTTTTCTTGAAGATGTTTTTTTTTTAATGCGCGTAATTTTTTCTTTTGTCCTTTCTTATGTTTCAAAAAATAAACTTTCTTTTTAAAACACTTTTTCTGGTGCCCGTTTTCCCTTTCTGAGGGGACACTTCACTTTAATAAAGGTGTCAGTCCTATTAACCATCGGAGTTGCTCCCAGTAAATAAATTCCGGGGGGGGGGGCAACAAAGACCCCCAAGGCTCAACTTTTTATTTATTTTTTTTCAAGAGCCAAAACCATTCTTTTCATCATCTCTACCGACACATTCATCTGTGTCAAAACATCATAGAGCATACCCTTGAACACCTTTTCACAAAGTGTGAGAAGTCTTCGACAAACGGGTCCAAAGTTAAGGGGATGACAGCTTTCACCCTACTTCTTCCATCGACCACTATTTTCTTTAGAGAAGTGCCCTTTTCAAGCTCCTCACGTTGCTTTTGTGTGCTTGGTAAATACAATAAACCAATTTTCTCTCATCAAATTTTTTTCCTAACCATATCAGCTTCAGCACAAGGCCCATAGTCTTTGTCATTAATTTAACAAACCAGGGCTAAATGGGTTCTTTTTTTTCACTTTTGCAGCAACTTTTTGTTCTTTCATTTGACGAAGTTTCACATCTCCCCCTTCTTAGTAAAATTCCCGGACTAGCTTGGGACTTACTTTTTTTGTATTTTTTAAAGGAGTTTAGTATTGAAAAAAAACTACACACATGACTTTAAAGAAGGGCATTTAAGGCAAAAATGAACCCTTTTCTCACGGATAAGGGAAACAGGGTGCACAACCCCTGGGCCCGCCATCCATTTATTTCGGGCCAACCCAAATAAAAAAAATTTGCAAAAAAAATTCCTACATATCTCATATTACTTAGACTATTTTTCAGCGAAATATGATTAAAAGTTTTTTAAGGAGAACATTAAAGTTTATCTTAGTAATCCCCCGATACTTCAACAGCAGCTATACATCAGTCCTTTTTTTATGGGGACTTTGTTTAAAAATTTTTTGATAGCCTTTTCGTAAAAAACCTTTTGTTAATTTCGTGAAGAAGTTGAGTAAATATGCTTGATTGAATACTAGAACGCAGTGTCACAGATATTTCCGTAATTTTTGCATCGAAAATTTAAAAAAAAATTGGCATCTATTTTTTTTACTACCATATATGAGTTCTCTGACAAAACATCAACCTTAAAAGAGCAATTTGCTCCAGGGGTACGTAAAATTTCAAATTTATTAATAACTCGTCTTTCTGTACTCCATGGGGGACAAAAGGGGTCAACACAAAAGGTATTTTAAAATTTTTCTACAAAGATTAGAGCAAACAAGAATAGTGTCTCTCCCAAAAGCATAGTGAAACTTTTCCACGCCAAAACACTTATGCATATCACTGCATTTTAGGGTTCACAAGTAAAAAATTGGTTTAAAATACTGGCTAAAGAAATCTGAACTACTTAGGGAAACAAGAATTATTTAAAACAAGGGCTCAAACACCGCAATTCAAAGGGTTCCTCAAAGGAAACCCCAGCCAAATTGACCCTGTTTTTTCGCACAGAGGCAAGGTTTTTTAAAACTTTTAGAGGAAATCAAAGAAAAATAAATTTCATCTCAGTTTACAACAATGTACAATTTCCCCAAAACAAATTATTAAATTTGAATTTAAAAATGTAAAAAATTTTGCGCGTAAAGAAATGTTTTCCCCACGAAATTTATTCCACAGAAATATGCTGGCACACACCGAACCAGAAACTTTTGAAAATTTGTGATTTAAATTTTACAAATTTCCCATTCAAGAATTCCCAAACTCTATTTTTATTTAGGTTTTTTAAAAGGGGTTTTTTCAAGGAAATGGGAGCGTTATTTTTACAAAAAATTAGCTAACAATTTATCAGTATTCCCGGGAAAACTAAATTTTTATAATTTTTAAATTTTAAAAAAACTAAATTTTTTCGCTGTAAAGAAATTTTCCCCCACATGAAATTTATTCCCGCTAGAAAGCTGGGGACATCACCAATCCCGGAAACTTTTAGAGAAGATTTTGATTTTAAAATTGTACAAAATTCCTATTCAAATATTTCCCAAACCTTTTTTTGATGAGGTTTTTGAAGGAGTTTGGCAAGGGGAAAGGTACGCATTCTTTTCAAAATTAAAGTAAGAATTATTTTTTAATATTTTCGAATTTTTTCTTTCCGGGGGGGGGGGGGGGGGAGGAATCAACCCTATCGCCCCCTCCGGGTCCACCACTGTTTAAAAATGTTGAGACGTGATTACTTTTTTAAACACTACTATTATGTACTTTAAATTTATTAACTCCACCCCCCCCGAATATTTCAGCCCCCCTTAAAACAAAAATCCTATACTTTCATACTTTTGCAAAGGGAAAACTTATTTTTTATTACAAGGTTTATTGCAATTACATATACAAATAAAACTTATTTTTTTTTGTAAAAATATTATCTGATTTAAAAAATTTTTTTTTTTTAATAGCATTGACTTATTTAAACTTTTCTATTCTTTGCTTGGTTTTTTTGATTGCAATGGAGATTCTGGTAAAAAGGGTTTTTTAAAAAAAAAACACCAATTTTTTTTGGTCAACATTGTAAAATTTTAATTTATTACCCTGTTATTTATAACCCAAATATGAATATCTGATAAACATAAAAAAAATCTAAATGAACATATTAAAATGTTCTTTTGGGCCACCTACCTTTGGGTTTTTTTTAAAAACCTATAATTATCCATACAAAGTAATTTTCTATGGGAAAGGGATAACTAACACATTCACCAAAAGCTCAATAGAGGATGTGTACTCTCAGTTAATCACCCTTATCTCCCCAGCAACTTTGGTTTTTTTTTTATTACAATTAAAAACAGTTGCAATTGCTCCAAAATTCTCTTTAAAGGTATGAAAAATTAAAATTTAAAAATCGGGAAAAAGTATTTTCTTAACACTGCGTCTTACTACCCTTTGGGGTTTATCTTATTTCTAATTAACAAGGTTTTGGGATTTGGAAGGATATAATATTAAGATGCCCTCATTTTTTTGGGGGAGAGTATAAAAACCCTTTTTAAACCACCCTCAGTACAAACCCACCTAATTTAACCTTTAAAATCCCCCTCATCGACAGCCTATTAATTGCAGAGTAAACTTTAGATCACCGCCCCAAAGTGGGGGTATAAAAATAAAAAATCTCTTAGGGTTTTGTAGCCTGCAATTTAAATTTCCCCAAAGGGCCCAAAAATTTTGTAATTAAAAAAAAATTACCTTATTTATTTCGGGGCTTAATACCTACCGGGAAAAAGCATTTAATAAAGCTAATAGAGTTGGAATGGGTAAAAAAAAACTTTGTTAAAAATTACCCAAATTTTCAAGGAAGACGGTATAAAACATTTTAAAAAAAACCATAGCACCCCGGGCCGGGATTTGAACCCGATACATTCAACGGGAAACCACTTAAATGAACTTCGTGTACTCATTACAGTTTAGGTTTTTTTTTCCCAATTTGTAATAACATTAGGATTCACGACAGCCTTAGTAAACTGGAAGAAAGATATGTTTTAAAAAAATAAAAAAGATAATAAATTATATCTTTTTTTTATATAGATTTTTTTTTAAATTTTCATTGAAGGGTTTATCAAAACAAAGTTGCAAGATATAAAAATAGTTTTTTTAAAACCCGTCAAAGAATGGTTCTTTAAATGTTTTTCAACACATTTTTTTTTTTTCACTGAGGGGTTTTTCCCTACACCACAGGGAAAAAGCTGGCATATTGTTTCGTACACCTTTAATAATCCCAAAACCTAAATTTTTGTTTATTGGAATATTTCAATCGGGCATCGTTTTAAAAAAACCCAAATTTTTTAGGAAGGATTTTATATTTTCTCTAGCTTAAAATTATCATTTTATAGATTAAATATAAAAAAATTTAGATTTACATATTTTACTTGAAAAATAGATAAATTAAAATTTGGAAATTTCATGTTTTAACTTTAAAAAATTTTAACACCTTTTTCCAAATTATTTTAATTCTATTCCCGTCTTTTCTTTCGTGGGGGGCCTAATTAGAGTGTTTATATAAGCCTCTTCTTCGTCAAACCCAAATATTCTTTTGACTTCTCAAGACAAAAAACCCAAAACTACTTTTGCATAAATGTGCAAAAAATTATTTTTGACTTTTCCTCACTGCCTTAGCCCCAAAACACCAGGGTTGGGTCAGGGGACACTACCACATTCCTTTGTTTTACTTCCTTCAACAAACCTCCCCTCCCCCTCCCCCAAAACCATTCCTCTTTTCCCCGTTTGGGGAGTTTAGAGTCTTCCCCCAATAAAACAACCGTTAAAAAATAATCGTTTTAAAAAAAATTTTTTCCGTTTTTTCTGGGACAATGGATTTTTTTTATGGAAACTCTTTTAAATTAGATAAAATGATATAAAAGCTTTAAATTTTTTATTATTTATTTTTGAATTTACGATTTATTTTAAAAAAAATCAAAAAAAAGGTTTAGACTTTTTCAAACATATAATGAAAAGATTTAAAAATAGGTAGGTCGCCATATTCTTACGCTCTTAAAAATGCAAAATAAATATTATAGCATTTTTTATTGTTTCGTAAACAGTTTCCCCCAAAATTGCACCCTTTTTTTTGCCCATTTGGAGCAATGGGGGACAGGGCTAAATCCTCTTTTTAAAATTTTTGGGCAACTTCCATGAGGTAAATAAGCAAACTTGGTAACAGGATCAAATACTGTAGGGAATACGATAAAATTTCCCTTTTTATTGCTTATTTTACAGTTTTAAATGTTTTTAAAAAACTGGGCCAAAATTTCTAAAATTTTTTTGAAAAACCAGCGATTTTTAACTACTGTTAAAGAGTTTTTCTTTATATTTTCTTTTCAAGATTTAAATTTTTATAGGGAGAGAAAAATTCTAATATAAAGTAAGTTTTAAAGTGCTTAAAAAAAGACCTAATTACTGCTTGATTCCTTTTTGGGCGCCTTGTTTTTAGCATAATAAAAACTCATCCCCCAACCCAGGGTTTTGATTCTTTTTTACTACAAAATATCACTACTTATATAAACAATTTAAAATTAAAAAAAGCTTAGTGGACATCCAGGTTACTTTTTAATCAAAATACATAATTTGAAAAATACACAAAAAATAGTTTTAAAAAATCCATATAACAAATAAATAAATTAAAAAAAGGGTTTTTCCTAAAAGCCCCCCAAGGGCTTGATTTTAAACCCAAATTAAAAAAAAAAATCGGGCCTCTTACCCCCCCACTACCTACCCCCTTCCAACTTTCCCTTTTTTTGTACTCCCTTTGCCTTTTGGGAATTTTCAAATTTTAGGAAGCTTAATTTGGGGAAAAACACGTTTTCACCCCCCAAAATATATTGAGGGGAAAAGGGCTAACAAAAGGGAATAAAAAGTATTTTTCCCCCTTTAAATTTTTAAATATGATTTACTTTATTATTTTTAAACCCGTCTTACTCCCCATTCGGGTTTTACGCACTTACCTAGGTTAAGGTGGGGTGTTTGGAGTTTAAATGGGGACCACATTTAAAAACTGGAATCCAAACCCCGGGGAGGCCGGCATTCCCACATTCACAAGACTTGCAAGGGAAGGGAAGGGTTTTTTTTTAAAATTATTTACAAATTTTTTTTAAAACAAAATAAAACAAAATGGGCTTGTTACACGAAATCCCCCCTCTAAAAAAAATAACGCTTTTTCAAAACAAAACTTTTAATAAACAAAATTAAGCAAAAAAATTGGGGCAATTCTGTAATTTGATTTGTATTTTGGGTTTTGTGAACAACTTTTTTCTACAAAATTGTGAAAAAACAACAAACTTTACAAAAGAATTTTAAAGCAAATATATAAGATTTCAATAAAAAATTCTAATTTTTTATACATTGCTCAGTATGTAAAAAATACTTTTAAACACCTCAAATGACATGTAATTTTGAAAAAAACACAACTAACACGAAAAGGGATTAAGAAAAATAAATTTTTTCAAAAATAAAACCCATTTTACAGGGCCCTTATTGATAGTTAAAAAAATAAAGATTGGATTGTTGAAACAAGGGATTACAGAAAGGGCGTACGCATCATCCTGTAATAACTTTAATCTACTATTTTTTAGATTTGGGGGACCCACAACATGGGACCATCACAAAATCTTGTGTTACAAAGAAAATGTCCACCGTTGGGATAAACCCTTGACCTGTCACACTTCTGAACTTACAAGTATTTGGGGTTTCATATTTTGCGCACTTTCCTTTTTCAAACCCAGGGGAAAAAAAAATTAATGGAGAGTTTTACACTAACGGTACCTCATGACCTAAAAACTTAATATGTTAACATTAAATTTAACCACGAGGCACAAATGTTTCTCCACTAAAATTTCCTCTTGTTTTAAACTAAGAAACACAATTAAAATTAATTATATGAACTATAGTTAGAAAACAACTGCGTAATATAATTTATTTTTAAGTTTGTCTTGGTAAAAAACCCATCTACTGCATTCCCCCACAGATCAAAAAAAACATTTCATGTAAGTAGGTTTATTTGATACATAACACGATTTATTTGGTTTAAAATATCTTTTGTTGTTGTTTAAAATTTATTTTAACAAGCAACCAGACTAGGCCCGAAAATATAAATTTTTCATACCTTATTAAATACTTTTGCGGGAATACTACACAACGGATTTTTGGGAAAGAATTTTAAAAAAATTCAAAAATTTAATTTTGGCAACTTTATAAAATTTTACATATTTTGTTTGTAAGCCTATTGAAAAATTTTATCAAAAAGGGTAGCTAAATATACATCCTTGTGAAAATATATTGAAGTGAAAATAATCTTAACTTCTCTAGCTCTAACATTCCTTCTATGCAAACTAAGGTAGCCTACCCAAACTTGAAAAAACGAATTTTTTTTTTTAGTCCAAAACCCCCTCCCCAAAAAACACCAATTGCTAAAATAATTTTTAAAATAGAACAACTGTTTTTCTTAAAACATTAGGACCCCATTAAAGTTTAGATATTTGCATCGTAAATATCGAGATGTAAATTTGACAGACAACTTTAAAAAGGTAGACCATAGTAAAATTATTTTCCCTTGGGATTTGAATTTTTTCCTTAAAATTTTTTTATTTATATCATTTTTGGAGCTGTCAACATTATGATCATAAGAATCAAAGGATAATTTTCAGAACTAACCTTTGAAAATGGTTTATTGTTTTTGTTCTTTTTTTCCTAGACCGTATTCTTTTAGCCTATTGTCCCCAAAAAACGCTTTTAATGGGCCCTAAAATTAAATTTTAATAATTCACACACTTAATAAAATCAAATTTTGGGCAAAATTTAAATTTTTTCCTTTTTTTGTTTTTACAGATAAATTGTTGAGCTCATGGATTACAATCAGCTTTTACTAAAAACATTGTAAATTTGCACTAAAAGACATTTTTGAAAACTTTAAAAAAAAATGTCTCTAATCTAACCTAAACAACAATCGATAGTCAAATTTTAAACCCCAAAAACGGGATTACTTTTTCCTGAAACACTAAATTAAAGTTAGCCTAACCCAAATTTTATGCAAAAAAAACCTTTTTTTTTTTAAGGATAAAATTGTTGATGTGTAAAAGAATTATTATTGATTAAAATTGAGTTTTGGCAAACACACCACATATACACGCAGCTATACACAAGAAACTCAATATTGTTTTCAATCCATCACCATATATTGGTTAAAAAAAAGGCATAAATTTCATCATTGTTGCTGTAAGAGCCAATGCACTACAGCGTCAAGGGCCTTGTTCAACCCGCAACCTGGGGGAAAATGAAACATCTCTCAAAAGGAGCTGCACAGGGGGAAAAGAAACACTCTTGAAATGCAGGGGGGAAAAGACACATTAAAGAAGAAACAAAGCCTGACGAGGGCCGTCATTTTGGCGAAAGGAACAAACAGTTGGAGGGGATGGGGGATATACCCCACAGGCCGTCGAGAGGCGGAATGTAACTCAGAGTTCAGGAACATGCCAAAAATTTGTACATTGCAAGACCAAACTGGAAAGCTCGGGGAACGGGTACATTAATATAACCAGTGGCTCTGTCGTAAGGGGAAATTAACTATAGATTCAGGTAAAATAATATAGCTACTGCTCTGTCTTTTAAGGTGAATGTAACACTAGATTTCAGGACTTCCAAAAACTTGACATGCAAGACCAATTGGAGAAAGCCAAAGGACAGTAAAATAACCAAGGCTCTGTGTTTAATGGAATGAAACTATAATTTAGGTAAAAAGTAAAAATAAAAAAGGTGGCTCTTCTAGAGGAATTGAACACAATGGGATGCCAAAAACCAATCGCAATACACTCAGTCAATCAACCCTGGTCCCGCTGTGCCCTTGATTTTTTCCTTTTTGAACCAAAAATTTTAATTATTAAGATTTTCCGTTTTTGTATACGGGGCCGGGAAAAAAAGGCTAATATAAGCTTTTATATTTAGTTGCTTTACTGATTCTGTGAAAAATGAAAATCTTTGGGGGAAACAAAACCTTTTATACAGGGGGAGGGGTGGATTAAATGAAACTCTTTTATACAAAGGATGGGGGGTATTAGACTAAACTCTTCTATAAACGGAAAAATGGGGGGGTGGTTTTTAAGGGTTTTTTGGGGGGGGCTAAGAAAAAAGTAGAATATTTTTCCCTTTTTTTACAAAACAAAAAAAGCTTTTATCAAAGGATGGGAAATTAGGAATGGAGTAAGGTTTAATTGGGGGAACATGAGATAGGGGAGAAAGCGGGTTTAGATTGTATGGACAAATTGGGGATGGTATGGAGAGGACCCCAAGAAGATTAAGGGATGTGAAGTATTAAAAAGACTGCAAGACACCAAAGAAGAGGGGGGAACAGATAGCAGCAAGTAAAGGGGAAAAAGTGCAGGAGGAAGAATGGGGGAAACAAGGGAGAGGGAGGCTTTTTTACTAAAAACCCGTCACAGTTTTTGATGATATACCGCAATTTAAGTTTTTGGGTTTGGTGGGGGCTAGTACCAAACAGCCACAAAAAATTCAAACAAACTAAACTGAAAGGGAAAATGTTTTTTGAACAAAAAATTTTCCCATATGCATTTATTCCAGGATTTTTTACAATATTCGCTTTTAAGGCACTTTGTGACCACCGGGTCAACGCGCTACCCTCGTGTTGGACTAGACGCGAGAGGGGACTCGTTTTTTGAATCTGGGTCGTGGTACTGAGGATGTTTTCCACTCTCCTTCCCATCAAATGGGGAACACTTCTTTAAATATGCTCGAAGGCGGGAAGACACGGTGCTTAAAAAAATTTTTGACTAGGCATGTGAATTCAGCTGTTATTTTGATAGATGTTATAAATACTAATAAAATAATGAAATAAAAAATAAAAATTAATAATATAGTTAAATTTATCAATTTTTCTACAAAAAAATATGATTGATTTTTTAAAAAATTGGACATAATTTTCTAGAATTGTTATAGCATGAACATACATTTTGGCACCATTTACCCTTTTAAAAATTTTCATTTTAAACCCCCAGAATAGGTAATATTGTATTTAACGATTTTAAGATAACACAAAGAAAATAATATAATTTTCGCACAAAAAATAGAATGACTATTGATTTAAAAAAAAGTTTGAATATAAAAATTAAGTAAAAAATATTTGAAATACTTTTTCATACTAAAAAGATAGAAATTGATAAAAATTTTTTTTTTAAAACCCTGACAAGGATCTGAGGGAAAAAAATTTAAAAAAAATTTTGTAAAAATAAATAAAAATATTTCTTCTAACATTCATAAAAAAATTTTCTCACAGGTGATACAACTTTTCCTTGATATGTCATGAGCAAGCGCTTAAATTTTACAAACTTTTAAAATTAAAAAAAAGTTGTCATTTAATTTCCGGACACCCTCGACAGTATTCAACAACACTTTTTGAACAGCGTGGAAAAAAATTTAAACTCTATGTTTGTGAACAATATTTTTTTATTTGCTATAAAACTGCACAACATTACCTTTTCTTGTTTTTCCCTCACCCCACCTTAAAGAGGAAAAATTAGATTGAAAACTATTACACCACCTTATATATCCCCACAAAAAACTAAAGAATTCTTTTATCAAGACACTGAATTCTGTTTTTTACTTGACTTTTGGTCAAATCCTGTAATGAACTGGTGACCCCAAAAAAGGAATCAAAGTTCTACATTCTCCCCTTGCTTAATGTCAGGGGGCATTAATATATTACCTAATAAATTCAAAAAAAAAAATCGGTTTGACATTTTGTATACAGATTGTTGCCTTTTGAAAGACATGGATGTTCAGAAAACCCAAAAAAGTCTATGCGCGCTATTCAAAGGAACAATCATAAAAAACTCCCCCAACAGCTTTTGACATGCCCCTTTTAAAAACAAAAGCTTTGGTCACAAAAAAAGACTTTCATGAAAGGGGGAAAAGACCTCATGATAGAGATAAGCAGCTCAAACAACCATCCACAAAAATTGCTATTATTGATTGGGAAGGGTAAGCGCTAAACGGCATTTCGGGACCACGAAATATGTCCTGTTCAACATTTACTGGGTCTGAGCACAACAAGGGGGACCTTTATTAGGTTTGTTAATAACCGGGGCTAAAAAAACAATGTGACATATGTTTTTTTTATCATCAACTAGGGCAAAATTTTATTGTGTTTTTATTTGTTTAAAATTTATTAGCACTAACGCTTTGTTTTATTCGTGGCTTTGATCCATTTTTAAAAATTTCAAAATTACACCTTTATTTTTTTATACTTTAAAAAATACCCCCTTCATCTTTTTGTTATTGTTTTTTAATTTGTTTATGGAAAAAAGATCAAAATTTTTTGACAAAAAACCTTTGGGTTAAATTTTCATTTTTATTTTTTAGGGCTTTTTTAACTTAACGTTCTGAACATTTATTTACCACACACACAAAAAAAAAATTTAATTTAGAACAGATACAACAAAAGCCCCCGGATTTTTTTATCCTGTGAAAGGAGAATCTCGTTTAATAAAAAATAAAGTTTTGGGACATCCCAGAATAAAACGGGAACTCTTATCTCATGGAAAAGAAACCATAAAAAACTCAGGCCGAGCAAAGTGTCCAAACTTTTATCCAAAGAAGACCCATGGCCTTATTTTTGGCCAAGCTAAAAATCAAAAAACTCATCCATGAGAAACCATTTGGGCCTACGGGCCAACTAAATTAAACTCTATCTATGAAGACATGCTCCCCCTTGGCCCAATCCTAAAAATTCCCAAAACCCCTTATAAAAGAAAGAACAAGGGGAAAAACTTTTTTGGGGCCCAAAAGCCCCTTTTAAAAGATGGGGTTTAAAAAAAACTTTTATCTCATAAGACATGCTACTGGCCAAACAAGATGAAAACTTTTAAATCTCGAAGACAGCAAACTGCCAGCTAAGATGTCAAACTCTTTCTCATAAGACATGCTACGCCGAGCTAAGATTCAAATTTTATTATCCTCCCATAAAGAAACCCTTTCTAAAGTTTTGGGCCGACTAAATGTCAAACCTTATCTCATGAAGACACCCTACTGGCCCCCAAAGCTAAGAAGTCAAACTCTTATCTCATAAGACATGCACTGGCCGAGCTAAGAGTCAAACTCTTATTTTAAAACAACAGAGGAAAATTTTTTTATAACAAAAAATTTTAAACGGTTTTGGGGGAAAAAGGGACTTTACAAATTAAAATTTTCTAAAAAAAATTTAAAACATCTTCTAAAGTGGCAAAAGCTACAATTGAACGATTTTTGTATTTTTAACTACTAATTTAAACATAAAAAAAAAAAATTTACTGAAGACATTTTAAGGCACAAACATTAATTTTTCTTTACAATTTTTGATATTTTTCAATTAAAATACATACCCCAAAACCTTTTATCAAAAAATGCATTTAGAACACTTTAAAAATTATATAATTTAAAAATTTACAAACATTCGTTCAATTTTTTTTTTTTTTTAAATTTTTTTATTAAAATAAGAACAAAAAAACATTACATTTAGTACATTACATGCAGTAATAAAAAAAATCCTTTTTCCATTCATTTTTTTTTTGCTCTACTATCCACCTACGGTACGCCCATTTACTTTCATGTCTACATGCCTTACCTTCCTTCCTTGTTTCAAGAGTTTTAAACCCTCTAAGATAATTACCCTTCAAAAATCTTGCATCAAAGATTTTCTATCTTCTTTTCCCAATTTTTAAAAAATAAAAAAAAAATTGGAAAAAATTTAATTTTATAATGGTAAAAAAAAAATTTTAACTACCCCAATTTGATTTTTTTATATTGAATATCCAAAAACCTTTTTTAAATTTTCCTTTTCAAACGGGTCATTTATCCAATTCTTTTAAACTCTGTGAGACACCAAAAGTAAAAACTAAAAAGATCATTTTTTAATTTCCCGAAGATAATTATTTTTTTTCGCCAGACAATTTTTTTCTTTTAAATACTATGTTCATTCCATTTTTAAATTTTTTTAGAATAAAACACTTGGTTAATCATGTTTAAAAATAGGGGGCTAACCCCTTCCAACTTGCCCCTTTCCCATTTTTTTTAAAAAAAGGAGCCCAATGATAATTTTTTAAAAACAAACCAACATTTTCTAAATTTAATTAAATTTTTTAAATTTGGGTTGAAAATTTAAAATAACACAAAAGTTATTTAAAAATAAACAAAGAATTAACATCTATTAGGAAAGTTAAAAAAAAAATTGAAACCAAAATACTTCCACAGAAAATTAAAATCACAGTATTTTTTTTTAAAAAGAAAAATATCAAAATGAATTAAAAATTAAAAGAATTGATAAAGAAATATTATAAAAACTCTTGGGGGCATATTTTAAAGTACATCCTTTTTTCCTTTGTATTTAGCATTTTATTACTATTTTAAAAATTGACTAAACAAGGGTGAAATCTTAAAAATTTATTTTGCATATTTAAAAAATAATTATTTAAAACTTTTTCGGGGGAAAAAGCTAAGTATAAAATTATATTCAATTTTAATTAAATTTCAAATTTCCCCGGAACAACAGGGGAAAAATTTTTTAAAAACTATTTCTTGTAAATTTATACCACCGGCTAACATGAAAAGGATATAACCTTATTCAAAAACAAGAATCACTCTAAATAATATTACAAAAAATTAAAAATAAACATTTGATAGTAACATTTGAAACTATATATCTATAAATGAAAGATTTTTACAATCCTTTCACCCAACTTTCACAACAAAATTTTCTAGATTTTTAAAACAAATAGCTTGAACCAAAATCTCCGGGATGGTATCTACTTTTTTTCTATTTTACATCATCCATAATTCAATTTTTAAAAATACCACCATCGATATCCATTTTTTCCGTTCACATTCAGACAGTATTTTACTCAAAAGGGCATTTATACACATTTAATTTTATATTAATTTAAAAAGTAAAGTTAAGATTTAAAACATTTAGTTTGAACATTAAAATGGGGAAAATTTAGTTTGCTAAAATGTTTACGTGGGGTTGTGCGTGCCCTGTTCCTAACATGTGCCAAAAACACCACCATAAGTTTTATTAGAGATGGGCAAATTATTTTTTTTCTGAAACTAACATTACTTTTTAATCCTGACTCTTAAAAAAATGAAAAAAAATTTAATCAAAACATAATAAAAATTTTTTTTATAACTGCAAGAAACAAATTTCCATCAAGTTTTTAAATTGAAAGTGTTAATACCATCAGTAGTCGGATATTTAAGACAGGGGTTCCCACTATTTTATTCCATAAAACCTATAAAAGCTACGAAACTTACCCAGGGAAAACCCTGTTTTTCTGTAACATTATTTTCAGCTCAGTATTCATGAATTATATAAATTATTTCAAGGGGAAAATGAAAACACGCTGTATATTTTTATATAAACAACTTTTAGGGTAAAAACATATTTAATTATTTTATAACAATTTTTTTCTTTTTAGTAAAAAATAAACTTTTTTATGCAAATGAATTTTTAAAAACAAATGACAATTATTCAAGTAGACAAGACAAAACGTGCTACCTTTTCTAGAAAACTCTAAAAAAAGGAAAAACAATGGAACATACTCACGAGAAATCAGAAATTTCCCTTCAGACAGACTAATCCCCAATGGCGATAAATGATAAAAAGACCACAAAAACTTAATATATCGAAATTATTGCCACCGCAAGCCCGCAAGAACAGGGGTTTTGGCCTTGGGCCCAAATTTTGAAGATCCCAGGCACAACTCATTAACTTTCAGCTTTGGCTAAAAAGTATATAGTTTAATAGTAACTTTTGAAAAGTCAAAATAAAATTTAAAATTTTTTCTTGAATACATGTTACATAACATTTTTTCATGGGAAAATTAAAATAACTTTAAAAGTTTCTTTACTATTTACTTTTTAAACTTTTCTTTTTAATTTTTTAATTTTTTAAAAAGAATTTTATTTTTTTTCATTATTTAAAAGATATGCCAATGAGATGTTTTTTCTACATTTTACAACAAATTTAGATGCATTATTTAAAGTTTTTCCCATTCCCCCATAATCGTCTCACTAACCCCTAACGATTCTAGAACCACTTTTTTAAGACATCACACTTGCAGTACTGACCTAATGACTCAAAATATATAAAAAATAATATTATTTTGTGATTTTGTTTTTTATTTTTTTATATAACGAAAATAGTTATTTTTACACCTACAAGTTTCTATTTATTTTCTATCAACAAAAATTACACTGTAAGAAAGGACTCAAATTTTATTTTATACACATTTTTTGAGATTTTAAAAATTAAAAATTTTCCAATAAATTGAGACCACAATTAGAACACCCTTCTCTAATTTTTTTTATTTCACTGCTAGGCTAATAATCACCATACTAAAATACCCTTTTTTTAACAAAATTTAGTTGTCAAAAAAAGGCATACAAGTTTCCCTATTTGATTCAAAACCAAAAATTAAAAAAACTGTAGAATATTCCAAAGCAAATAAAAGTTTGACTACTTTATTTATTGCTTTACATTGAGCAAAATACAAACACTATTCAGCTAATTTTAAACCCCAAAATATATTAACAAAATTTTTTAGTGTAAAAATGTCCAAAATATTTTGTCCCAAGTTTATATAAAATAAATATATTTTTTTCCAACATATAATTAAATTTTTTTTAAAAACTTTTGAAAGTGAAGATTTAATAAGTAGGTTACACTAGTTTTCCCTAAAGGAAGCAATTACTTTCTTTGTTCAACTATAGAATGGTTATAAATATGCCATTTGCAAACCATCAGGTAAGCCTCCAGTTTTCGGTAAACGAATTGTACATAAAATAAGAAATAAAAAATTTTTAAAAAACATATATCACAAATTTTGAAATTTCTAAGGCAAAAAAGTTTTTATTTTTACTAGGTTCTTACTCTAAAATAAAAAGTATTTCAACATCCCATAACAAAAATTTTAGGGTAGCTTTTCACAATTGTCAAAGAAATTAGGGTCACTGTTTTTTTTAAAAAAAAAAAAAAAAAAAAAAGAAAATTTCCTAAAAA
Source organism: Timema cristinae (assembly GCA_039000515.1). Classification (NCBI taxonomy): domain Eukaryota; kingdom Metazoa; phylum Arthropoda; class Insecta; order Phasmatodea; family Timematidae; genus Timema; species Timema cristinae. The sequence goes on along the minus strand of JBCFYV010001001.1, from coordinate 35,279,445 downwards.
TAAAAATTTACTTGAAAAAGGGAGTAAAATGGATTGTGTTTTGTACTTTATCCCCAAAAGTGTTTACATTTTTTAACTATTTCCTCACTTTTCCCTAAAATCTCATAAAAAGGGCAACAATATTTCTACAGATTTGCCAAAGGGTGATAAAAGGGGAACGAAGGAAATAGCAGACAAATTTCACGGGTTTTTCCCTTAAGGTGAAAGTAAAGGGGAACCAAGGAAATGGCAGTGCTTGTGCACTCCTTAAGCAAAAAAATTTTTTTTAAACAAATATTTGGGTGGCAAAAATAAATCAAATAATGCTCCAGTAAAACAAAGTTTAATTTTCCCCTTTCACATTTGATATCATATTTGTTGAATATCTTCATGAGCATGAACATGGAAAAACTTTTAAATGAAGAAAAAATTGGCATAAATTTCCAATATTTTTGACGGTTTTCAACTTTACCTTCATATCACCGGGTGAAAAAATTTAAACTTCTTTTTCTAATGGAGAAAAATTTTTATTTTTTTTTGGCCAAAAAATTTTTTTTCCCATAAAAAAACTGCAAATAGTTTTTTTTCTTGTCCTCCATTTATGTAAACAACCTTCAGCCAACACACTTGCAAAGCTTTGGCATTAATTGTCTTTGGGTGATTTTTGTTAAATTAATTTTTAAACAGATAAAAAGCTATTTTAATTTTAAAGGGGGGTACAAATACTCATCTTAAAGGGAAACCCCAAACAAAAATTTAAATATCCTAAATTTTAAAATTCGAATATCTTTTTTTTAAATTTTTTAAAAAGCTTGCAAAAATAATATTTTGTCCAATTTATTACTTATCTCTAAAATTATTTGGGAAAATGTTTTTTGAAAATTTATTTTTAAAATTTTATTCCATCTGATGAATCAAGCTATTTCCACAACATCAATTAAATTACTTCTGATTTTTCATATAACATTTGATTAGAAAAAAACCCAAACAGCTCAGAAGCTAGTTGAAATAAATTGGATGTTCAGCTGTCATTTCTTATTGGGAAAACACGTAAAAGTTAAATAGATTTTTTTTAAATTGAATTGAAACTGATATTTTTTAAAGCCAATTAAGTTTTAAAAATTTTTCCACCATTTTAAAATTTATTTATACATAAAAAAATTTCAAACATACAACTTGTTTAAATTTATGGAAAAAAACCCAGGGTATCTTAATCACTATACACCACTCTATTTAAAAAAAATTAAGGTGTCAGACTTTACACTTTTTCTTTTACAAATATTTATACAGGGACTCTAATAACTTTTCCCTGGCAGAATTAACTCAATTTTTTTACATTGGGCTACTGACAACTATAAAAAGTTTAAAAATCATTTTACATTTTCATATATTCATTCATATTTTGATAATACGTCACTTTAATGGGTTTTATCAAAAACCAAAAGAACACAAAAAAATTTTATGAATTATCAATGTTTACAGCACAAACATGGTTTTATTTCAAAAGGGTTTTTTTAAAATTTCCCTTTTTTGAAGAAAATCAAAGGGACACAAATTTTGGGGCTCTCTCACTTCAAAGATTCCTATTCACAATTTTTTTCGAGAACTAGAATATTTTCAGGGTCTAATGGTTCGATCCAGGGGGTCTCTGAGTGCCTACCCCCTCTGCGAACCAGGTACTGTGCCATTTCTTTAAAATGCGCATTTTTTTGCTGCCCAATAGTTTTATCCAATATTAAGAAAATGTATGAATAAAAATATTATCCTACAAACCAAAAAATTCTGCGGTGAATAATTTTCCACCTAATTCAAAGCATTGCCTAAATAGGTTTTCCCAAAAATATTTCACAAATAAACCAACGTTTTCTGCCATCTTTATAAAAAAAAAAAATTTAATTAAATTAATTAAAAATAATGATAAAGAAATCATATTTCCATTATTTTTCCTTACTCCCCAATTACACAACCAACATTTAAAAAAAATTGAGAAATTGTTGGGCACTCTTTAAAAAGGGTTAAACCCGCCCTAACCCTTGCGAAGGGCCCGACAGACACCCCAAGCATCATCTACTTCAAGTTTCCTAAAGCTGCCCGCGCTCCACACATTCAACTCCAAAAACTGTACAAAAGTGGCCTTGGGGGTTAATTTCTATCTCCATTCATAAGGCTCTGATGCCTCTTTGTCTTCTTTAAGTTGAACTTTGAATGACAACAAAATTTAAAAAAAATTTTTTTATTGACTTTTACTAACTTTTGGGAAACACAATAAGGTTTTAAATTTTTCAATTGTTTAAAAAAAAAAAAAAAAATTATTTTGGGGAAAATTTATTTCCCATAATTTTTTGTTAGTTTAATATTAGTTTCCCTTTGTATACCTAATGAACATTTTTTTATTACGACTACAGACAAATACAAAGTCAATAAATAGGGGGTATTTAAAATTTCAAGAATCCTATAAGAAAAAAACTTTTTCGCTTTTTGGGGAATTGATTGTATTTGGAAGAAGGGGAAGGAAACATATAAAAGGAACAAACATAATAGGTCTTTTACAATGAAAAAAAGATCACACTTTTTCAATGCTGCCCCTGGGGCAAAGAGAAGATGACTGCCGATTCAAGAAAAAAGACATTACCGCCCACTTCCCAACCTAGGGTACCCTTTTCCCCTGTAGCAATTTAAGTTTGAATAGAAGAAAGAGTCTGATGTTTCCTAAAAATACCTACAAAGTGTTTTGGTTGGGTTATAATTATGCACTTTAAGGGCTACATTATCCTTGAAAGTCTGTCTTTTAATGTTTTTGAACACAGGACAATTGTGACATATTTATAATTGTTCATATTTTTATTTTTTAATATTTCTGTTTTTGTTTTTCCCCCTCCCCTTTTTGCCACATTTGTAAATCACATTCATTTACACCCTGTATGTTCAACATCTGTTGATTATCTTAAAATCCAATATCTAAACTATTATATTTTTTTAAATACTTTATTTTAGCCAGGATTGTTTAAGAAACCATAATATTTGGCCCTAAAAGGATTCATAATATCAGATTGGTCCACCAATTTCCCAAGAACAATGTAAATGTGTTGTTCTAGACTAAAGTATTCAAATAAATAAAATGGCAAACGGAGACGGGATCAAACCATCCCAGGCTCAATTCCCCGGGGTTTAGGCTGTCATTTTTCACTTTGAATTTGATTCAGCTTTTCTGGACTGATCCTGTGAACAAACACCACATTCAGCTCTCTGGACTAATCCTTGGGCAAACACCACATTCAGCTCTCTGGACTGATCCTGTGAAAAAACACCACATTCAGCTCTCAGCCCTAATCCTGTGGACAAACACCACCCTTCAGCTCTCAGGCCTGAACCTGTGAACAAACACCACATTCAGCTCTCAGGCCTAATCCTGTGGACAAACACCACATTCAGCTCTCTGGGCTAATCCTGTGAACAAACACCACATTCAGCTCTCTGGACGATCCTGTGGACAAACACCACATTCAGCTCTCAGGCCTAATCCTGTGGACAAACACCACATTCAGCTCCCGGACTAATCCCCGTGAACAAACACCACATTCACTCTCTGGACTGATCCTGTGAACAAACACCACATTCACTCTCAGCCTAATCCTGTGGGCAAACACCACATTTCAGCTCTCTGGACTAATCCTGTGGACAAACACCACATTTAGCCTCAAGGCCTGATCCTGTGGACAAACACCACATTCAGCTCTCAACCCCCCAATCCTGTGGAAAAAACACCACATTCAGCTCTCAGGCCTGATCCTGTGGACAAACACCACATTTAGCTCTCAGGCCTAATCCTGTGGAAAAAACACCACATTCAGCTCTCGCTAAACCCTTTGGGCCCAAAAAAACCACATTTCAGCTCTCGCCCCAAACCTGTGACAAAAACCACATTCAGCTCTTAGGCCTGATCTGTGAAAAAACACCACATTCACTCTCTGGACTTATCCTTGACAAACACCACATTCAGTCTTAGGCCTAAACCGTGGGCAAACACCACATTCAGCTCTCTGGACTAATCCTGTGGAAAACACCACATTCAGCTTAGGCCTGAAACCTGTGGAACAAACACCACATTCAGCTCTCGGACTAATCCTGGAAAAAACACCACATTTACTCTTAGGCCAACCTGGACAAACACCACATTCAGCCCCTGGACTAAACCCGTGGGAAAACACACATCAGCTCTCCCCGACT
>JBCFYV010001001.1:35222865-35266285 GCA_039000515.1 Timema cristinae | reverse complement strand
GTACACTAAAATGTTTGCTTTGTAAAAATTGTGGCTTAACAGGAGTGTTTGTATTTTGCTTGTAAAATTATTGTTTTAATTATAATATACATAATAATGGTATATGTGAGTTTTTTATTGGTGCTCCTTGAGTGTTATTATCATGATACTTTAAAACAAGGGTTATTAATCCATAGAGTAGCGGTGAGGACAGTATTTTTTATTGACAGTCCACCTAAATTAGGGTGGAGAGAAAATACTGTGACAAATCGTATTTGAAAATCTACCCCTGCCGAACGGAGCTGAGATTTGAACTTTGACCTTCCAGTCAACGGCAGTACTGACCCTCAGCTTTACTCCAAATGTCTAGTGTTTTAATCAAGTGTTTTGTTACCTGACTAGCTCTGTTGAACCAAATGTCTAGTGTTTTAATCAAGTGCTGTGTTACCTGGCTAGCTCTGTAGAACCAAATGTCTAGTGTTTTAATCAAGTGTTGTGTTACCTGGCTAGCTCTGTTGAACCAAATTCCGGGGTTTAATCAAGTGCTGTGTTACCTGGCTAGCTCTGTTGAACAAAATGCCCAAAGGGTTTCAATTAAGTGTCGTGTTACCTTGGCTAGCTCTGTTGAACCAAATGTCCAGGGCTTTAATCAAGTGTTGTGTTACCTGGCTAGCTCTGTTGAAACAAATGTCTAGTGTTTTAATCAAGTGCTGTGTTACTTGGCTAGCTCTGTTGAACCAAATGTCCAAGGTTTTAATCAATGTGTGTTGTTACCTGGCTAGCTCTATTGAACCAAATGTCCAAGGTTTTAATCAAGTGTCGTGTTACCTGGCTAGCTCTGTTGAACTAAATGTCCAAGATTTTAATCAAGTGTCGTGTTACCTGGCTAGCTCTGTTGAACCAAATGTCTAGTGTTTTAATCAAGTGTTTTGTTACCTGGCTAGCTCTGTTGAAACAAATGTCTAGTGTTTTAATCAAGTGCTGTGTTAACTGGCTAGCTCTGTTGAACCAAATGTCCAAGGTTTTAATTAAGTGTCGTGTTACCTGGCTAGCTCTGTTGAACCAAATGTCTAGTGTTTTAATCAAGTGCTGTGTTACCTGGCTAGCTCTGTTGAAACAAATGTCTAGTGTTTTAATCAAGTGCTGTGATACCTGGCTAGAACTGTTGAACCAAATGTCCAAGGTTTTAATCAAGTGTTGTGTTACCTGGCTAGCTATGTTGAAACAAACGTCTAATGATTATATCAAGTGTCGTGATGCCTGGCTAGCTCTGCTTAACCAAATGTCTAGTGTTTTAATCAAGTCTTGTGTTACCTGGCTAGCTCTGTTGAAACAAATGTCTAGTGTTTTAATCAAGTGTCGTGTTACCTGGCTAGCTCTGTTGAACCAAATGTCAAGGGTTTTAATCAAGTGTTTTGTTACCTGGCCAGCTTTGTTGAAACAAATGTCTAGTGTGTTTTAATCAAGTGTTTTGTTACCTGGCTAGCTCTGTTGAAACAAATGTCTAGTGTGTTTTAATCAAGTGTCGTGTTACCTGGCTAGCTCTGTTGAACCAAATGTCTAGTGTTTTAATCAAGTGCTGTGTTACCTGGCTAGCTCTGTTGAACCAAATGTCAAAGGTTTCAATTAAGTGTTGTGGTACCAGGCTAGCTCTGTTGAACCAAATCTCTAGGGTTTTAATCAAGTGCTGTGTTACCTGGCTAGCTCTGTTGAACCAAATGTCTAGTGTTTTAATCAAGTTTCGTGTTACCTGAATAGCTCTGCTGAACCAAATGTCTAGTGTTTTAATCAAGTGTTGTGGTACCAGGCTAGCTCTGTTGAAACAAATGTCCAAGGTTTGAATTAAGTGTTGTGGTACCTGGCTAGCTCTGTTGAAACAAATGTCAAGTGTTTTAATCAAGTGTCGTGTTACCTGGCTAGCTCTGTTGAACCAAATGTCCAGGGTTTTAATCAAGTGTCGTGTTACCTGGCTTGCTCTGTTGAAACAAATGTCTAGTGTTTTAATCAAGTGTCGTGTTACCTGGCTAGCTCGTTGAACCAAATGTCCAGGGTTTTAATCAAGTGTCGTGTTACCTGGCTACTGGCTAGCTCTGTTGAACCAAATGTCCAGGGTTTTAATCAAGTGCTGTGTTACCTGGCTAGCTCTGTTGAACCAAATGTCCAAGGTTTAAATCAAGTGTCGTGTTACCTGGCTAGCTCTGTTGAAACAAATGTCAAGTGTTTTAATCAAGTGTTGTGGTACCTGGCTAGCTCTGTTGAACCAAATGTCTAGTGTTTTAATCAAGTGCTGTGTTACCTGGCTAGCTCTGTTGAACCAAATGTCCAAGGTTTCAATTAAGTGTCGTGTTACCTGGCTAGCTCTGTTGAACAAAATGCCTAGTGTTTTAATCAAGTGTTGTGGTACCTGGCTAGCTCTGTTGAACCAAATGTCAAGGGTTTTAATCAAGTGATATGTTACCTGGCTAACTTTGCTGAACCAAATGTCCAGGGTTTTTAATCAAGTGCTGTGTTACCTGTCCTGCACTTGTTGATGCTCGGGTGTTTTAGCACTCAGTCTCTCAGCTGACTGATAGCATGACTCCTGGTAGCTTCATCCTCCCTCAACTCAGTCAGAGCGGTCTGCCGGGAACTTTGATCCAGGGAGCAAGTGTAGACGTCATCCTCCCGGGGGAAATACTCCTTCTCACAGCCCATCTGTGAGACAAGAGCAACACTAGAGCTAGGATGTAGAGAACAAGTGTAGACGTCATCCTCCCGGGGGAAATACTCCTTCTCACAGCCCATCTGTGAGACAAGAGCAACACTATAGCTAGGATTGTAGAGAACAAGTGTAGACGTCATCCTCCCGGGGGAAATACTCCTTCTCACAGCCCATCTGTGAGACAAGAGCAACACTAGAGCTAGGATGTAGAGAACAAGTGTAGACGTCATCCTCCCGGGGGAAATACTCCTTCTCACAGCCCATCTGTGAGACAAGAGAAACACTAGAGCTAGGATGTAGGAGGCAAGTGTAGCCGTCATCCTCCCGGGGGAAATACTCCTTCTCACAGCCCATCTGTGAGACAAGAGCAACACTAGAGCTAGGTTGTAGAGAACAAGTGTAGACGTCATCCTCCCGGGGAAATACTCCTTCTCACAGCCCATCTGTGAGACAAGAGCAACACTATAGCTAGGATGTAGAGAACAAGTGTAGACGTCATCCTCCCGGGGGAAATACTCCTTCTCACAGCCCATCTGTGAGACAAGAGCAACACTAGAGCTAGGTTGTAGAGAACAAGTGTAGACGTCATCCTCCTTGGGGAAATACTCCTTCTCACAGCCCATCTGTGAGACAAGAGCAACACTTAGCTAGAATGTAGAGAACAAGTGTAGACGTCATCCTCCCGGGGGAAATACTCCTTTCTCACAGCCCATCTGTGAGACAAGAGCAACACTATAGCTAGGTTGTAGAGAACAAGTGTAGACGTCATCCTCCCGGGGGAAATACTCCTTCTCACAGCCCATCTGTGAGACAAGAGCAACACTATAGCTAGGATGTAGAGAAACAAGTGTAGACGTCATCCTCCCGGGGGAAATACTCCTTCTCACAGCCCATCTGTGAGACAAGAGCAACACTAGAGCTAGGTTGTAGAGAACAAGTGTAGACGTCATCCTCCCGGGGGAAATACTCCTTCTCACAGCCCATCTGTGAGACAAGAGCAACACTAGAGCTAGGATGTAGGGGGCAAGTGTAGCCGTCATCCTCCCGGGGGAAATACTCCTTCTCTCAGCCCATCTGTGAGACAAGAGCAACACTAGAGCTAGGATGTAGGGGCAAGTGTAGCCGTCATCCTCCCGGGGGAAATACTCCTTCTCACAGCCCATCTGTGAGACAAGAGCAACACTAGAGCTAGGATGTAGAGAACAAGTGTAGACGTCATCCTCCGGGGGAAATACTCCTTCTCACAGCCCATCTGTGAGACAAGAGCAACACTATAGCTAGAATGTAGAGAACAAGTGTAGACGTCATCCTCCCGGGGGAAATACTCCTTCTCACAGCCAGAACATGTTATGGGACTCATCCTCCGGGGAAGATTACTCATCTCTCCAAGCATCTTGACAGGAACATGACAGGGAGCAAGTGTAGCGTCATCCTCCCGGGGGAAATACTCCTTCTCACAGCCATCTGTGAGACAAGAGAACACTAGAGCTAGATGTAGAGACAAGTGTAGCCGTCATCCTCCGGGGGAAATACTCCTTCTCACAGCCCATCTGTGAGACAAGAGCAACACTAGAGCTAGGTTGTAGAGAACAAGTGTAGACGTCATCCTCCCGGGGGAAATACTCCTTCTCACAGCCATCTGTGAGACAAGAGCAACACTAAGCTAGGATGTAGAGAACAAGTGTAGACGTCATCCTCCGGGGAAATACTCCTTCTCACAGCCCATCTGTGAGACAAGAGCAACACTAGCTAGGTGTAGAGAACAAGTGTAGACGTCATCCTCCGGGGAAATACTCCTTCTCACAGCCCATCTGTGAGACAAGAGCAACACTAGCTAGGATGTAGAGCAAGTGTAGCGTCATCCTCCGGGGAAATACTCCTTCTCACAGCCCATCTGTGAGACAAGAGCAACACTAAGCTAGGTGTAGAGAACAAGTGTAGACGTCATCCTCCCGGGGAAATACTCCTTCTCACAGCCCATCTGTGAGACAAGAGCAACACTAAGCTAGGATGTAGAGAAAAGTGTAGACGTCATCCTCCGGGGAAATACTCCTTCTACAGCCATCTGTGAGACAAGAGCAACACTAAGCTAGGTGTAGAGAACAAGTGTAGACGTCATCCTCCGGGGAAATACTCCTTCTCACAGCCATCTGTGAGACAAGAGCAACACTAGAGCTAGGATTAGGACAAGTGTAGACGTCATCCTCCCGGGGAATACTCCTTCTCACAGCCCATCTGTGAGACAAGAGCAACACTAAGCTAGGATGTAGGACAAGTGTAGACGTCATCTCCCGGGGAAATACTCCTTCTCACAGCCCATCTGTGAGACAAGAGCAACACTAGAGCTAGGATGTAGAGAACAAGTGTAGACGTCATCCTCCCGGGGAAATACTCCTTCTCACAGCCATCTGTGAGACAAGAGAACACTAGAGCTAGATGTAGGGCAAGTGTAGCGTCATCCTCCCGGGGGAAATACTCCTTCTCACAGCCATCTGTGAGACAAGAGCAACACTAGAGCTAGGTTGTAGAGAACAAGTGTAGACGTCATCCTCCGGGGAAATACTCCTTCTCACAGCCATCTGTGAGACAAGAGCAACACTATAGCTAGGTGTAGAGAAAAGTGTAGACGTCATCCTCCCGGGGGAAATACTCCTTCTCACAGCCATCTGTGAGACAAGAGCAACACTAGAGCTAGGTGTAGAGAACAAGTGTAGACGTATCCTCCTGGGGAAATACTCCTTCTCACAGCCATCTGTGAGACAAGAGCAACACTATAGCTAGATGTAGAGAACAAGTGTAGACGTCATCCTCCCGGGGAAATACTCTTCTCACAGCCATCTGTGAGACAAGAGCAACACTATAGCTAGGTGTAGAGAACAAGTGTAGACGTCATCCTCCCGGGGGAAATACTCCTTCTCAAGCCCATCTGTGAGACAAGGCAACACTATAGCTAGGATGTAGAGAACAAGTGTAGACGTCATCCTCCGGGAAATACTCCTTCTCACAGCCCATCTGTGAGACAAGAGCAACACTAGAGCTAGGTGTAGAGAACAAGTGTAGACGTCATCCTCCGGGGGAAATACTCCTTCTCACAGCCATCTGTGAGACAAGAGCAACACTAAGCTAGGATGTAGGGGGCAAGTGTAGCGTCATCCTCCCGGGGGAAATACTCCTTCTCCAGCCCATCTGTGAGACAAGAGCAACACTAGAGCTAGGATGTAGGGGCAAGTGTAGCCTATCCTCCGGGGAAATACTCCTTCTCACAGCCATCTGTGAGACAAGAGCAACACTAAGCTAGGATGTAGAGAACAAGTGTAGACGTCATCCTCCCGGGGAAATATCCTTCTCACAGCCCATCTGTGAGACAAGAGCAACACTATAGCTAGATGTAGAGAACAAGTGTAGACGTCATCCTCCCGGGGAAATACTCCTTCTCACAGCCCATCTGTGAGACAAGAGCACACTAAGCTAGGTTGTAGAGAACAAGTGTAGACGTCATCCTCCTGGGGAAATACTCTTCTCACAGCCCATCTGTGAGACAAGAGAACACTATAGCTAGGATGTAGAGAACAAGTGTAGACGTCATCCTCCTGGGGAAATACTCTTCTCACAGCCCATCTGTGAGACAAGAGCAACACTAGAGCTAGGATGTAGGACAAGTGTAGCCGTCATCCTCCTGGGGAAATACTCCTTCTCACAGCCCATATGTGAGACAAGAGCAACACTAAGCTAGGATGTAGAGAACAAGTGTAGACGTCATCCTCCCGGGGAAATATCCTTCTCACAGCCATCTGTGAGACAAAGCAACACTATAGCTAGGATGTAGAGAACAAGTGTAGACGTCTCTCCGGGGGAAATACTCCTCTCACAGCCCATCTGTGAGACAAGAGCAACACTATAGCTAGGATGTAGAGAACAAGTGTAGACGTCATCCTCCCGGGGGAAATACTCCTTCTCACAGCCCATCTGTGAGACAAGAGCAACACTAGAGCTAGGATGTAGAGAACAAGTGTAGAACGTCATCCTCACCGGGGGAAATACTCCTTCTCACAGCCCATCTGTGAGACAAGAGCAACACAAAAGCTAGGATGTAGAGAACAAGTTTAGACGTCATCCTCCCGGGGGAAATACTCCTTCTCACAGCCCATCTGTGAGACAAGAGCAACACTAGAGCTAGGATGTAGAGAACAAGTGTAGACTCATCCTCCGGGGAAATACTCCTTCTCACAGCCATCTGTGAGACAAGAGAAACACTAGAGCTAGGATGTAGAGAGCAAGTGTAGCCGTCATCCTCCCGGGGGAAATACTCCTTCTCACAGCCCATCTGTGAGACAAGAGCAACACTAGAGCTAGGTGTAGAGAACAAGTGTAGACGTCATCCTCCCGGGGGAAATATCCTTCTCACAGCCCATCTGTGAGACAAGAGCAACACTAGAGCTAGGTTGTAGAGAACAAGTGTAGACGTCATCCTCCCGGGGGAAATACTCCTTCTCACAGCCCATCTGTGAGACAAGAGCAACACTATAGCTAGGATGTAGAGAACAAGTGTAGACGTCATCCTCCCGGGGGAAATACTCCTTCTCACAGCCCATCTGTGAGACAAGAGCAACACTAGAGCTAGGATGTAGGGAAAAAGTGTAGCCGTCATCCTCCCGAATTGAATTGTTTCGAGACACAGGTAAATCCAGTCCCAAACTCAAAATACACTGTGGGCCACATCCTTATTCTTATTTTATATTTTGTTGCGGGCCGGATTAAACTCTCTGCGTGCCATATGTTTATCACCCCTGCCTTAGAGCATTATGCAGTCACCGAAGCATGTGCTTTTAAAATTATCTGGTAGTAATTAGTATTAGCAATATATTTAGGATATATTTCATCACTTAAAGACATTTATAAACATTTACAAAGCATACTTGAAACCAAATTTCAAATTGTCTCAGGGAACAAATATCAAGTTTTGTGTTTAAATTTATTAAGAATATACAGTTTTTCAACTAAACGTGGTTTAGAGAAAGATCGATCATACATGTATTACATTTGTAAAACTATAATGTCCTATTTTTATTTTATCAAGGGGGTATAGCTCAGTGGTAGAGCATTCGACTGCAGATCGAGAGGTGCCCGGTTCAATCCCGGGTGCCCCCTAAAGTTTTTGAAATAAAGTTATTTTTAAATACATAATTATCAATATAAATATGTAATCAAATCAGATATAGAAGTGGAACGCTCTGTGTATATTTTATCTGCGAAAGATATACTTACTATTTAATACTAATGCGAATATAAAACAAACTAATTACTAAAATAGGCGATTGAATATCATCTTCTATAATTTCTTCTAACTTTAACGCTAAGGAATAATTAACTTTAAATTCAAAGATAAATTATAGGTGATGTTCAAATGTGAAATATAAAGAAAAATATTACAAGTCACATGTTTAAATAGTTTGGTTGTTTCGTGTTCACATTAGTTCGTAGGAAGTGTTTCTTTGGCCAACTATAACTACTCGGATGACGTTACGTATCTTCATGTAATTTAATCTGACATTTTTTTTATCGATAATGTCTTTAAAAAGATTGCTACTCCCATTGAGTGTCGATTAAAATATTAGTGAACACCCGGGTTTGATCCGGGGACTTCTCAATCTGTAGTTGAATTCTCTACCATTGAGCGATACTCCCTTGTTAAACTTGTCGATTCATATAATATATTATATTTATATAAATGCAGAGTGGTGGCTCGTGTATAGGCACTGCGGAACTGCAGCACCCCCTATTTCCACTTGATATTATCGATAACATTTAATATAATGATTCCTTTTTTCTTTAATTCTTTCTTTATTTTTGTAGTACAATATATATTCCTTAAGCTTAATGTCAGTACTTCAGTAGCCATCCCCCAGTTTATGAAAAATATACAAAAATCTTTGTATGGAACTGTGCGCTTCACAGTGCCAGTGACGTGGTGTTTAACTGTTGTGCGCATGTGCACATAGGAGGGGGGGGGAGCAGGAAAGTGGGACTGCCAGGTAGAGAGAGCACTGTTGCTCTCGCAGTGCCGGCTCTGGCGTGATGGTGGAAGTATTTTTTTTTTTTTACTCAGCTTGTGTTGTGCTCAAAAACCATGTACCATATTCTTGAATGTGATAAAGTGTAGAAGAGTATAGAATTATATTATTATTCTGCTTCCTGCTATTCTATTTGATTCACTTTTTTCGGTTCTTTTATTTAACAGAAAGACTAAATGCTCTTGCAGTACTTTCAATGGAGAAAAATGTCCTCAATTGTCATCCAGAGATCAAGGAAAAAATTATTGAACTTTTTGCGCAAATTAAAACAAGAATAATGGATTTCATTTTTTAATGAATAGATCAAGCTTGAACTGTAACAATTTAAGTTAAAGTAAGTAAAAAAGTCTGTTTTATTTGTTAAGATTTTATAAAGTTCCTGAATAAATTTTTTTTCCTTTTACACAATTTTAAAACAAAGGCTTTACATTTTCTGGAGCAGCACCCCCACTAATTTTAGCGACGAGCCGCCACTGTAAATGCATATATGTAATACAATATATTGTGTCTAGCTTAATTGCCAAGGAACACCAAGTAAATTACCGTATACACTTTATATATATCACCGCGTATTAATATGGTTCTTGGTAATTAAGCTAGACACAATATATTGTATTAAATAGTAAGTATATCTTTCGCAAATAAAAAATACACAAAGTATTCAATTTCTATATCTGGTTTTATTTTATATTTATATTGATAATCATGTATTTAAAAATATGGATACTCCCTTTAAAGGTTGAATAAAATTTTAGGGGGCATCCGGGTTTGAACCGGGGACCTCTCGATCTGCAGTCGAATGCTCTACCACTGAGCTATACCCCCTTGATATATCTTCATATAAAGCATTATAGTTTTATAAACGCAATACATGTCTGATCTATCTTTCTCTAAATAACGTTTATTTGAAAAACTTTATATTTGTAATCAATTTGCACCTTTGCGATCCTCTCTCTCTCTCGCTCTCTCTCTCTCCAGACGTTTGGACCACTCGACCACCGGCACCGGAGTTGAGATTAGTTAATGAATACTATATTAAACAGTACCCTTCGTTTACCCTGAACGGTGACAGGCTTAACTTACATTATTGCGCTATGGTATAGCTTGTAGGATAGGGTCATAGTAGTTATAGTCAAGGAGGGACTGCTATTTTTCAGGGTAAACGGAGCGTACATATTGGTAGTGAATTGTAACGTTGTTCGCGTGGTTTAGGTTGTCTGTCTCAAAATAGATGTACACTTTAAACAACAATTACACGTGAAGTGCACACTTTCGTATCCTAGATCTCTTGGTTTTGTAGTTCTACTCACATGCACGGACAAACACACAATATATGTTACACAGGCCCCTCAAGTGTTGGCTGGATTATACACTGATATGACTTACACACACGGGTACGGAGACAATGGTGTCAGTCTCGTATTGTATGATGGGGATGGAGGTCAACCATTTTACTGTTACCTTCCTCCTCACACGTAATCATATCTCAAGAAAGGTCGTAGCCGGGGGGGCAAACCCCCCCGTGAGATTTTATGAACAAAATATATATGGCTTTATTTATGGCCCAAGCCATATCAAAATTAAGATACAAATACAAATTAGGGGGCTGTGTCGCCATAAAAAGGACTTCAGAGAGCCTCTAGAGGTGTTAAATATTTAGAAATTTTCCCAGCCTTTCGGCGTTTTGAGGGTTATTTTATCATGAAAAAAACCCACTTCAGAGTGCTTCTAAGACTGTTTATCATTTAGAATTTTTTCTAGCTTCCGGCAATTGGGGGATGTGCCCACCAAACAACCCCCCCCCTCCCTGAAATTATTGACAGGCTACGGCCTTGATCTCAAATACTCCAAGAGTGTAATTTGTTTAAATAAAAAAATGCAGGAATAGAAATCCTACTCTCTAGTCTTATTTGTATTGTTGATCTCGGTGGTCTTGGCGTACAGTGCGGCCTCACAACCAGGGATCGACGAATCTTACTTGAATGAGGAAAAGGGCGTGTTTGAGCTCCTCTACGAAAGCTGATTTAATCTCCTTTTCGATAAAGTTCACTTAATTCTATGGTCGAGTTCAACCACTTGGTGGGTTGGGGGGGGGGGGGAGAGGGTTCTAATTACTTCACTTTGGCGTTAGCGAGGCGGAAAGGAAAGGGGGTGGGGGGTTGAGTTCCTTAACGAAACCTGGAAGAATGGATTATAAGTATAGTTGGTTCATTTCTACATATACTTATGGTTCCTAACCAACCTAACTTTACCTAACATTTCATGTGTTAAAGAATTTTTTCTTATTTAATTTTGTAATGCACTTTGTGAAGACCCTCTCCTTGAGTTGTCGTGAAGGAACTCGACCATTGCTATAGGACTAATTATATCAGTGGAGGAACTCTAACATTTCAATAGGACTAATTATCTCAGTGGAGGAACTCTAACATTTCTATAGACTAATTATCTCAGTGGAGGAACTCTAACATTTCTATAGGACTAATTATCTATGTGGAGGAACTCTAATATTTCTATAGGACTAATTATCTCAGTGGAGGAACTCTAACATTGCATTAGGACTAATTATCTCAGTGGAGGAACTCTAACATTTCTATAGGATTAATTATCTCAGTGGAGGAACTCTAACGTTTCTATAGGACTAATTATCTCAGTGGAGGAACTCGACCATTGCTATAAGACTAATTATCTCAGTGGAGGAACTCTAACATTTCTATAGGACTAATTATCTCAGTGGAGGAACTCTAAAATTTCTATAGGACTAATTATCTCAGTGGAGGAACTCTAACATTGCTATAAGACTAATTATCTCAGTGGAGGAACTCTAACATTTCTATAGGACTAATTATCTCAGTGGAGGAACTCTAACATTGCTATAGGACTAATTATCTCAGTGTAGGAATTCAAACATTGCTATAGGATTAATTATCTCAGTGGAGGAATTCTAACATTGCTATAGGACTAATTTTCTCAGTGGAGGAACTCTAACATTGCTATAGGACTAATTATCTCAGTGGAGGAACTCTAACATTGCTATAGGACTAATTATCTCAGTGGAGGAACTGTAACATTGCTATAGGACTAATTATCTCAGTGGAGGAACTCAAACATTGCTATAAGATTAATTATCTCAGTGGAGGAACTCTAACATTGCTATAGGACTAGTTATCTCAGTGGAGGAACTCGAACATTGCTATAAGACTAATTATCTCAGTGGAGGAACTCGACCATTGACATAGGACTCATTATCTCTGTGGAGGAACTCGAACATTGCTATAGGACTAATTATCTCAGTGGAGGAACTCTAACATTGCTATAGGACTTATTATCTCAGTGGAGGAACTCGAACATTGCTATAAGACTAATTATCTCAGTGGAGGACCTCTAACATTTCTATAGGACTAATTATCTCAGTGGAGGAACTCTAACATTTCTATAGGACTAATTATCTCAGTGGAAGAACTCGACCATTGCTATAGGAGTAATTATCTCAGTGGAGAAACTCTAACATTTCTATAGGACTAATTATCTCAGTGGAGGAACTCTAACATTTCTATAGGACTAATTATCTCAGTGGAGGAACTCTAATATTTCTATAGGACTAATTATCTCTGTGGAAGAACTCGAACATATATAGGACTAATTATCTCAGGAGAGGAACTCGAACATTGCTATAGGAGTTTAATTATCTCAATGGAGGAACTCGAACATTGCTATAGGACTAATTATCTCAGTGGAGGAACTCGAACATTGCTATAAGACTAATTATTTCAGGGAAGGAACTCTAACATTTCTATAGGACTAATTATCTCAGTGGAGGAACTCGAACATTGCTATAAGACTAATTATCTCAATGGAGGAACTCAACATTGCTATAGGACTAGTTATCTCAGTGGAGGAATTCGAACATTCTATAAGACTAATTATCTCAGTGGAGGAACTCGACCATCGATATAGGACTAATTATCTCAATGCAGGAACTCGAACATTGCTATAGGACTAATTATCTCAGTGGAGGAACTCGAACATTGCTATAAGACTAATTATCTCAGGGAAGGAACTCGACCATTGCTATAGGACTTATTATCTCAGTGGAGGAACTCTAACATTTCTATAGGACTAATAATCTCAGTGGAGGAACTCTAACATTTCTATAAGACTAATTATCTCAGTGGAGGAACTCTAACATTTCTAAAGGACTAATTATCTCAGTGTAGGAACTCGAACATTGCTATAAGACTAATTATCTCAATGGAGGAACTCTAACATTGCTATAGGACTAATTATCTCAGTGGAGGAACTCGACCATTGATATAGGACTCATTATTTCTGTGGAGGAACTCGAACATTGCTATAGGACTAATTATCTCAGTGGAGAAACTCTAACATTTCTATAGGACTAATTATCTCAGTGGAGGAACTCTAACATTTCTATAGGACTAATTATCTCAGTGGAGGAACTTTAATATTTCTATAGGACTAATTATCTCAGTGGAAGAACTCGAACATCTATAGGACTAATTATCTCAGGAGAGGAACTCGAACATTGCTATAGGAGTTTAATTTACTCAATGGAGGAACTCGAACATTGCTATAGGACTAATTATCTCAGTGGAGGAACTCGAACATTGCTATAAGACTAATTATCTCAGGGAAGGAACTCGAACATTGCTATAGGACTAATTATCTCATTGGAGGAACTCGAATATTGCTATAGGACTAATTATAGCAGTGGAGGAACTCGAACATTGCTATAAGACTAATTATATCAGTGGAGGAACTCTAACATTTCTATAGGACTAATTATTTCAGTGGAGGAACTCGAACATTGCTATAGGACTAATTATCTCAGTGGAGGTACTCTAACATTGCTATAGGACTAATTATCTCAGTGGAGGAACTCTAACATTTCTATAGGACTATTATCTCAGTGGAGGAACTCTAACATTGCTATAAGACTAATTATCTCAGTGGAGGAACTCTAACATTTCTATAGGACAAATTATCTCAGTGGAGGAACTCTAACATTTCTAAAGGACTAATTATCTCAGTGGAGGAACTCTAACATTTCTATAGGACTAATTATCTCAGTGGAGGAACTCGAACATTTCTATAGGACTAATTATCCCAGTGGAGGAACTCGAACATTGCTATAGGACTAATTATCTCAGTGGAGGAACTCGAACATTGCTATAAGACAAATTATCTCAGTGGAGGAACTCGAACATTGCTATAGGACTAATTATCTCAGTGGAGGAACTCTAACATTGCTATAGGACTAATTATCTCAGTGGAGGAACTCTATCATTGCTATAGGACTAATTATCTCAGTGGAGGAACTCGAACATTGCTATAGGACTAATTATCTCAGTGGAGGAACTGTAACATTGCTATAGGACTCATTATCTCAGTGGAGGAACTCTAACATTGCTATATGACTAATTATCTCAGTGGAGGAACTCGAACATTGCTATAAGACTAATTATCTCAGTGGAGGAACTCGAACATTGCTATAGGACTAATTATCTCAGTGGAGAAACTCTAACATTGCTATAGGACTAATTATCTCAGTGGAGGAACTCTAACATTTCTATAGGACTAATTATCTCAGTGGAGGAACTCTAATGGGCTAGTTTAGTGCCAGCTGTAGCCCCACAACTGGGCTAGTTGAGTTCCAACTGTAGCCCCACAACTGGGCTAGTTGAGTGCCAACTGTAGCCCCACAACTGGGCTAGTTTAGTGCCAACTGTAGCCCCACAACTGGGCTAGTTTAGTGCCAACTGTAGCCCCACAACTGGGCTAGTTGAGTGCCAACTGTAGCCCCACAACTGGGCTAGTTTAGTGCCAACTGTAGCCCCACAACTGGGCTAGTTTAGTGCCAACTGTAACTCCAAACTGGGCTAGTTGAGTGCCAACTGTAGCCACAACTGGGCTAGTTTAGTGCAACTGTAGCCCCAAGCTGGCTATTTGAGTGCCAACTGTAGACTCACAACGTGGGCTAGTTTAGTGCCAACTGTAGACTCCACAGACTGGGCTAGTTGAGTGCCAACTGTAGCCCACAACTGGGCTAGTTTAGTGCCAACTGTAGCCCCACAACTGGGCTAGTTTAGTGCCAACTGTAGACCACAACTGGGCTAGTTTAGTGCCAACTGTAGCCTCACAAGCTGGGCTAGTTTAGTGCCAACTGTAGCCTCACAAGCTGGGCTAGTTTAGTGCCAACTGTAGCTCCACAACTGGGCTAGTTGAGTGCCAACTGTAGACTCACAGCTGGGCTAGTTTAGTGCAACTGTAGCTTCACAACTGGGCTAGTTGAGTGCCAACTGTAGACCCACAACTGGGCTAGTTTAGTGCCAACTGTAGCTCACAACTGGGCATCGTTAAGTTGCCAATCTGTAGCCCAACAACTGGGCTAGTTTAGTCCAACTGTAGACTCACAACTGGGTTAGTAGTGCCAACTGTAGCTCACAAACTGGGCTAGTTTAGTGCAACTGTAGCTCACAACTGGGCTATTTAGTGCAACTGGTAGCTCACATTCTGGGCTAGTTGAGTGCCAACTGTAGACTCACAACTGGCTAGTTTTAGTGCCAACTGTAGCCCCACAACTGGCTATAGTTGAGTGCCAACTGTAGACTCACAACTGGGCTAGTTTAGTGCCAACTGTTAGACCACAACTGGGCTAGTTTAGAGTCAACTGTAGACTCACAGCTGGCTAGTTTAGTGCCAACTGTAGACCTCACACTGGGCTAGTTTAGTGCCAACTGTAGCCCTTAACTGGGCTAGTTTAGTGCCAACTGTAGACTCACAAGCTGGGCTAGTTTAGTGCCAACTGTAGCCCCAGAGACTGGGCTAGTTTAGTGAAAATCAATGCTTGACTACCAATGGGCATAAAATTGTTTAGTCCAACTGTATCCCCACAACTGGGCTAGTTTAGTGCCAACTGTAGACCCACAACTGGGCTAGTTTAGTGCCAACTGTAGATCCACAACTGGGCTAGTTTAGTGCCAACTGTAGACTCACACTGGGCTAGTTTAGTGCCAATTGTAGCCCCACAACTGGGCTAGTTTAGTGCCAACTGTAGACTCACAACTGGGCTAGTTTAGTGCCAACTGTAGCTTCACAACTGGGCTAGTTGTAGTGCCAACTGTAGCTCACAACTGGGCTAGTTTAGTGCCAACTGTAGCCCCACAACTTGGCTATTTGAGTGCCAACTGTAGACCACAACTGGGCTAGTTTAGTGCCAACTGTAGACTCACAGCTGGGCTAGTTGTAGTGCCAACTGTAGCCCACAATGGGCTAGTTTAGTGCCAACTGTAGCCCCACAACTGGGCTAGTTTAGTGCCAACTGTAGACTCACAACTGGGCTAGTTTAGTGCCAACTGTAGCCTCACAACTGGGCTAGTTTAGTATCAACTGTAGCCCCACAAACTGGGCTAGTTTAGTGCCATCTGTAGCCCACACTGGGCTAGTTTGAGTGCCAACATGTAGACTCACAGCTGGGCTAGTTTTAGTGCCAACTGTAGCCTCACAACTGGGCTAGTTTAGTGCCAACTGTAGACTCACAGCTGGGCTAGTTTAGTGCCAACTGTAGCTTCACAACTGGGCTCGTTGAGTGCCAATTGTAGCCCCACAACTGGGCTAGTTTAGTGCCAACTGTAGACTCACAACTGGGCTTAGTTATAAGTGCCAACTGTAGACTCACAACTGGGCTAGTTTAGTGCCAACTGTAGTAGCTTCCACACTGGGCTACTTTAGTTGCCAACTGTAGCTTCCACAGCTGGGCTAGTTGAGTGCCAACTGTAGACACCTCACAGCTGCGCTAGTTTAGTGCCAACTGTAGCCCCACAACTGGGCTAGTTGAGTGCCAACTGTAGACTCACAGCTGGGCTAGTTTAGTGCCAACTGTAGACCCACAACTGGGCTAGTTTAGAGTCAACTGTAGACTCACAGCTGGGCTAGTTTAGTGCCAACTGTAGACCTCACAGCTGGGCTAGTTTAGTTCCAACTGTAGCCCCTTAACTGGGCTAGTTTAGTGCCAACTGTAGACTCACAGCTGGGCTAGTTTAGTGCCAACTGTAGCCCCAGAACTGGGCAGTTTTAGTGCCATCTGTAGACCCACAACTGGGCTAGTTTAGTGCCAACTGTATCCCCACAAACTGGGCTAGTTAGTGCCAACTGTAGACCCACAACTGGGCTAGTTTAGTGCCAACTGTAGATCCACAACTGGGCTAGTTTAGTGCCAACTGTAAACTCACAGCTGGGCTAGTTTAGTGCCAATTGTAGCCCCACAACTGGGCTAGTTTAGTGCCAACTGTAGACTCACAACTGGGCTAGTTTAGTGCCAACTGTAGCTTCACAACTGGGCTAGTTGAGTGCCAACTGTAGCTTCACAACTGGGCTAGTTTAGTGCCAACTGTAGCCCCACAACTTGGCTATTGAGTGCCAACTGTAGACTCACAACTGGGCTAGTTTAGTGCCAACTGTAGACTCACAGCTGGGCTAGTTGAGTGCCAACTGTAGCCCCACAACTGGGCTAGTTTAGTGCCAACTGTAGCCACACAACTGGGCTAGTTTAGTGCCAACTGTACACTCACAACTGGGCTAGTTTTAGTGCAACTGTAGCCCTCACAACTGGGCTAGTTTAGTGCCAACTGTAGCCCCACACTGGGCTAGTTTAGTGCCATCTGTAGCCCCACAGCTGGGCTAGTTGAGTGCCAACTGTAGACTCACAGCTGGGCTAGTTTAGTGCCAACTGTAGCCTCACAACTGGGCTAGTTGAGTGCCAACTGTAGACTCACAGCTGGGCTAGTTTAGTGCCAACTGGTAGCTATCACAACTGGGCTACGTTGAGTGCCAACTGTAGCCCACAACTGGGCTAGTTTAGTGCCAACTGTAGACTCACAACTGGGCTAGTTTAAGTTGCAACTGTAGACTCACAACTGGGCTAGTTTAGTGCCAACTGTAGCTTCACAGCTGGGCTATTTAGTGCCAACTGTAGCTTCACAACTGGGCTAGTTGAGTGCCAACTGTAGACTCACAACTTCGCTAGTTTAGTGCCAACTGTAGCCCCCAACTGGGCTAGTTGAGTGCCAACTGTAGACTCACAGCTGGGCTAGTTTAGTGCCAACTGTAGCCCCACAACAGGCTAGTTTAGTGCCAACTGTAGCCCCACAACTGGGCTAGTTTAGTGCCAACTGTACACTCACAACTGGGCTAGTTTAGTGCCAACTGTAGCCCACAACTGGGCTAGTTTAGTGCCAACTGTAGCCCCACAGCTGGGTAGTTTAGTGCCAACTGTAGACTCAACTAGCTGGGCTAGTTTAGTGCCAACTGTAGCTTCACAACTGGGCTAGTTGAGTGCCAACTGTAGCCCCACAACTGGGCTAGTTTAGTGCCAACTGTAGACTCACAACTGGGCTAGTTAAGTTCCAACTGTAGCCCCACAACGGGCTAGTTAGTTCCAACTGTAGCCCACAACTGGGCTAGTAGATTGCCAACTGTAGCCACAACTGGGCTAGTTTAGTGCCAACTGTAGCTCACAACTGGGCTAGTTTAGTGCCAACTGTAGCCCACAACTGGGCTAGTTGAGTGCCAACTGTAGCCCAGAACTGGCTAGTTTAGTGCAACTGTAGCCCACAACTGCTAGTTGAGTGCCAACTGTAGCCCACAACTGGGCTAGTTTAGTGCCAACTGTAGACCCACAACTGGGCTAGTTTAGAGTGCAACTGTAGACCATCACACTGGGCTAGTTTAGTAGCAACTGTAGACTCACAGCTGGGCTAGTTTTTAGTGCCAACTGTAGACCTCACAGCTGGGCTAGTTTAGTGCCAACTGTAGCCCCAGAACTGGGCATAGTTTAGTGCCAACTGTAGACCCACAACTGGGCTAGTTTAGTGCCAACTGTATCCCCACAACTGGGCTAGTTTAGTGCCAACTGTAGACCCACAACTGGGCTAGTTTAGTGCCATCTGTAGCCCCACAGCTGGGCTAGTTGAGTGCCAACTGTAGACTCACAGCTGGGCTAGTTTAGTGCCAACTGTAGCTTCACAACTGGGCTAGTTGAGTGCCAACTGTAGACTCACAGCTGGGCTAGTTTAGTGCCAACTGTAGCTTCACAGCTGGGCTACTTTAGTGCCAACTGTAGCTTCACAGCTGGGCTAGTTGAGTGCCAACTGTAGACTCACAGCTGCGCTAGTTTTTGTGCCAACTGTAGCCCCACAACTGGGCTAGTTGAGTGCCAACTGTAGACTCACAGCTGGGCTAGTTCAGTGCCAACTGTAGCCCCACAACCGGGCTAGTTTAGTGCCAACTGTAGCCCCACAACTGGGCTAGTTTAGTGCCAACTGTACACTCACAACTGGGCTAGTTTAGTGCCAACTGTAGCCCCACAACTGGGCTAGTTTAGTGCCAACTGTAGCCCCACAACTGGGCTAGTTTAGTGCCATCTGTAGCCCCACAGCTGGGCTAGTTGAGTGCCAACTGTAGACTCACAGCTGGGCTAGTTTAGTGCCAACTGTAGCTTCACAACTGGGCTAGTTGAGTGCCAACTGTAGACTCACAGCTGGGCTAGTTTAGTGCCAACTGTAGCTTCACAACTGGGCTCGTTGAGTGCCAACTGTAGCCCCACAACTGGGCTAGTTTAGTGCCAACTGTAGACTCACAACTGGGCTAGTTAAGTGCCAACTGTAGACTCACAACTGGGCTAGTTTAGTGCCAACTGTAGCTTCACAGCTGGGCTACTTTAGTGCCAACTGTAGCTTCACAGCTGGGCTAGTTGAGTGCCAACTGTAGACTCACAGCTGCGCTAGTTTAGTGCCAACTGTAGCCCCACAACTGGGCTAGTTGAGTGCCAACTGTAGACTCACAGCTGGGCTAGTTTAGTGCCAACTGTAGCCCCACAACCGGGCTAGTTTAGTGCCAACTGTAGCCCCACAACTGGGCTAGTTTAGTGCCAACTGTACACTCACAACTGGGCTAGTTTAGTGCCAACTGTAGCCCCACAACTGGGCTAGTTTAGTGCCAACTGTAGCCCCACAGCTGGGTTAGTTTAGTGCCAACTGTAGACTCACAGCTGGGCTAGTTTTGTGCCAACTGTAGCCCCACAACCGGGCTAGTTGAGTGCCAACTGTAGCCCACAACCGGGCTAGTTTAGTGCCAACTGTAGCCCCACAACTGGGCTAGTTTAGTGCCAACTGTACACTCACAACTGGGCTAGTTTAGTGCCAACTGTAGCCCCACAACTGGGCTAGTTTAGTGCCAACTGTAGCCCCACAACTGGGCTAGTTTAGTGCCATCTGTAGCCCCACAGCTGGGCTAGTTGAGTGCCAACTGTAGACTCACAGCTGGGCTAGTTTAGTGCCAACTGTAGCTTCACAACTGGGCTAGTTGAGTGCCAACTGTAGACTCACAGCTGGGCTAGTTTAGTGCCAACTGTAGCTTCACAACTGGGCTCGTTGAGTGCCAACTGTAGCCCCACAACTGGGCTAGTTTAGTGCCAACTGTAGACTCACAACTGGGCTAGTTAAGTGCCAACTGTAGACTCACAACTGGGCTAGTTTAGTGCCAACTGTAGCTTCACAGCTGGGCTACTTTAGTGCCAACTGTAGCTTCACAGCTGGGCTAGTTGAGTGCCAACTGTAGACTCACAGCTGCGCTAGTTTAGTGCCAACTGTAGCCCACAACTGGGCTAGTTGAGTGCCAACTGTAGACTCACAGCTGGGCTAGTTTAGTGCCAACTGTAGCCCCACAACCGGGCTAGTTTAGTGCCAACTGTAGCCCCACAACTGGGCTAGTTTAGTGCCAACTGTACACTCACAACTGGGCTAGTTTAGTGCCAACTGTAGCCCCACAACTGGGCTAGTTTAGTGCCAACTGTAGCCCCACAGCTGGGTTAGTTTAGTGCCAACTGTAGACTCACAGCTGGGCTAGTTTTGTGCCAACTGTAGCCCCACAACCGGGCTAGTTGAGTGCCAACTGTAGCCCCACAACCGGGCTAGTTTAGTGCCAACTGTAGCCCCACAACTGGGCTAGTTTAGTGCCAACTGTAGCCCCACAACTGGGCTAGTTTAGAGCCAACTGTAGCCCCACAACTGGGCTAGTTTAGTGCACACTGTAGACTCACAGCTGGGCTAGCTGACTGTTTTCTGCATTCTTTAATGGATGTGCGCATGTGCAGTGTAAGCCGGAAGTGATTGCTGATAGGACGGAACACATTCATTGTTATCAAACACCAGCCCGTGACGGAGAATACCGGCTCTCTGAATCATCATTGACATACATGACAAGGAGACAGAGGCGTTAGTCTCGTATTGTCTGGGTTGCCTGTGACAAGGAACGTCAGGATTATTATTATTATTATTATTGTTTTGAGGCCCGTCGACACAGTGAGGTCATTAGGGCCTTTAAAAATAAATTAAACACAGTGGAATCCCCAATGGGAAGAGACATCACATAGTTCACCGGTTAGAATAAACAGGTGGAGAGATAAAATATAAAACAATATACAATAATAAAATTTTAAATTAATTTAAAAACAGTTATTCTCAATATGAGAAAATGCCCATTTGAGACACTCCATAGGAGCGCTCAAATGGGCTATTAGAATAAAAGAAGTGATACACCTGCTAAAATAAAACCACAGGTGTATACACTACGTTAAAATTACAAAACAAACATATTAAAATTTAACACATTAAAATCATAAAACGTGTTAAAATAATACGTTAAAAAGACAAAACAAACATATTTAAATATACTAAAATGTTAAAAAAAAAACTCAATATGAGAAAGTCCAGATGAGTCACTTTATAAAAGTGAATCAAATAGCATTAAAAAGATCCGCCTGGCGTATAAAACGAAGTAAACATATAACTCCATCCGCGCTATCGCGTAGTAAAAACCGAAGGTCACCTTTAAAATTAAGTGCCAGGCGGATAGGGGCATACTTGCGACACTCCACCAAAATGTGGTACACACTAAGGGGAGCATCGCAAAACTCACACACTGGAGGTGGGTCCCCTCTCAATAAAAATCCATGGGTCAACGCTGTGTGTCCGACGCGGAGCCTTGTCACGATGACCTCCTCTCTTCTGGACTTTCGTATAGAAGAGGGCCACCGCGACACACCGTCCCTGATGGACCGCAGCTTGTTCTGAGCAGGGGTCGAAACCCACTGCTCGTGCCAGGTGCGTAAGACCCCACGCCGAACATAACCCTTTAGATCTAAAAACATCACACCCATACTCGCCTCCGGAGGCAGGCGTGCCGCCTCCTTGGCCGCCTGGTCAGCCAGTTCATTTCCTGAGAGACCGGCGTGACCAGGAATCCAGCAAAAGGCGAGCCGGGTGCTTAATGAATCAATTTTTAAAATTTGCTCATGTATCATCTGCACCAGGGGATTCCAAGAGTAGAGGGTGGACAATGCCAACAGAGCACTCATGGAATCCGTGCAGATGAGAACAGAACGGTGACACTTACGATACACAAAACACAGAGATTTAAAAATGGCGTATAATTCAGCCATAAAAACACTGGATTCACCAGGTAAACCAAATTTAAAATTGTTTCCCTCCACAACAAATGCGCATCCCACGGAAGCCCCACACTTGGAGCCATCCGTATAGATGCGCTCAAAGCCCTGAAAGCGAGTGGAGAGGAGCTCATTAAATGTCCTCTCATATATAATCGGCGGGGTGGTCGCTTTAGGGAACTTGGCAAGATCATAATGGCATTGAGGTAGGCGAATCTTCCAGGGAGAAACTCGACCTGGGTATGTGGGGATAGCCTTTGGCAGGACTATCCCACACGTGTCGAATACCGATAGCATCCTGATCCCAACCGGCCTTGTACTACGCCATTTGGTTTCATACAAGACACGGTTAGGGGGATGAAACACAGGTCGGTAGGCAACATGCTCCGGCATGCAGTGAAGTTTTGAAACGTAAGATGCCAGAAGATAGGACCGCCGGTAAGAGAGAGGGGGCTCACCGGCGTCGGCACAGATGCTGACGACTGGACTGGTACGAAATGCACCAGTAGCCAGTCGTATGCCAGCATGGTGGACACTATCCAGCATCTTCAACGCCGAAGGTCTCGCTGATGCATACACTAAACTGCCGTAATCTAGTTTCGATCTTACCAAGGCCCTATACAGGCGCATCAAGGTTTCCCTATCAGCCCCCCAGGACCGACCGCTAACCACTTTAAGCAGGTTGAGTGCTTTTATGCACCTCGCTTTCAGGTCTTTGATGTGGGGAATCCAGGTTAATTTAAAATCAAATAAAAGTCCCAGAAACTTTACGGTCTCCGAGACAGGTAAAACAACGTGATTCATTAAAATACTGGGGGCTTGTTGTATTCCACGTAATCTATGGAAGTAGACGACCGTCGTCTTGGCTGAAGAGAAGCGAAATCCATTACGCGATGCCCACGACCATAGATTGTTGACAGAGAGTTGTATCTGCCGTTCAGCCCTGTGGAGACTCGATGAACTACAATAAATTGCGTAGTCATCCACAAAGAGGCATGAACGGACAGGAAGGTGTACGTTGTCCACAATGCCATTTATTGCAATGGCGAACAACGCACAGCTTAAAATACTGCCCTGGGGCACCCCATTTTCTTGAATAAAATCATCGGATAAGGTGTTGTTTAACCTTACCCGGAAGTGTCTATCTGACATAAAATTAGCTATAAAAACAGGGAGGTTCCCACGGAACCCCCAGTTAAAAAGGGTTTTTAAAATGCCGTACCGCCATGTGGTATCGTACGCTTTCTCCAAGTCAAAGAAAACTGCCAAAAGATGCTGTTTATGGAGAAAGGCGTCACGAACTGCCGTCTCGAGACGGACGAGATGATCCACCGTAGATCGGTTGCGGCGAAAACCACATTGAATATTTGATAGTAGATTGCGGGATTCTAAATACCATATTAATCGTTTATTTATCATTTTTTCCAATATTTTGCATACACAACTAGTTAAGGCTATCGGTCTATAACTAGTTGGTTCTAATTTTTCCTTGCCACTTTTATATAGAGGGATAATTGTTGCTTGCCTCCACAGTGTTGGGAACTGACGAGATTCCCAAACACTATTGTAGAGGTCCAACAGACATGCTCGTCCAGCAGGGGGTAACTGGCGCAACATTTCATAATTAATGTCGTCGGGGCCAGGAGCTGTGCTACCCGCCTGGGACATGGCATAGGTCAGTTCATCTAAGGTAAAGGGGGAGTTGTAATCCTCCCCCTGACTCTGACCAAAGTCAATAGAATGGCGCTCTATGTTCCGCTTATGCGCTGCAAACTCATTTGAGTAGCTTGCAGTGCTAGCTATGGCGGTGAACATAGAGCCCAATACATTGGCGACCTCCACAGGGGAGGAGACAAGCGTACCATTTGACATGAGGACAGGTATGTTATTGATGGTATTTTTGCTACTACGTAATTTACGAATATTGTCCCAAACCTTAGTTGTGGGAGTGGAAATTGTAAGGGTAGATATAAACTGTCTCCAAGACTCTCTTCTGCTTTCACGAATGATACGGCGAGCTCGAGCACGCATAATCCGGAATGATTCTAGATTATCCAAGGTAGGACGCCGATGGAAGAGACGTAATGCTCTTCGATGGTCAGAAATAGCCAATCTACACTCCTCGTTCCACCAGGGAACAGGATGGTGGCGCGGGTTTGGCGAGGATTTAGGGATAGATTCCCTCGCCGCCATGATGACCGTCGAAGTAAAATGGGCAATATTAACATCGACGTCCGGAGAAAGGGGTTGTACAAATACGGCGAGCTCGCGAAATTTATCCCAGTCAGCACGTTTAAGCACCCATTGTGGTGCACGTGCTATACCGGGAGGGTCTTCAATTAGCGAAAGCAGAATGGGAAAGTGATCGCTGCCCATAGATCCGAGTGGACCTCCCAAAGGAAGTGGGCAGCGATCCCGGGGCTACATAGAGTTAGGTCGATGGCAGAGGATACACCATTAAAGGTGGAAAAGTGTGTCTGGGTCCCGGTGTTCATTAATACCAGGTTTCCCGAGACAAGAATATCCTCTACCATCCTCCCGGGCGTCTGTATAATTAGACCCCCACACCAGGTTGTGTGCGTTAAAGTCCCCCAAGATAATATAGGGGGCGGGAAGTTGTTTAAAGAGGGCCTCTAGGCTCCTCTTTGAAACACGTTCACCTGGTGGGAGGTAGATGCAGCATACAGTTACTTCTATAGGAAGGGAGACTCTCACAGCAATCACTTGGAGATCAGATACAATATTTATAGACTTATTATATATATTGCTACGTGCAAGTATAGCCACACCTCCGCTAGCCCGATCGAAGAATGGCTTGTCGGTACGATATACATCGTACCCACGAAGCATCGGGCTGTCAGTTGGGCGGAAGTGAGTCTCCTGCAAACACAATATGGAAGGATGCAGGGAAGAAATTATTAGTTTAATGTCCTCTACACGAGCATAAAAACCCTACAATTCCATTGTAGTAGCGACATTAGGTACAAATATAGATTTATTCATCCACGCAATCCATGTCACTATCTCTTAGTAATAAAAATTGGTTAAGGACCTTTTTAGATCCTCTGGCCTTGCCAAGTCTCTCCTGGACCTCTCGTTTCAAGAGAGGCTTTTGTTTCTCCGGAAGAGACTTGGGGGTTGATTCTAAGCGCGAAGGCTTTGTTACAGCCTTTGGCACTTTTTTCTTAATATTTGTGTCGGCGACACCTCTCTGGACCTTTCTCCAGGCACCAGCAGGATTCGCCTTTGCGGCCTCACCCGTTCCGCCACCCACTCCAACCTCCGGTGACCCAGAGACCAGAGCGGACGAACCAACAACGGCCGCAAATTCTTTTGTTTCCCCCGGCTGGTTCGGGGTGGGTCCCCGAGGTAGGTTCGGAGGAGGTCCCCGAGGTGGGCTCGGGGGAGGTCCCCGAGGTGGGCTCGGGGGAGGTCCCCGAGGTGGGCCCCGGGGGGACCCCGAGTAGGGCTCGGGGGAGGTCCCGAGGTGCAGTCGGGTGTGTTCCCCGAGGAGGGCTCCTCGGCGGTACGGGTGGGGGAGACGACCTATGTTGAGGTTTCGCCTCTTCTAGCAATTTAGGCGCCACCTTAATTGGCGCGTTATTATTGAGATTGTCTCGAGTAGAGACTAATGGCACAGGTCGTGTAGATGGCTTTGCGAGATTAACTGTGCAATGACAGTTGGGACAGTTGATATTCTGACTGACAATTTGGCTGTAGGAGGTTTGAAATACCGGAGCCTGACTAGATGTGTATTCCTTTCGTGCCTGGGCATATGAGATCTTCTTTTCGGATTGTATCTCCAGGACTTTTTTCTCTACCTTCCATTTCGGACAGGCCCGAGACCAGGCAGAATGCGGACCCTTGCAGTTGACGCAGTGCTTAGGAGACTCACATGGTGTTTCGTGAGCCTCCTGTCCGCAATCCGCACAGGTTGGCTTGCCACGGCATCGCAGCCTCGTATGCCCAAATTCCTGGCACTGAAAGCAGCGCCGGGGGTTAGGGACATACGGACGGACCCTGAGCACGTGGAAACCTGCTCGGACCTCCTTTGGAAGGGTAGGTGTTGCAAAAGTAAGGATATACGTGTCGGTTTTTTTCTCTTGTCCGTTCTTTTTGGTTACAATGCGGTATACTTCGGTGACGTGCTGGGGGGAAAGTTCCTCACAGATATCCTCAATGCTCACGCAGTCGAGGTCATAGCAAGTGACCACTCCCTTGCAAACATTGAGGAACCCGTGAGGCTCCACCTTCACCGGTATATGAGACGTATTGCTCAACGGTATTTTAGAGATTGCCATTACTTTTGAGGACTGAATATCTGTTATTGTTTGTATCATTATAGTGCCATCACGCAGTTTTCTTATTGATACGTCAGACTGTGCTGCACCATTTATCACTCTTTCGAGGATAAATGGGCTTACTCGCTTAAGACTTTCGTTTTCCTCTACTCGAGACATTACCAGGAAGCGGGGCTGGGGCCTCACAACTTCCTGGACTTTTTCTGTTAAAGGGCTGGACGGCCTTACCCGTTTCCGGCTCTTATCATTAATACGGCCTGTGAGGGGCCGGGCAGTGAGTTGCCAGCGGGGTGTGGCAGTACGTTGCTAGCGGACAGTGAGGTGTCAGCGGTGACAATGGAGGTGGCCATGCCTTTTTTGGGGACAACCTGCACAATACTCGGATCGTAGACCCAGGGTGATCCAAGTTGGTTCTACCACATGAGGCCCTGTTAACCCTCCTGGCGGGAAACCCCACACGACGCTAGACATGACAACCTTCGCGTGGGGCTGCGCCAGGAGAGAGGTCATCGCAGCAAGTGGGTGCAGGAAAGTGCCAATTTTACGTCCGGGCCTTCGTGATTGCAACCGGTCTTTTCTCGAGGTAGGGTACCCGGTTATTGTCATCCCTAAGGCCCTTCTACCAAGATATTACAACCGGCGCACTTTCATTCGGGAGCTCAAGGCAGTGGTATCCAATAATAAACAGAGAATAGCCGGGTTAGTTGCCAAGGTCGTCAACGGAAAGGCCAAAGGCCTCTGTGCAGGATGAACGGTGGGGGAAAGGAAGAAAAGGTAAGGATAGATAAAGCGAAGGGGGAAGAGTGAAAAAAAGGTGGAAAGTGAAGGAAGATGAAAATGATGTGAAAGGAAAGATATAGGATAGGTTTGTCCCACACGAGGTACGTCCTGCACAGAAGCCTCCCCTTTTAGTCGCTTCTTACGACAAGCAGGGGTTACTGCGGGACTATTCTAAACCCCGTCCCGCAGGGGGGAACGTCAGGATTCATTCGATTTCTAGGCGAGAGTTCTGTGTTGTGTTTTCTTACAACCTTCTACTCTTCCACCTCGTAAATGATGCTACATTTCCTTTAAGATTTACCTTTTTGATCCTTACTTGATAAATCCTTGATTGAAGTCTAGAATCTGGATTCGAACATGGTTTGCCATGGCTTCTCAATTCTGAACAAGTTAAGAATCCTGCTTGGACAATTTTGAATAAGTTTCAAATATAATTTATGATAAAAATAACAATTGTGTCCCAATTAGATTAATTATTAGGTGACAACATTGTTATTTTAAAACTAATTATATATGTTTTCCCATAAGGCTCCTATGATTTAGATAACTATATAAATAAGTTACATTTAATTTATTTTTTTACTTTCGCGAAACTTATAGGCTGATAATCAAGATATAATTTTTATTTGTTTTAAATAAAAATACAAATAAACCACATTTATACTTTTTCCCTCAATTAAGTAAAATATTAGACTTAAATAAGAAGGTGACCTTGTGGTCTAGGGGTAAGGTGTCGGACTTCTGTGCTGGGGATCTGGGGCTCAATCCTCGGTCCCGGCACAGATTTATCTGATTACCAAACCCTTCCTTCACATCTGACAAGACATCTTGTGAATGTGGGGAATGCCAGGCCGCCACCGTGGTTCGGATTCCACGTTAAACTGTAGGTCCTCCATTTCATCTCACAATCACCCTACCATTACACATTAGCGTAAGTGCGTATAACCCGAACGGGTAGTAAGACGCGGTGCTAATAATAATAATAATAATAATAATAATAATAATAATAATAATAATAATAATAATAATAATAATAATTTAAATAAGAAATTTTAGAGATTGTTTAACTCACAGTTTCCACGCTAGATTTATATGACCTTGTAGTTAGTTTTTATAACTGGATGAATGTATGTTAGGTCTACATGCCATAATATATATCATATAGGAGAGACTGGGCCTAGTTGCAACAGGTGCACGTTGCAACAAACATTTTTTCTAGAAAAGTATTATGAAATAGAGCGTGCCACTACGATGTATTATTGTTCTAAAGTAGTCAGTTAAACGAAGCAGCATGTGTATGTTTTATTCGTAGTTTACAGTTGATTCTGTGTTTTTGTGTGTGCTCTATAATTACAGTTGATTCTGTGTTTTTGTGTGTGCTCTATAAGTCTTCTATTGTTTTTTGTTGGGTTAACATTTTTGTACGAATTCTAGACCATTTTCATCAAAGAACATATTCCTTTGGCAATTGTTTGATACTATGATACTAGAGTTTATTTGTACAAAATAAATAATGACGTTATTTCATAATTCATATGATAATAAACTCTTATGGGGCTATTTGTAACGATTGTTGCAATCCACCTCGCAGACGTGATAATAGTTGAGCATTATTTGTATATATTAATCTTAAATAAAATAAATAAGAGTATTAACAATTTACTGACAAGGAATTAGAAATAACTACCTGCTAGCACAATATTAATACTAAGAAGAAAAAAAATTCTGGATGGATAAATAAAGCAATAATGTGTTTGTCATTTATATGAATGTATTTTTGTTCTGTTGTTTATAAAAGCCATGGATAATATATTTTAAAACCAATACATAGTGTAGGCTACATGTTTTAATATCAACACATACCGTAGGCTCTATTTACCGAAAACCGACTCTCTTTCGGTGTCTTACGTAACCAACAGCTTAAAACTGCTTTAACACGCGTTGCAATTAAAAGAAGCATACATATTTTAGCTGGTTTTAATCTCAGACACCCCCAAAAAATCCGAATTAGAAGGAAATAAAATTACAAAAATAAAAACTAAAATTTAAAATACTTTCAACCAATTCGTAAAAGAATAGAATGTCAATGAAGAATAAAATAAAACCCATGAAGAGGAACATAGTTTTTGAAGATGGCTAAACAGATTATGGTCAAACTATCGTTTGTTCTGCAATAAGGAATACGGTAAGAGACCTAAAGATTGGGTGTAGATCAATTGGCTGGGAGCCACTTCGGTGGCCTTATGGTCTAAGGCGCTATTCTTGCAATAGACTGGACTGCCGATGACGGGGAGATCGAAGTTCGAATCTCGGTCGGGTGTACTGAGGATGGTTTTAAAAAAAATTCCACCCTTCCTCCACGTAAATGTGGGCACACTTCCTCTAGATATAGCCTTCCTGATCCCTAAAACCATTAGCTAATTAGTACGCGTACAACCTGAACGGGTAGTAAGACGCGGTGCTAAATATTAAAAAAATTGGAAATAATAATTTGATCCGGCACCTTAGCTCAGTCGTTAGCGTGTTTGTCTTCTGAGCTAAGGGTCCCGGGCTCAATTCCTAGCATGGCCGAAAAATTGACACACCTGATATATACTATGTAACAATAGTTAATATTAATCATAGTTTAGTATTGTCCCAAAGGATTATCGTCTGTATATTTCGATCAAACTCAGAACGTACACACGAAAACCCCTTGGGACAATACTAATCTGTGATTAATTAACTTACCATTTCACAAATTTCATCGGGGTCTAGTTTGTGAAGGTGTTTGCAATAATCAATTTCGAGAGAGTTCTTTGATCTCTGTATAAAATATTCGGACATTATTAATATCTGTTGATTTTGTTTAACTTTTCAAGACAAAAAATGCCCACATCTACTCTAGTGCATGATACGATTTGTTCAAGGTCAGTGCGAATACAATGACCTCAATCTCTCACTTCGTACAGAGCTACTACTCTGGTTAATGTTCCACCGGGTGTTTCATAAGCTTCTACCTGGACAAACACAGCAGCTCCATACAGAGGTAATTTGTTTATTTATTCCTGTAACCGTACAATATTCAGATTATTTAGGTTATTCAAAGCTTCCTGGATAAAAAAATATGCCCAGAGAACCACGTCTATATCAAAGATATAAAATGAGACCAAATTGTATTAAAAAAAATTGAATTGATTTTAACATAGGGATACGAGTCTAAGAGTTATGTGTATGTACAGTAGCCTCATGGCTTCTCTGGTGCTGACTGACAGATCACAGAAGACTTTTGACAGTCAACATTTAGGTATATACCTACATTTTGACTGTCAAAAGTGACAGCTGCTAAACGCATGTTTTTGCATATCATTTGGTTCGGCGTAGGGATACATAATTTGGTCTGGTAACTTTACAAAGCCTTCAGCTGTCAGTCAGCACCAAAGAAGCCATGGGGCTAGTGTATAGGTGGAAGAGGGTAAGTGCCAATAGGAGGCAGACAAGCTGTATAGCAGAGTAACTTGAGATGTATTTCACAAAACGAAACAAAAAAATTTGGTAACGGGGTCAAATCGTTAATTCTATTTTAAGTCCACACATATATTATATTTTGTTGATAAAATTTCGGGGGTTGTTTGAACCCCTCCACTGACTAGGGCCTTGCTCATCCCTCTTCAGAAGTGAGAAGTGTTCTAGAAGTAAAAAGTTGTGAGGCCACTATACCGCTCCAAAAGTTTGTTTACTTGCAATAAACAAATCGATCGTGCTGATGCGGATGTGTGAGTAATAATTGAGACAAAGTCTTGCTTGTGAGTGCAATCATGTTTCACGAATTAGATGACCTAATTTCTTTTGTTTTTCATACTTTACTTTTCATTCCCAAACTCTGTTTTAAAATTTAGATCATTTAATGAACGTTTTCTTGAATAACGCAGAGAAAGGCAATGGGTCAAGTGGTGTTTGATGTGAGAAGATTTGTTTGCTGACCCATCTAAGCCTCGTGGCTTCTACCTCACTTGACCTTGTCTTGCTCATTGATGTTCTTGAAAACATTCCTTAGCAATCAAATAAATGCCACTTACTTCTGCCTCAATCATTAATATTGTTCTTGAAAATGGCCTTAAGACATAAAAATAAATAATCTTAATTTACATACAAAGCCATACAAAAACTAAAAAAAGTAATTAAATCACAGACTCAAATGCAAGCAACCACCAGAATAGCTTTTGATTGGGAGACATTGATTCAATGAGCTAGCACCAAAATAGTTTAAATTTACTATTTAAAAGATATAGAAAAAAAATCTCATTTACACGCAAAACCATTTAAAAAACTTAAAAAAGTACCTCAAGTAAAAAAGACGGGAATACAAGCAGGCTTACTGTCTCTTGATTATGTAGAGACAGACCCTGGAATGTTATTATTAATATAGATAAATATTCATGGTTTTTATTCGTTTAGTTATGATCTAAAACATTTTTTGAGCACATAATCACCACCCATTTGGTCTATGTATTAATTATTACTCTAATGAATTAAGGATGTTTTAGAGGAAGTGAACTCACATTTGCGTGGAGAGAGAGTCGGGATCCATCTTGAAAAAAACACCCTCAATACAACCGAACGAGATTCGAACCTCAATCTCCTCGTCCTTGGCAGTCCAGTCCAACACAAGACTGAAGCGTTAAACAACCAAAGGGGGTTAACTTATCTTAAACACCCATCTTTATTATGGTGCCTTTTTAGAACAATGTAACTAAATGATAATTAAAATAAGAAATCTAGATTTCGGTGTTTCATAAAATATTAGGTATCAAGATATCCAAAAGAGAGATTTTAGAAAATGTCCGTCCCCATGTATGTATGTCTGTCTGTCTCTGACGATATATCTGAAACGGTCAGATGGATTTGGTTAAAATTTAATATTTTAAAGTC
The DNA here is from genome assembly GCA_039000515.1 of Timema cristinae. NCBI lineage: Eukaryota > Metazoa > Arthropoda > Insecta > Phasmatodea > Timematidae > Timema > Timema cristinae. The sequence continues at coordinate 35,234,020 of JBCFYV010001001.1, read as the reverse complement.
TTAAAATTTATTTGGAGCCTTTTTTAAATTTATTTTATTCTAAATCTAAAATTAAGGGTAGTTTACTAAATGGGCCTTTTCTTATGCTTAGAAATATTCTTTAAAAACCTCTAATTATTTTGATTAAATTTAATATTAGGGTAGTGTTTGCCAATACAAATAAAACACTATGTTTGTTCTTTGAGCAAAAACGCCCCGAATTGTAGATTATTATTTATCCTTTTTTTAAATTCAAAATGTTTCGAAAACGGCTCTAGCAATTTTGATTAAAAGATTAATTGGGGCAGAGTTTGCCAATATAAATAACATACTACATTTGATTTTGGGGCAATAAACGCTATGAATGGTAGTTTACTGATGACGGATTTTACAATTTTTTTTTATTATTTCAAAAATGGCTCCAACCATTTTGTTTAGAATTAATATCTGAGGATTGTTTTTTATCTAGTGTAAATTTATTTCTCAATGGGGGTTCACCCTCTCAAGTCCCCCTGCCCCGTGCGTACCGCTCTGAGTAAGACATATTTTTCGATAGGACATGACTATGTGATGGGCAACATTACATTCGTTTGCCAAGTACCAATTATCTACAAAAAATTATTGGGGTATTTAATTTGCACTTCCTGAACACAAAGATTACATCAACACACGACTTACAAATTAACTTAATACTATGACATACACCAGTCCATAGGCTGACCATTTAGTAAAGATAAAAATCTACCCTGCCAAGAATTATAATTGTTAGGGTTTAACGATGTGTTGATAACGGTAATGTGACCCGAAACCCATAACAAAGTAGATTAGCACTTCCTCGACTGAGCTAAAGTTTCGGACGCTAAGTAGGGCCTACTCAACTTACATGTTAAAAGGTATTTGTTTGTACTATACGATTTATTATTGTTTAAAAATTCCACAATAATAATTTGTAGTAATATTTTGAAACAGTTATATTTTTTAAAGGAAACCATATTTTATCTAATCAATTGTACAGTTATAAAGTTGATAAAGTGAGTGACCAGCGTAAGAAAGCTAACTAAATTAATATAAGTGAATTATTAAATACCTTTTAGTGCATTTTGAAATAAAATGTTTTTTAAAGTATTTTTTTATTTATTTTATTATTTACTCTTTCGATCATTATTTTAAATCTTCTTTGCACTATTACTTCAATTAAAATTAAATCCCATCATGTTTGTGCCACTTGAATGGTGTGTTCCCTTATTTCCAAGTTTCTGGGGAATCTTGGGTCTACAAGTTCCGGTAGTAGACAATTCATGAAAAAAATGTGTAAGTTTGTCCACCATTTTTTCTTGCCAGAAAGTATCATCCCTATACATTTTTTCCACAAGGTGTCCAAAACACAAACAGACAGTATTGACGTTGTGTGACATGCAGTTGCCCTTGCACTTGGTACATAAAATTGTTCTGTTCTATTAAGCGCATTTTCCCTTCCTGAACAGTATAAAAAATGACTATTTTCCTTTATAGCTTGCTCTGGCGTCATTGTGGCTGCAACTGCTGGGCACTTCACTTCTACGATTCCGTCTGTTCTGATAAGGCCATCAGGTGTGGCACCAAGCCAAGGACAATTTTCGTCTACAAAAAGTCCACTGCGTAACACTTTCACATTCAACTCAGCTTCAAGTTGTTCAAGAGCCATAGGTTATTTTTCCAATCCATACCTTGTTACCTTGGAGCCAAAAAAATCATTATAAAGAAGAGCTCTTACTGTATTAGCACATTTAGTGTTTTTTCTCATCTTACATATTTTACCAAATGAAGATGCAGTAAGATGCTTTGATCTTTCCGCTCTCCATTGAACAGAATTTACCTGGGCAGTAGTTTATTATTATTATTATTAGCACCGCGTCTTACTACCCATTCGGGTTATACGCACTTACGCTAATGTGTAATGGTAGGATGATTGTGCGATGAAATGAAGGACCTACAGTTTAACGTGGAATCCGAACCACGGTGGTGACCTGGCATTCCCCACATTCACCTGGGTAGTAGTTGATAGTTGCAACAGTTCTCGTTGTTCTTTTGTTAAACTTAAGCCATTCAAAAAGTCCTCTTTGTTTCTCGTAAAAAGTTCGGAATCCATATCTGGCTTAGCTTGAACACTCCCATAATCACTGTCAGGCCCTGAAGAGTATAGTTTCCTTCGTTTGGATGGCGCTGTGTGTTCCAATCTTCGAAGCTTCCTCTTTTGAGCTGAACGTTCTTTTTGTTGTAGGTGCACTTTGGTGAAATGTCCTGGGCTAACGTTTGTGGCCCCTTTGTGGATATAATCCTGTTCTTTTCCTCCTGTGTTCAAAGATATAACCGATAGTTCACTTCTTGTTTGATACCCACCTCTTAGACAAAAATTAACTCTTTTACCGGAAACGTATTTTCAAACTAGACTATTAAAAGATTCAGCCTTGTTTGTTGTAACATTTTGCAGTAAGCTAGCTGCATGATGAGCAATCAGGTTTTTTGCGGCTATGATTTCTACACATACTCCTGCACTTTGAAGGACTGGGACTAGATTCTCTTCGTTTTCTTTTGGTCCATCACAGAAATAACCTCTTTCAGCACACTTGGCATGATCGACAATTACATGACATGGCCCATTAACAATATCTTGTCTCAGTTCTTCAATTCTTTGATGAAGAGGAATTCCACATTGACTGGCCCTGTATTTCATGGCTCCAGTAACCGCACATTGGAGGCGCATTTGACGATCAGTTATAGCTTTCCTCAAAATTCTAATAATTGAACCAACATAGTTTTTGATCTTTGAAGAAATATTACGAAGCCTCTTCAAGTAATTTTTCAAAATATGGTTGCTACATTCAATCTTTGTTATTGTGAAGCCAGGGCCATACGGTTGAGCTTTTAAAAGATTTCGCATAACACTACTATCTCCATCACCTGTAAAAATAAACAGATAATATAGGCTATACTCAGAAAATAATTCACTAGCGTATACTGTAGCTAGTGTGTAGATATATTAGAGTCACAGCTCAAGACATTTCGTCTAAGCGATTTTTAAAACAGTAGATTTGTAGGTCTACTATCTTACCGATATATGCATATAGTTTAAAAAATAAATTTTATAATTTGTCTATTAAAATTAAAATCCAACACTTCACAAAACTTATATTTTTCATATTTAAAAAACATACCTATCAACTGATGATATTTCAAGTTATGCATTGCAACACTGTTCTTGAAACCTTTCACTATGATATCTGATTCCATACTATTTGGAGATTGGTTCCAGTTTTTGTAACAAATGTGCTCATTTGGTTTATCATTTTTAGCTCTAACCCGAGCACATATGCAGCAGTAGAAATTTCTCGCATTTACAAACAACACCTTTTGAGTGCGTTTTCCAACTATATAAGCCTAAAAGAAAATATATAAAGGAGATGTAAACTTGAAATAATGTAGGTTAACTTATTTGACATAGCACAGCCCTATAATGTATTGTATTTACTAAATTATATTTACTAAAACACGACATATTTTTAATTTTATTAATACAAGTACAATAAATTATTTACTAATAACTTTGATATGGTAGTCTATATAAGGGATTTTGGTAATAATTACGTTAGTTTAAATCGTGTTTATATCAGAATAATTGAGTTCAATTCTCATATTTAATGTTTGGTGAATTTCAGTGCAAATAAAAAAATAGAACCCATTTTGTATTTCTAATGTGCGTCTGTAAAAAGATAGTAAATTCCTTTTTTGTAAGCTGTATTCAAACTAAACCTCATATTAATTTTACAGATTTTAGGATTATTAAAATTCAAATTCACTTTATATTTTAATAAACTGGTTCATTACCTTAGAATGGAAATAAATTGTGCTATGTGTTCTATAATGCCTTTAAAATTGATATAGGTAGTGCTATTTAAATGAACCGTGAATAAAAAAATAACACAATTTAAAGCTATTCACGTCTTACCATATTATTGCTATAAATCATAAACATGATTTTCCAACTGCACCGTTAAACAAAAATAGTATTTAATTATTGTAAACAAGTGTGTTACACTTACAACACCAGAAAGAGCATCATAATTGCTCCCAAACGAGCGATTGCACCACGCGCCGTCTGTCACAACTGTTACCAGAGGAACTCCATCTATGTCCACATCTCCTGCTTCAATAACTAATCTTCCTTCTTCTCTGTCACAACTGTTACCAGAGGAACTCCATCTATGTCCACATCTCCTACTTCAATGGCTAATCTTCCTTCTTCTCTGTCACAACTGTTACCAGAGGAACTCCATCTATGTCCACATCTCCTGCTTCAATAGCTAATCTTCCTTCTTCTCTGTCACAACTGTTACCAGAGGAACTCCATCTATGTCCACATCTCCTGCTTCAATGGCTAATCTTCCTTCTTCTCTGTCACAACTGTTACCAGAGGAACTCCATCTATGTCCACATCTCCTGCTTCAATAGCTAATCTTCCTTCTTCTCTGTCACAACTGTTACCAGAGGAACTCCATCTATGTCCACATCTTCTGCTTCAATGGCTAATCTTCCTTCTTCCTTTCCGCAGCCTCCATTCTTTGCCATACAACATCGTGTATGACTGAAGAGAGCTTCTTTTGACATTTGTTAAATGTTTCTTTGGCCATGCAAGGCATATCAAGTGTTGATGTTATTACTTTTAGTTGGCTATGGCTTTGGCCTGTCAATAACATACTGTTCACCCAGGCCATATTCGAATTCATGTATGAATTTTCTTCGCTGGGCTTTTCAGAATGTAACTTTTCTATGATTCCACACATATTACACTTAAAATGGTAAACATTTTGCATCCCTCTTCTTTCTTCACGGATAAAATTCATGTTGGCAAATGAACAGTCAAATTGCCTGCTATGTAGGCTTATCCTAACTATTTCCTCAAATAGATAAGCAGCATCAAACAATCAACGTCCATTGATAAGCACCCCAGGTGGTTTGATTGATATATCATTATTTTGTGCTGGGTTAAACTTCATTAAGTTTTCTTTTTCAGGAGATAAGGAAAGAGGTCTGATGCCATCTAGACAATCATAATTGTCTGAAATGCTGAAAAGAATCATATCATCTGTGGAATTGGAACTATCAAGAGTTTCTACTGATGTTGGTTGTTTCTTTTTAGGCGTACTTGTGCTTATGTCTGGCCAAAATGAGCACCCAAATTCTGAGTTATCTACAAAGGCTGGCTGAAGGATTGTAAATGTTTTTGAGGAAAACCTGCAGTTTAAAAAAATGAATGTAATTAATTAAAATACAACGGATCCTATCACCACTTAACTATTTTATTATTACATTTAACACATTGGTTACTAATAACGAAATTTTGGAGGATGGGGCTGCGGAAAATTAACTAAGAGGAAATTTTGAAAAAAATGTAATAGTTAATAAGGAACGATTAATATTATTGATAGGATTTTTATTTAGCATCGCGTCTTTCTACCCGTTTGGGTTATACGCTTAAGTACTAATTACGCTAATGGATTAGGAATTGGTAAGGTTGAATTATAGGAAGTGAACCCGTATTTGCGTGGAAGGAGAGTGGAAAAATATTTAGGAAAACCACCCGAGTTAACCCGACTGAGATCCTAACCTTGATCTCCCCGTCCTCAGCAGTCGAACTCAACACGACTAGCGCGTTAGCCAACAACGTCACCATGGCGGGTAATTATAGAATTCAATTTTTAATAAATTTGACCGGTTGTGGTAATTTAGCGTGAAAAAACATATATATATATATGATTTAATATAATGATAATAATTTGAATCATAATAGACTTTGTGATAACTTTGATAATAAAATTACAAGTTATTTTATCTTATGATGACAAATATGATACATTATTAACATTAGTAGCTTACGGGGTTGATGGCTCCCTTAAGTCACACACCGCGACTGATTGGTTGAAATTGGTCACGTGACCCCTCCTCCTATTCTCTGATTGGCTGTTGGTTTTTCCCCCTCCCCTCCCGCCCCTCCTGACCTCATTTCCCTCCTCCTTTCCCCTCGCCTACCAACCCTGGACATGTTGGTTCTTGATTATTTATGATTGTTAATTAATTAATTGGTAGGATTGAGGTGTTGAAGTTTTTATTCATCGATTAGGGCACTGTAGTTTATTTGTTAAAGCATACAGCCACCCGCAGCTTCCGCATCGTGATTTGAGAACCTTTCTCTCCAGCCGTGTCCTGCTGACTGACAGCGAGGTGTGACACAAGCCCTCCCCCTCCCTCTCCACCCTTCTCTGCCGGTCGTTCACTCTCGCTTTGGAATGTTGTTCGTCCTGACTACAGAGTTGTGTCCACAGCGCAACGCTGGCTCACCCTATCTTCCACCTCTCCCCCAAGTACTAAACGCCACCAAGGCTTGAAACCGTTACAATGAGTCCATTACCCTACGATTGTTGTTGACCCCCAAGTGCAGCTAACTTTGTCTTTTGAGTGATGAACCGGGCATTAAGGCCCTGCCTACCCATAAATGCACGGTTCTAAACAAAAGAATTTAGAACCAAATATATTTAATAATTCAAACTTGTTGTTTTTTATTTATTTTAGTAACATATCTGGGCATCTTTCATAATTCTTATGGAATTTTCAAACCATGCTAAAAATAGTTATTGAAATATTTTCATTAAAATGTTTCCATTTCAATGCATTTTAAATGGGAAAACAAAAATTATTAATGGATTTATTTATTTTCTTTGTACAATTAAGCTAGAGTGTTTGTTTATAACATACTATTTAATGAATAATTTCTTTTTCTTTTTAGACATATTTTTTAATTTGGGTTAGCTTCAATAATCACGACGATATTGAGCTCTAACGACTCCCAAGTCGACTCTCTAGTCAAAATACATGGTTTTTAATACAACTTTTCCTTCTGCAACTAGTTGTCATAGCTGATAATAGGTGCCGTTAGTATGATCATTACCCATTTACAAGCTAGTATCATTTTGCAAGCTTTGGCTAACCTGCTGTATTGGAATGCAGGCGGCAATGGAGGGTTAAACTAATCTCTGTGACCTTCTTGAGTCAAAGAAACATTAATAACATGTACGTTAGGATAAGAAGGGCCAATGTCCAATTATGAAAATTTGCGTAATTAAATATAAACAATTAAACATCTTAATATATTCAGTAACTAAAATACTCACCAAGTCTTCCTGCTGTGTGAATAAATATAGTTGGTCCCTACTTACTTCAATGAGAGTATTACTCTAGAGATACATTATTTTCAAAGAAAAAGCCACATGCTTCTCCATACACAAAGTTTTATGACATTAGCCCTTATTTAACTGAGACAGTAAAACATGTAAAATTCTTCACTCTTATCTTATATTCTTTCTTGAGTTTTCTCATTCTTTAGCACTACACGTTGTAATAATAAGTGTTAATATTCAAAGTAAATGAAAACTACTGTACATTGAATTTTTAATCCACTATTATAATAAATAAAAATAAACATTTCTGCTCATATCAAACATAGTTATTTTAAATAAAGTTTGGTCTAAATGTAATTTGGAGACGTTCTCAGTATAATTTTATATACTAGTTTTTATTTTACGGTCTAGGATTTGACTCTCATTGGACTTTGGAATAAGTTATTTTTCAAAAAGTTAATGAACGAAGTTTTTGGTAGTCAAGATGTGAAAATGTTAATTTTATTTTATTAGCGTGTTAAATGTGATTACTTTTAATTTGAACCTGTTGCATTCTCGCAGTTTGTGCGCTCGTTTTGGAAGAAATGTATCGAATCCCGAACAATAAGTACCCACGGTGATTACTTTTTATATAATTAACAATATGTGACCTTTTTGCTTTCGAACAAAATCCAATGGATTGTATAAATTTTGAGGTGGATAAGTATTAACAAAATATTATTTTATATCCTTGTGAATAACAAGTTTATGAAGAAAGGGCGCATAAAGAAAATCAAAGATATAATTGATTATTTAACTTCTTGTAGTAAAGGGTAAGTTTTTTTAATGGTATGCATATTACTGGCGCTTAGGCTATCTGTATCTACTAATTTAAGTACAATGGATGAGCAGCGATACTATTTTATTTACTGTAGAAATAATATCAAAATTAAGATACAAATAAATACTTCTATATAACAATGCAGAGATTATTCTGATATTTCAAGTACTTTTTTTTTTAAAGAAAAGCTCTTAGCTGAAAGTAAATGTTACTAACACTCTGTAACGCACTTATTGTATGTTCAAAATCTCTTGTGCCTTGGCCGAGTTCGTATCACGCTAGTACTAAGTAATTTCAACCTAACAGGGAATCGAACTAGTCAAGTTATTGAGCTGATTAATTTACGCACTTAGTGCTCAGTCATAGCGCTTTAGCAATCTTGACCACGACATGAAGCCGATGATAAGTAAATATATATTTAAAACCATTAAAATTAATGAACTTTTGTGTTCCCTATGCCATAAAGTAAGTAAGTAAGTAAGTAAGTATTTGATACCCGACCGCCTCTGTTGTATAGTGGTCAAGTAGGGGTGTGCGAAGCTTCGAAAAATTCGAAGCCGAATCGAATCTCAGGGTACTTCGTATTCGATTCGAACCTATGTTTGGCTTCGGCTGCCGTTCGAAGCTTCGGTCCATTCGAAGCCTTGATAATGATTTACTTACAGTCTGGTTTCAACAAGAGTTAAACCAAAGTACGGTACCTTAAGAATTAAAAAATATTCTTATTACTATGGGCAACTGATAAAATTCCTTAACGTTGTGATTTTCAAGACGGCCATTACATTATGATCATACCGTATTGATAAACATTCATTAGTTCCAACTGAAAGTGTAGATAAAATAAATAATAAAAGTAATATTTTTAAAATTTTCGGCCAGTTTAAACTTTTAAAGTATTTCTTAGTTATTAAAAATATTTTGTAATAATTTTGAATTCATATGCGCAAGCAGACATTTTAGTTGTTTAATTACTACATGACCAAAACTCCTGTCTGTGCGAGTATATGGATATCGGCAGAGTTGAGCGATAGTTGAGCGCGTGCGCGGCTCGAGTATATGGATATAGCCAGAGATGAGCGATAGCCGAGCGCATGCGTGAGTAAGGAACACTACGTGCCTAATAATTATACTAAAAAAACTTAACGTCATCACTATAGATGATAATTGTTGTTAATAACTTAAAATATTATATATTTTCTTTAAAAAATAAAAGGATATATTATTTTCTAGAACGTAGATCACGTGTTTTTTGAGCGTCTATTTGATTGAGTCGTACCTCGTGTGTGAACAATTAATTTAACAGTATGCAGGGTGAAACCAGTGGTGATTGTGCAAATAGTAATCGGCAAAGAAGTACTGTGTGGAATTTTTTTAGTAAAAATATTGATAAAAAGTCGGCTGAATGTCGAACATGTCGAAAGAACTTCAAGACTCCATCAGGTTAGTTGGCCGTTTTATGTATTACTGTATTTGATTGAAAATTTGTAGACCACATCGAGAAGTCGTTGTCTTGTATCGACAGGTATAGATAGTGACACACACATACACACACACACACACAGAGTCGCATCAGGCCCTGCTTGTGAAATACCGTTAACTATCACTCAAGCTCGAACACTAGGTGAAAGTGGCCGTGTTAAAAACTTACTACCCGTTCGATTCTAATATTTGAATTTAAAACAAATTATACGTGTATTTGTAAATATTAATATCTCATAGTAAAATAATCAACTAGCACCGGAGCAGGCAATCGTACGATGCAAGAGTGGAATAAGTGATGATTTGCATGAGAAATCATATTAGTAGTTAAAGAGCGGCAAAGGCCTCCTCGCTTATTTACACTAATAGTATAGGACTAAAGAAGGTCGAATGTACCTTCATCTGCGTGGAGGGAGGGTGGGAAACACAGGATATCCCTGATACGGAAATAGACAACAACGTTAATCTCCCTCGCGTGATTTAAAAAAACTATGTACCTTCGTCTGCGTGGAGGGAGGATGAACGTTATTGTTCAGCATTCGAGTTATTTATCTGACCATAACATAATGGCTAGACATTTTCTTGTGGCTAAATATTATATTGTTTTTACTAGAGGGAAGGTTTAGAGAAGAGACTTATTTCAAATAATGGATTAGGGTGAAATCATCTCACATGTATAATTTAGTAGCAGACATTCTTTGTACTATATCAAACTATTCAAATTAAGCGGATGCTAGAAGATTTATGGCAACTAACAGGATTTACATAGGGCCTTGCGGGGTGAGCAACGAACACCTCAATGCACCCAACATTTGCGCGAGTGAGAAAAAAGTCCATGTGGTACCCGCGTTTGCTAGACAGACCATGGAATATTTACACACACATATACACACGCGCACACACACACACACCTCCCTACGTACACACAGCCGAGAATCGACCCGCGATCTCCACCACCCAATTCTATGACAGCTCTTTCTCTCTCTCCCACACACACACACACACACACACACACACACACACACACATCCACTTAAATTTATTTATTTTAGATAAATAAATGAAAACTTGTTGGTTCTTGTTGTTGGTACTTGTAATATCTTGTTTTCGGCATTTGCATAGAGGGAGAGTGGAAAACACGCATAGTTCCCACATAAATTTCTAAGTAATATTAAATACAACTTTAAATATAGTTTAATGTTAGAGAATATATTTTGTTGACATAATAAATACTGTAACCAGAAATTAGAGGAAGTACACCTGCATTTTGCAAGGAGGGAGAATGGAAAATCTATTTGAAAAAAACTTCCCTCATAAATTTCTAAGTAATATTAAATACAATTTTAAATATCGTTTAATGTTAGAGAATATATTTTGTTGACAAATTAAATACTGTAACCCTGAATTAGAGGAAGTGCACTCTCATTTTGCAGGGAGGGAGAATGGAAAACCTCCCTAAATACACTCGACGCTGATGAAGAAATCTATAATATTTATTTTTAAATTGTGTACTATTCCAATGGATTTGTTTACAATACACACACACGTCATAAATGAAAGTGTACAGATTTATGTTTACTCTTGGTGAAATGTGAATTTAATAAATGTCTAAAGTGTCAATTATAATTTTCTGCCATTGAATGTGTAACCTTGTCACAACGAAACA
>JBCFYV010001001.1:35200247-35222765 GCA_039000515.1 Timema cristinae | reverse complement strand
AACAGCAGAAATGTAAAGTGTGAAGTGTATTCTTCTTTTCATTATAAAAGCCATATTGTGTTTGTTCCTTTCATATGTTTCTATCCACCTTTCCTGTAACTTCTTCCAAATATAATGCAACTTCCAAAACTCAGTAATCAAACGGTTTTGCTTGTTTAAGTTCTTCGTCCTCTTGAAGTTTCAGTAGCTTCAGCCCTATAGCTGCGGAGTCCACCACAATTGGCTTTGAATAGGACAACCAGTCTTCATTACGTCAGCGAGAAAATGACTCCCCAATAGAACAAATAATGGCTTAAGTGTTCGAAGATCACAGAATTGATCATTGAGTTCTTCTACAAGACCATTTAACAAGCAAACAAGCAAAGTGATTTAAAGCTTTAAAATATATTCCAAATCTAAGAAAATTTTCAATTTGTTGTGGAAGCTGAGCACTGTTTGTGCAAGATATGATATTAGTTTTCCTTTACATTGCAGTGATACATTAAATATCTTTAAATACCAAAAAACATCTGTAAAAATGTAATGTCTATGTCTAAGAACCTGAGAGTGTTCTCAAGTTAAGGGAATTATTTCTCCTTCTCTTGAAAAAATGAATTGATTGGTTTCAACAACAACAAAAACTTGTTTACTACAGAACCACCTTACTAAGCAAAATTATGAAATGTCATTAAGAAACTCATTACAAAAGCTTTAATTGTAGTTTGAATATATTTGACAGTTTTTATAACTTGTCTGCTAGATGTAATACAATGTACAGGGAGGAAATCAATCTCTCAAAGTCCCTTGAGCTTTCTAAGCACGTCATTGAAAACTTCAGAGTCTTTTCTTCCGTGTCCAAGTTGTGTAGTACAAAATGTGGGTGACAAACAGAATTACAACCGTAGATATTTGGCTGAGGGTACCGGTATGTACCGTCTGAAGCAGCTCCTGGTCACATAAAATTAATACCTCTCATTTTACTCTTAAATTTCCAGACATAGGAATTCTAGCAATCAACTTGGCATACTAATATTAATAAACATTATAGTTGATCTGTGGCTTTTATGGTGATGCGTGAAGAAAAAGTTACCAGCTCAAATTATGTATCCCTACGCCAAACTATATGATCTAGAAAAACATATTTTTAGCAGCTCTCAATTTCGAAAGAGAAGTAGTGCTGGCAGTACCGCTGTTGCCAGATTAAGGAAAAAGATGATGATAGTCTAGTGTTAAAGCGCCTTTAAAATAACATTCCAAAACCATAGAAATTAATTTGTGCAGTGACTATAAAATATAGGCCTAATATATTTAGGTTCTAAATGTGTATTAGTATTAAACTTTGTAATAACTCTTTCTTTCTTCTTATATAAATCAGTTTAAAGTGTTTTCTTTCAGCTTATACTTATCAGTTTAAAGTGTTTTCTTTTAGCTTAGTGACTCAAACAAATCATTTTAAAGTGTTTTTCTTTCAGCTTATACTTATCAGTTTAAAGTGTTTTCTTTTAGCTTAGTGACTCAAACAAATCATTTTAAAGTGTTTTTCTTTCAGCTTATACTTATCAGTTTAAAGTGTTTTCTTTTAGCTTAGTGACTCAAACAAATCATTTTAAAGTGTTTTCTTTCAGCTTATACTTATCAGTTTAAAGTGTTTTCTTTTAGCTTAGTGACTCAAAAATTTCAATTGCAAAATTTCTTAAAGGCATAATATTGGCCTAAATAACTGTGGTTAATTATCACATTTATACTCTACATTACCATATGTTTTCATTACAACTGTCCAAGTGACAGTGACAGATATCAGCTGTTGGCATAGGGATATATTAGGGACTATTTCAAATAACTTTTTGAGCTGTCATACAAGTAAACTTAGGTTGTAAATGCTGTATAGGTATGTATGCATAATTTAATGCACTACTTAACCAGTATATGCCACAACAGCTAAAACAAAAACCAGGATGGATTTATTAAATTATTTTTTCTTTAATTTAATTATGGAAAATACAATTATACATTAATACTTAGGGAAGTATTGTTAAAAGTGTTTGATAATATTTTTTAGTGATAATAATAGTAATACTTAGCAAATAATAATTATTTCCAAATATGTTAACAGTGACTTTCAGTCAATGTTGGCATTAATGCTAGCTACTGCTAGCTGTTAGGTACCACCAAAGAACTGGTGGATCAAGAAAGTGTTACCTTTTGATTAACAAGGAACCCTAGTCGGAAGCGGCCATCATAGTCGAGCAGGTTCCTGTTGCTCCTGACAGTGGAGATGATGATGACTCTTTTCTCACGACCTTGGAATGTCTCTGTAGTTCCCACCTCCACTTGGTCCCAGGACTTCTCTTGCAGTGCCTTCTTCAACTTGTACACCTAAATATGGTAAAGTAAGCACATATTTCATACTAACTGTATTTTACCAGCAAATTTCACGGACAAAATACGACACGTGTTTTTTAAGCAAGTACCGTTTTGAAATTTGGCCACTGCGGCTGCCGTTTTGCGCATGCGCCTTGAGTACCTCCATCCGTTGGTTAGCCACAGACGCCATACGGAAGTATTTGATCATGTTTATGTCTGTTTGTGAGTATTTAAAACGGCCGAGTCAATTAAAATCTCGCCGACTGTGAAATACAATGTTATTCGTTTTCTTCATACAAAAGATGTGAAAACGGCTGAAATTCATCGGCAGATCAGTGAAGTGTATGGAGAAAACATGAGCGAGGGAATGGTAAGAAAATGGCTTAGAGCATTTAAAGATGTCCGCATGAATGCATGAGGAGGAACGAAGTGGGCGACCTTCTGTCATTACTTAAGACTTAATGCAGAAAGTTGATGGAAAAGTTCGAGAGAACAGACGCTTTACGATTTCATCTTTATCTAATGAGTTTTCTCAAGTTTCAAGAAGTGTTCTTTATGGAATTGTGACAGAATCAAACGTTTAGCCAGTACATTGCTTTCCTTGAGCAATACAGTGATTTTGGTGATGATATTTTAAGCCAGACTGTCACAGGCGAAGAAACATGGGTGTCTCATGTTACACCGGAATCGAAACAACAATCCATGGAATGGTGGCATTCAACATTACCCAAGAAAGTGAAGTTCAAGCAAAAAATTATGTTTACTGTATTTTGGGATAGGAAGGGGGTGTTGCTTGTAGATTTTTTGCCTCGTGGTGACACAATAAATTTTGAGACCTTAACTAAACTGTGCCATGCAATCCAAAACAAAAGGTGTGGCATGCTGAGTAAGGGAATTGTTTTGCTTCATGACAATGCCTGTCCACATGTGGCTAATCGTACCCAAGATCTAATAGCATCATTTGACTGGAAACATCTTGATCAGCCTCCGTACGGTCCCGATCTAGCACCTAGTGACTACCACTTGTTCCTGCATTTAAAAAAGCATCTTGCTGGTCAGCGCCACGACGATGATGATGACCTCAAAATGGCTGTGTTGCAGTGGTTATTAAATCAAGCAGCAGATTTCTATGAGGATGGAATTCAAAAGCTGGTTGTACTATATAACAAGTGCCTTAATATTGGTGGAAATTATGTTGAAAAGTAGATTAAAGTACCAGCTTTCATGTAAAAATAAAATTGATACAAAAATACACTTGTGTTTTTTAAATTTCAAAACGGTACTTACTTAAAAAAACACGCCTCATACATGAAACTATGGGAATTTTATTTTGAAAATATGTTAGTGCCATTCCATACAGGCGTTTTCTCAACACAAATAGTTTCTAATGCTGTTCGAGTCTACCTCAGGTCTGATTCAAGAGACAAACAGTTTACCACATCATGGTAATAATAAATCCTGTCCTTAACCAAAAATCCAATGTTTCAACACACTGCAGTCAGGAACTTTTTCTTTCCCAGATTTCTCTTAATATCTCCAAGCTTTATGAAAAAGGCTATTTCTTTGCTTGGCCATGTGTGTCTGGTGATGAATGACTCACGGTTCACTCTTCTCACCAATTGTTGGGAATGTGGTTTGTGAAATAATGCACAGAGGGGGAGAGGAGTATAGTGGGAGAAGAACACAACTACTGAGTGTTGACTGGAGGAGGGTATGATGAGAAGATAAAGAAGAAAGAGGAAAGGTATCTGCGCATCCAAACTTATTTTAATAGTGTAAGTTACTTAGGAATGTTGAATTGTATCATAATAATATATTTTATTTAACCCGAGTTCGACTCAACTCTATACTTTTATCATAAAGGAAATTGATAAAACTAAAGAAAAAGGAAAAATATACTAATAACAAATTTGATGAAGAAAGCCCACCAAGGGAAAGAGGAAAAATTTGGGAAGAATTCAATGCACAAAGGTGACATCTTCTTCCTTTCTTCTGTCTTCTATAAGAAAAACACACACACACAAACACACACACACACAAACACACACACACACACAAACAAACACACAACACTTTAACACAACTAGAGTAATATTTCGGCATTGTTGCCTTAATCAAACACAAAGAATAAAGAAGAGAGTACAAATAACACAAACAATGGATTACTCCATTTTTAATTTTGAATGAAACTGTTAGAAACACATTGTGCCAACTGTTTTTGGGAGTAAAGATAAATTCCTTGGCTATGGTTAGTATTTATAGAAAACTGATGATGGTGTTGATGATAATAGATAAGAAAATAAAAAATAAAATAGTAATATTATAGAAATAAACTATCTTCTGTTGAGGCCTGGTGGTAATCTTGATTTGGTAATCCATTGGTGGGCCAGTTCCCACTGTCTAAGTTGAGAACTATTGCACTGTTTGGGAAATGCTCTTAATAAGAAACAAGTTTTTGGTCCCCCCACTAAACATAGTGTGAGTGACAATAAGTGCATTTGACTTGCTATTTAATAAATTAATGCAACATCAATTTTATTTCTCAATTATTTTCTAATATCTTGCCCATATATTCTACACCACTTATGTCACATAAAATCGAATGTGTAATCAATTCTTATACCAAAGTTTAGTTATCAATTGGTTTCCAGCCTCCAAGGTTCAGGGCAAGAAGCTGGCAGACGAAGACTCAGCCAGACATGACCTTACACAAGAGAGCTAAGCTACAACTATAGTTGCGCACACAGTAGATAGTTGCCAGTGTGAAACCCTACCTTATCTTTCTTTTAAAATTGAGCGTTTACACCGTCAACAGTTGATAAAACACTGAGGACGCGTGTTTGAATCAAGCCCACTGTGCCGTGCACATTAAGACTAGTGCTGTTTCATCATGTGAAAGGACTCACTTGTACAAATATATTACAACAAAATGCAAGGTGGACTTTGCGCGAATTAACAAAGACTTGTGTTGAGAAAATAGCCACACAAAATGATACTTAAGATAGTTGTGAAGCTTTGAAATATAAATAATATTTGTATTTAATTCAAAATTTAGAATCTTGGTTTTCATGCTGAGGAAAGATCCAAAATTTAATTTAAAAATCTGAATCTTAAAGTCAAACTTTTGAATAATTTATGCATTTTTTTAACATGTCCATTGTTATGGATTAAATAGCCAAACTTATTATAGTTGTTAATTGCGGTTCTAGACACATATACATGTCATATTCCATTAATTGAAAAATGACACCTGGCTACGGGAACTGAACTCGGGACTTTTGGCACCAATGCTCTTACCATTGAGCTATCTAGACTGTGTCCTGTGTCCAGGGCTTGGTTGTTAAGTTCATCTTATATTTATATTTAATTGGTTCTGAACTACCAATAAGCAGTATTAAAGCTTACTTATAAAAATGAAAAAAAAAAAAAAAAAAAAGTTTTATATGAATTGCAAATATCCTTAAGTATTTGATGGATTTGAGGGTTTCATCGATGCTGTAAGCACAATCAGAACTTTAGACAGAAAAAAATCATACCTATGTGAGAACATCTTTATTTAATGTTTGCCTTGTTTTCTAGGAATTTGGTTCAGTATTTGTAAGAATATCAACACATAGATTGCAAATCATTATAATTACAGGAATGCCCGTATGGAGACCACATCCCAAATAATTGAATTAGTTGAAAAATGACACATGTGCACAGGAAATGAAACCAGGACTTTTGGCTTAGCACGCGGATGCTCTACCACCGAGTTATCCAGGATTCGTCCCATGCTCAGGGCCATTCTTCACTCATAGTTAAGGCTGAGTCATAATATTGTGAGCTATCAGATATAACAACTATCTGCGACTCAGGAAGAATGTTATGCTACCAAGTAATTTACCTGTCTAATGTACGGTGCGATGATTCCAATCTCAGACTGTTTCACGGCAACACGGGCCTCTGACCCGAGAAGAAGGTTTATATACCACATTACCTGGCCTACTTCATAGGTGTTGAAGTGACTAACAAACAAACCAGATTGGAACATGTCAAACTAACAACCACAACAAATATACCAATGTTTCATTAAAGGAAAAAAAAATGTAACAAACGGTTGAATTTAAAAAAATTATTCAAAGAAACCCTATACACTTGAATATTTTAGGTTCAAAAGTTTACATTTAAAGTTCAACACATTACTATAGTTATTTAAAGCGCTGAAGAGGTATTGAGTTTTGAACATCAACTTCTCTTTGTTACAAGCTTCCACATCGCTTGGAAAAACATCTTTAACAATTACAAAAATATTGTACAGCTGGGCTGATGCAGATCACCTATCTGATGAATTGATGATTTATAATCAGAGCCACCTTGCCGGTGATTGATTGCTTTCATCAATCATTTAAACTTTCCGACACTTTAGCTCAGTCGGTAGTGTATAGCTGTCTAATGAGCTAAGAGTTCCGGGTTCGATTCTCAACACGGAGGAAAAATCTATCATTGGTGAAATGCGGGTTTACATCTTCACAGTGATCAATTAACAGCCGGGGACTGGATGTTGTGCCTGTCCTAGTATTAAGTTAAATTATATGGCAGAGGTTTCCAAACTTCTCGGGTCCACGACACTCTTGACATTTTATGAGGTCCCTCTTGAGCTGAATAATATTACGTGTGCAGCATTTAGGCATGCATCATGCATTTGACAGATTTTTTTTTACATGAGACTTAAAAATTAGTAAAAAAGCAATATGAACTTTTAGGAAATCATTTTGAAATTTAACATTTAAATTCAAAGCATTTAAAAAAAAACTTTACAAAAATTAAGTACAAAGTAATGCATATAAAACAGTCAAACAGTCAGATTTACCCTCATCCTCCTTAATGGGTTGGATGGGCTTCTTTCTTCTTGCACAGTTCATAAAACCTGGGCAATATATCGGAAATGGAAATATGCATCTCTTTCTCAACCTTAACTCCTGTTCTGTACTTTGATTTGATAATCGCCACTGCTGAAAATCCAGCCTCACGCTGATAGGAAGTTGCAAAAGGGATTAGTATCCACAGAGCTGTTACTTATTGATGGATATTCCTGCTTCACCAGGATCCATAATTCAGACAGTGACACAGACATAAACTTGTCATTCATTGTGGAATTGGTGTTGAAGGGATCTCCAACCCATTGTAACTGTTCTACCACATCTTCTGGAAAATACTTTCTGAATTGAACCTGGAGTCGTGACAAATGCTCAGGAAACACATGTTTCACTTCCCCAGTCAACTGAATTTAATTTTCTTCCAGAAAGTTCTGCAGCAGAAGGAAGTAGCCAGGTTTACCCTAATTTATTTTATTCTTGTAGGCCAACACTTTGTCTGGAAGTTGCAGGATGTGGGTTTCATAACCCTGCAGGGACATATTCAACGAGTTAAGTTTTTCAAAAATGTCAGAAAGATATGCCAACTTCAAAGGATAGTAATTTTCATCAAGGAAATGTGCAGCACTGTCATGATTTTCTTCAAGCAAGTATGAATACAGTTCCCTCCTCAGTTCATAAACCGTGCCAGAACATTCCCACGGGAAAACCAGCGAGAGTTGCAATAGTAGAACAGAGAAGTTTGCTAAGCCCCCATATCAATAAACATATTTGAAAAAAATCTGGCCTTTACTGGTCGTGTTTTGATGACTGTTTCTAAAACCTCATTTAGAGCAGCATTTACTTGCTTGATTGCGAGTGCTTCCCTATGAATAATGCAGTGGGCCCACACATCATCAGGCGCTTTGTTCTGTATGGGATCTTGTAGTTTACCATAACGACCTGACATTTATCGACCACCATTGGTACACACACCAACACATTTTGTCCATTCAATATTGTTTTCTGTTATGAAAGTATCGATGAAATGAAACAAATCCATGGCTTTCGTACCTAATGTAATAGATTGGCAGAGTAACAGATCCTCGCCAAATTTGTCTGCACTTATGAGCTGCACATAACAAATCAAATGAGCATAATTGTTGCTCTCAGTTTCTTCATCCAGATGAATAATGAAATCCTTGACTTTTAATTTTTCTCTATCAACTGCTCGTTTATATTGTCAACCATGTCATGTATTCTACGATTGATAGTATTATTTGACAAAGGTATGTTTAAGAGTTGCTTAGCAGCAGACTTCCCAATCATAGCTGATACCATATCCACAGCAGCTGGTAAAATCAGTTCTTCTGCAAAAGTATGTTTTTTTTGCATTGCGCAATGAGGTATGCAACTTTGTACGATAAAAGAAGAACTTTGGTGGGAATCGTAGCTTGTTTAAAAAAAGTAGCTTTCTGTTCATTCATTTATTTTAACTTACGGGAAAAACAAGCACAGAGTTTACTTACCAAGCCATTGTGAACAGTTTCCAAATGACGTTTAAATTTACTGGGCAGCATACTGTCAGCAGTCAACACTTCCGGGCAAACAACACACCGAGGGTCCTATTGATTATCCACACTTGTGTTTGTGAAACCGTAGTCCAGGTAGCTCTCAGAATATTTCCTAAATTTCCTTTTCCATTCGTCTATAGAGGCACATATCGTGTCTTCTATATCACTTTTTTTATGGAGACGCAGACAATAACGAACCAATGACTATTATACCACCACTATAAAAATTTCAAATGGTAACATTACTATGCGAGTTGTTAGTTAACCTAACGTCCTAGGCACTACCACCTTCACACACACAGCCTAGTCAGGCGACTGATTGAATTGAGCACTACCTAGTGGGAATTTACAGTACCATGACTGCTGTAGTAACTTCATATTCTGCTAGACTAGAGGTGTGTCTCTTTCAAGTCTACTACAAGTGGGGTTTAATTAAAAGATTAAAAACATCCTTCATTCTTGGCGAGGTAGGCGGCTCCCCTGGCTGATACTGGCGTCTCCCAAGGGTGCCATGCCTCACAGTTTGGGAACCTCTGTTATAAGAAATATGCTACAACAAGCCTAAAAAGCCGGTAGCGGAAAATATATGGCTTGAATAAAAAAAGTGACTCAGGCCCCAGGCTGAAAATAGCAGTGGATTTAAAAAAAACTAAAAAACTAGGTGACAGGGACAGGTTAGGTGGAGGTTTGCTGCTTCATGGGCCTGTGCCCTCAACTAAACTTCACCACCACTGCTGGTTATCTCTTTCCTCTTCTTTAAAGGAGGAGATTAGTGGTAAAAGAGACAATTATTGTCGCTGATGAGAGGTGGTAAGCAGTCACCCTACCTGGGGGATTTGCCCTCTCTCTGGTCGTAGCCTATGACCCCATGGAACAAGACAGCCCGGCCCGGCTTCTTGGAACTCAACAGGGATGTGGACAACAGAGGGTCTTGGCGCACCTCGGGCCCACACTTATCCTGTAGCAAAGCATCACACTAAGATTAACATATGTTTTAGAAAGTGTTTGTACACACACTTATGTTCCAATGGGATCCTACTTGAAGTGAACTCCAAAACACTCATAAACCAAGCGCCTTTGAGGCATGTGAAGACCACATATTAGTCCAACACTGTTTGTGTAAGGTATTGCTGTCCAAATATATCACCTCAATGTTGCATGACTGATTAGAAGATGGCAAAAAATTACAATAGCCCTCACAATTACAGATTAGAAAAGATTGATGGTGGTGATGATTATTATTATTATTTTAGGGTGGTGCAAATATTATAATAATTCTAAACATAAATTCACAGAATATCTGTATTTAAAATTATATATAAAAAAATTAATTGTAGCCGGGGGGGTGGGGGAGGGGGGAACACACACACAAAATCAAATTAAAATGATAACTTTATTTCATATTTTCTTTAGTAAAATGAAAACCCTCTCCGCCTGACAAAGTAACCTATATTATTTTGATCGGTTGTAGATGCACTTAAAATAATAACTGGGTCTACATTGTCGTTACCACTTATTTTGTTTTACATGACAGCTATCAGATGCAACCAGTAATGCCAACATTGTCTGAAAGTAACTTATGTCAACATATTTGAATATAATT
Organism: Timema cristinae; assembly: GCA_039000515.1. NCBI lineage: Eukaryota > Metazoa > Arthropoda > Insecta > Phasmatodea > Timematidae > Timema > Timema cristinae. Next base: position 35,212,410 of record JBCFYV010001001.1, on the reverse strand, counting down.
ATTATTTGCTAAGTATTACTATTATTATCACTAAAAATATTATCAATCACTTTTAACAATACTTTCCCAAGGATTGCAGTAAAATTTGATTTTCCGTAATCAAATAAAAAAAAGTCTAGTGAATTTATTCTAGTTTTTCTTTTAACTCTTTTGGCAATTACAGGTTAAATAGAGAGTGAACAAAATATTTTATTGTTGAGTATTTAGGCGTGTCTATGCTACTAAAAATAATTTTATTACAAATTTGAGTAATACAATGTCTTTTTTTGAATATTAATTCGGCTACTTAGTAATTTGTGTGTTATTTTGTGAATATTAGTTCGGTGTGTGAGCGTGTTATCCTTGGAAAATAAACGTTTTTTTTTTAGTGATCTTAGAATAATTATTTATCTAATATAACATTAAAGCGTGCGATTAAAAAAAATAGCGAGTGTTTCTCAGTGATCAATAGACATTATTTGAAAATTTAAGTGTATCAAGACTATTAAATAAATATTTTAACCCCAAGATTGTGTTGTGTTGCCCTCTAGGCTAAACCTCGAGTTTTAGGATTTTTATAGTATTCCAAAAAAATCTGTGAAGTGTAATAAAAATTCCTTGTGAGTCTTTCACCAGTGTTGATTAAATAAATACCAGGCTAAGACTTCAAGTTAAAAGTTATTGTAGTTTTATTAGAGACTTTGTTATAACTGTTTAAGAGTAGGCCTAGTGAATCTAATCCTGCACAGCGACGATGGTAAGTTTATCTGTTTATTAATTGTCTTTTACAAATTCATTAATGTAACGGTAATTCAAGATTTTCGTACAACATAATTCTCAAGTTTTCTTCTGGTTCTTTAATTTCATTTTAGGTTGTCCATGATTATGGTATTTTTATACCGAAATATCTCGGAAGAATATAAATCCTCATCATTCTAATGGCTGATTATCACAAGGAGTAACGGACTGGAACAAGATAAGGCTTAGATTTTATACATTACCTTCAAATTAAAATTATTATATTCTTCAAAAACGTAACAAGAAAATTTTCATTACATTATTAAACTTCATTGGGAGATGCTAACCTACTAATTCTATTATATTACCTAATTTACAACACTGCTATCTTTAAACTTTAGCTTTGTTCTTAATTTGTTGTATCCAAGTTTGTAACTAAATTTTAATGTGTTATATGTATATTTTAAACTTGTCATCAACCCATGTTTTAATTCAATGTTATATAAATTTATTGAAATTTTTTTATATATGACATTTTGTTGCTCATTAAGAGCAAAATGTAATCAATATTTTGAATATTAAAAGTCACTTAATTCATCTACCAATTTTAAAACTATCTAATTCATTAAATTGAAAATCTATATACTTTATTATAGCTATCCCTGAATCTTCTGTAAGTCTTAACTTTAATTATTAATACTCTTTACTTTAAACTAGGGCTATGCGAGTACTCGTATTTCGAGCTCGAGATCAGAAGTTTTGTATGCTCATCAATTTCGAGCTTCTACTTGATGTACTTAATAATCAATTTTTAAAACACAATAGTAAGCATAAGTCTATTTAATTGAGATAATATGAGCATTTCCACTTATAAATCATTCAGTACTTAACAAATTGTTAAAAATTAATTTCAATTTTAACATTAACAACATAATAGAGATTTAAAACCACTTTCGACTGGAAAATTTATTCAAAATTGTCATCAATTTAGAATTATACTTGATTGAAGTTGTTCACTTGTATTGCCATGAAAATGCAATGAAAATAAATATAGCTAGGAATATAACTAAATAAATGAAAGATTCATTTTACTATTTTTACCTGGTCCCTTTCTAAAACAATAATTTATGTTAAATTAAAAATGTAATATCAAAAATATCTTATATTAAATTTTTTCAAACTTAAGATATTTAAAACTAGTATTGATTAATATATTTAGCTACAAAACTAGCTCTAGTTTAGTTACTATTTAGTTATAGAATTATGTTGGTTAACCTGTTTAGAATCACTGTTGATCTTATTTATTACAATACATATTTTTTGCTAGAAATATTATTTTAGTCATGTTATTTTTGATTTTAAAGTATCAGCATCAACTTTTATAATGATTAAAGATTGAAGTGAAGTAAATTTCTCAATAAAATAGTGTTTAACTAGATCCAGTACAACGCGTATGTGGAACTGCACATAGAGGAATGGAAATGGAACAGAATACATGATAATGCACAATTACACCAAGGAATAATAAATGAAATATGAAACACTTCAAATTTCTAATTGTTTATGATTCATACGTTTTCTTATACGGTAAATTATGTTACTGAAGCATATTTTGGGGAAATATTAGTTTATTAAAACAACAATTTTATAAACTTTTTATCAAAACAGTGTAGAAACACTCTACAATAATGTAAAGTGATAGTGAAGGAAACCAACCTGAAAGGAGAACTTTAGGTTAGCTTCCTTCATTATCACTTACCTTACATCACTGTACAGTGTTTCTACAATGTTGTGTTATAGATTTCCAAGCCATCATGCAATTATTCATTTTATTAACTTATTTTTGTAAGTGTTAGTGTAATTTTAATGCCCTTAAAAACATGAATGTTGAAACCATTTTAATTATTTTTATTAGATTTTTATTTGAGTGTTGTTCTTATTTTTAAATTGTGTTTTATAAGCGCTATTTATAATTTAAAAACAGATATTTCCATTATTTAACTTTTTTTTGCGAAATGATTTACTATTTATAAAAATGAGTGTCATTAATCTTTTAAGAACATTTGTTTTAATATACTTTCTAACATTTTAAAATTATGAATATACAATACTCGAACGCTTTTAGGAATACTCGACTCAAATGAAAAAACCCAAGATCCTAGACCCCTACTTTAAACTACCAGGGAACGTTTTCTAAAATGTTGTAATAGTGTAAAAAAGGTTTATGAAAGGTTTTTTTATGTGTAGTAATACACATGCAGATTTTTCACATTTAAAATGTTATTAATAATAATATTAACAAATAATTATTTGTAAAATAACAAAAAAAGTATTAAAAATTATTAATTTATAATAAAAATAATAATAATAATAATAATAATCATAGCTAATTTGGGATTAAATGCTTAATTTTTTTTTAAATTTTAATATTGTGGAAAAAATTAATAATTAATACTAGCCCTAACATCAACATATCAAGGTCAACAATAAATAAAATTATTATTATTATTTTTAGCACCACGTCTTACTACCCGTTCGGGTTGTACGCACTTACGCTAATGTGTAATGGTAGGGTGATTGTGAGATGAAATGAAGGATCTACAGTTTAACGTGGAATCCAAACCACGGTGGAGGCCTGGCATTCCTCACATTCACAAGTTGTGATTAATACATGTCATGTCAGAGGTGAAGAGAGGGAATAAATAAAAAATAAATAAAACAAAAGAGGCATATGTTTCTTGTATAGAAATTATATTTTGACTGTGTGAAGTGACAGTTACTAAACACATGCTTTTGCAGATCATATGGTTCAGCGTAGGGATACATAATTTGGTCTAGTAACCTTTCAAAGCTGTCAGTCAGCACCAAAGAAGCCATGAGGCTACTTTAGTTATAATACAGGTTTGCTACAACACAGTAATAGATGTAAAAATATTTATTAACCCTTTTCCAGTTATTTTTGCAGAATGTTATTTTTACATTTACTGCATGTGTCGAATATTTTGGAAAAAATGCTAGCAGCTACTAAACATCAACATTTTTATAAGTTATTGGGGTGACCTGGTGATCTAGGGGTAAGGTGTTGGACTTCTGTGATGGGGGTCTGAGTTTCGATCCTCGGCCCCGGCACAGATTTATCTGATTACCAAACCCTTCCTTCACCTCTGACAAGACGTGTATTAATCACAACTTGTGAATGTGTGGAATGCCAGTACTCCACTGTGGTTTGGATCCCACGTTAAACTGTAGGTCCTCCATTTCATCTCACAATCACCCTAACATTTACACATTAGTGTAAGTGCGTATAACCAGAACGGGTAGTAAGACGCGGTGCTAATAATAATATAAGTTATTTTTAGAATACTAATGTTTTAGCTATTTATTTGTGGCAATGTGTGAATGTGGGCATAAGAAACATATGCTCTACAACCATCTCATGTCAGCAGAATGCCTTAGTCAATGGATTTTGTTAACTTGTGAAAAACAAAATCTTTAACTAGTTTTAGTTTATAGATGTGAATCTAATAGGTTTTTTATAGACAAGTATTCAAATTCCCTGGTTTTTCCATAGTATTGATTAAGTTATATGACATTTACCCGTTTTCCCTAACAATAAAAAATTCCTACTTTTCTAGGTTTTCCATTTGTAATCACCATGAAATAGGACAATAGAGTAGGGCTCTGCTAGTACTCGGATTTTGATCTCTGAGCCGAGCTCGTCATTATAGCTTAGGATCGAGATCAAAAGTTTTGTAGGATCGTAATTTTCAAGCTTCCTTTTGATGTACATACAAATCAATTTTTAAAATACAGCGGCAAATATATACTATTTAATTTAGATATCTTAATATTATGAAAAATTGTTTGTCTTTTGTCAAAATGAAATAACAAAATTATTTTAAATTTATATCATAGGAATCAAGCAGGCTGTGATGCAATGAACATCAACTGTTGAACAACGTTAGTTAACAAAAGTAATTCAATTTTTTATCAAAATCAAAGTTGAATTGTTTAAAATCTAAAACGGTCATTTACAAAGTGCAAATGAGAAATAAACTTACCCAACCATTATTTTTGAAGTAAGAAACTGCAATAGCAATTTATTAACATCACTAATCTCAGCCAAAATATTGGAAAATACGACTGGAAATCACCGCATCAACAAACCTAGCTGAACTTTGTTGTTTCCTTTACATCGGTTACTCAAACAATAACAAATTTTTTTTTTTTGGCACAGCGTCTTCTACATTTTTGGTTATATACATATGTCCTAATGGTTTTAGGGATTAGGAAGGTTATATTTACAATTTTACATTTTCTCCCTTTGTGTGTTTTTGGTTTCCTCTTTTAGGAAGTTGTGTTGCACATCTAGTACTCCTCCATGATGAATTCCGATAGAATGAAACCTAGGTTGGGGGATTGGGCGGTGACGATAGATTTTCTTTAAGAGGAAACCATTACCTCTTTGTCCAATGGCAGCAATGTAAAGTGAGAACGATGTTGCTCTTTTCATTGTAAGAGACTTATTGTGTTAGTTCCCTTTTATATGTTTCTATAATCCTATATCCTGTTGTTTCCCTGTCTGTATATGTTTCTATAATCCTACATCCTGTTGTTTCCCTGTCTGTAGCCACCATATAATGATACCAGTCTGAAAATTCTTGGTTCCACGACTTACTATAAGGTCGCCGTCATAGAAGAGCTCATTAGGTAGATAAAGAATGTCGGGATGGGATCGGAAATTCTGAATCAACTTGGTGATGAAGCGATTGTCATAGCCGTCCTCTTCTGCATTCCTTTTGTAGAGTTCACACGTTGACATGAGCCTTTCCAGAAGTGAAACCTCTGAATGGTTGGAAAAATAAAAACAAAAACATGAGATTCTGGAAAAATAAACTTTACTGTATTAAACATGTCTAGAAGATTTATATTTATATAATTTTATGCATATAAAATGAAAATATTTTAGTTTTGATTAATATGGAAATAATATATATTAGAGAAGGGTTGAATCCACTATTTTACGAATCCAAATTTCCTATTTACTTTTGAATACCGAATCTTAGAAAAAAATTAAGAGCATAAGAGTAGATATAAATAATAAATATAAAATAATAAGAGAAAATACAAATAGTAACTATGTGTTAACATTATATCTTATTCCTCCTTTCATAATGGATTAAATAGCCAAGCTGTTCTATTTGTTAATTACGGCTATAGCCGCATATAAATATAATATTCTCTATATTGATAAATAGCACCTGAACATGGGAATCAACATTAGGAGCTTTGGCTTAGTATGCTAGTGTTATCGGCACTGAGCTTTCCAGCAGTCGTCCCGTGCCCAAGGTCATTCTTCCTTTATATTTTAGAGCAGAATTTGTGATGGACACACAGAAATAGTCAGCTTTACAAGAATTATCAATTAAGATCACAAGCTATTGGATAATGCATCCACCTGGTGCTGACTACCGGAAAGCTCAGTGGTTAAAGAGTTGGCATAATAAACCAAAGGTTCTGGGTTTGATTACTGTGTTCAGGTGTCATTTTTCAATGCAAATAATATTCATACATTCAGTGTTAACTTGTTGGTTGTTAAGTTCATTCTATATTTATTGTTGCTTCTAAGCCCCCAATAAACACGATTAGATCTCTAAAACAAATTTAACTTGAAAAGTTGTTTTTATATATATATTTTTAAGAATTCAAATCTTGAATATTCTAAGGATTTGAGAGCCCTTCTCTAAAATATATAAAATGTCTTGCAACACCTTTAGATTTATGGGTTTATTTTAAGTTTTTATATATATATAAAAAAAAAATTACTCCCAGGTCAGAGTATAACAAAGTGACTATGAGCTGGCTGTCAGCATTTTGGATGTTTTCTATTGTTTTTATGTGAACAGTTTATTTTATTTTAATGAATTTATAAATATTTAGAATCAAAAAGTTCATATTTAAAACCCAACTTTTTAAAATAGTCTTTGGGATAAAACATTTCCCTACTTAAGTACAAGAAAACACTGTTTTACTCACCTCTGTTGAAGAATAAGATAAAACAGTCTTAAGAATTAACATCAATTGTTGTGTTTTAAGTATAAACAATACAATTTTCTACAAGTACAAAGGGAATTATTTTGTTTATTGAAACAAACCATTTGGCACAATATTTATGGTTGGTTGAAAAAAGAAAGAGAGGGAACCTTATAAAAAATAAAATGAATTATACTCACAACTCACAAATAGTTAATTTTATTTCAAGAAACAATTATAGAATATGATCACTACTGCTGAAACTAGTGGTGAAAAATAACTTTTCAATTCGAAGCAAAATAAAGTTGAATATTAAAAAATATTCCAGAAGCTGAAGTTTGAATATTTAAGAAAAAAAGGTTTAATGCTGATAAAGACTATAATAGTATGTTGGATTTTAGACATTAGGATTTCTATTTTTTACAAAATATTAAATCACAAACATGATTGACACATTTTTACCTAAGTTAATAAATTAAGTTACTTACTATCACAACCTATAGTTTAATTATTCAGGTTCAGCCACTAGAGTGTCTGTTTACTGAGCAAAGAGTCCTGAGTTTGATTCCTGGCATTGCCGTAGTATATATTATTAGTAAAATGTGGGGTTCCCCTTTACACAGTGATGGATATAAGATGGATGTTGTGTCTGTTTTATATATAAGTTAGCCTGTAAGTCGTGTGACGATACAATCAGTCAGTTCAGAGAGTGCACGTTAAATACCTCAAATAAATAGATTTAAAAAAAAAGACTTGGGGATTTTTGTCATATGAACATTCATTTGTGATGGTATTATGAACAAGTTTTAACATAGATGTATATTTTAGCTTCAAATATTTTGATTGGTATAGTTGTCGAAACTAGAATTTTACTTTTGAATTGAAGTCGATAAATATTTAAAGCTAAGTCCAAGTATTCGAAGCTTTGCAAATCCCTATTTTTTTCTAAACAGAATAATAGAATTTTGAACAAATACCAAATAATTCAAATTGAGTAGTTATTATTTTTCATTTAAAACAATCATTTAAAAATGATTGTTTGAAATTTAATTGTTAGCCAAATGGAGTGAATACTAAAAAATATTAGCTGCTCCGGTGTTTGAAAACACTTCCCAACTCTCTCAATCTTACATTATTATTATTATTATTATTAGCACCGCGTCTTACTACCCATTCGGGTTATACGCACTTACGCTAATGTGTAGTGGTAGGGTGATTGTGAGATGAAATGGAGGACCTACAGTTTAACGTGGAATCCGAACCACTGTGCAGACCTGGTATTCCCCACATTCACAAGATGTCTTGTCAGAGGTGAAGGAAGGGTTTGGTAATCAGATAAATCTTTGCCGGGACCGAGGATTGAACCCCGGCCGCCAGCATAGAAGTCTGACACCTTACCCCTAGACCGCCAGGTCTCCCCTCAATCTTACAGTCACACAAAACACCTCTAGGTAGATGATATTTCCATCCTTATCTTTTTCAAGCTCTTAGCTCATTTTTGATGGCCTTGCCATTCTTTAACATCCCTCTTAATCCTCACCTCTTCTATAGCCAGTTAGAGACCTGCGTTTTCTTTCCAGCTTGCTGGCATGGTCAAGAGTGGCCTGTCCTTAGGGCTCCCTCACCCCACAACGGGCCACCACTTATTAATCATAGCCCTGCCAAATTATTATTCACACCTACATGACAATTTTATTTTGCCATAATAGTTTCAAGAAAAAAAGTTTTGCTTAGGTAATAGCAGCTAATGTTTTTGAAAGAGCGTGCAGTCTGGTGCACAGCTGTATGCAGCTTGCAGTGTGAAACCAAACCTTCCCAACCTATAAGATTTTGTCGCCAGATGATTGCCTTTACTGCGAGTCTGAAGGCACTTTCCCTTTTAAAAGCTTGTGAGATATGTGTTGTGTATATTGTCATCAACAACCCTGCAGGTTCCTGCGTCTTAAGGCGCATATTTGTCCTGTGGAAAGTGTGAGTTTTTCTATGTTTGGTAATTTTAGGTTTATGTCGATTTGTTAGTTTTTATGTTGTAACATTTCATGTAGGTATATTAAATAATTCAATTGACTAAGAAAATAAATGTTTCAAGATACACTCTTGATTAAAAAAGGGAATTAAAATTATTAGTTAGGCCATGACAAACTTGCATATCGTTGAAGTGAATATGCGGACATTCCCTATTTGCAGCTATTCAAAATCAAAAATATCACTGAATTTACAGTTTAATGCATGAGGGCTAAGGTTAGACCACATTTATAAAAACTAAACAATATGGCTTTTACAGTGCAAAAAAGGAACCCAGTCGCTCACTTTAAAATGCCACCACCTTTTTCAATGCATAAAATTATGTACTTTAAGAGCTGACCTAATTTTTTCTTAGTGTGGAGGAGTCTGGCCAACACTTCCCAGTGTGCTTTTCTAAAAAACCTTGCAATCTCGGATTGTTAACTTTGTTCAAGGGAATATCAGCACAAATGAAGGCTTTGCACAGTTCTTTGTAAAATGCAGAATGTTTTGTAGACTCGCTGGTTTGGCCAAGGAGCATTTGCTGTAGTTTTTTTCCATTCTAAAATCGCTGAAGACCTCGTTTGTGTTTTTCTCTTGACTTGCTGCTGCACAGTAAACTTATTTTCTGTGGCAACTCTCATCACAAATTTTGCAATATAGTATATGTCTATCAGTAGAGAATAAATTTTTGCCATATTCAGCAATGAAAAGTTTTAATTTATGTGAGGCACTTTATTTCACTTTAGGCATGTTGAATGTTGAAATTCACATAAAAAACACAGCTACCGAAAAATGTAGAGACAATGAGTCACAGTTATCTGCAAAACTTGCTCAGACTAGTTTAGACAAGTTCATTTGCAGCCCCACTATGCTAGAGGGGAGGCGGAAGAGCTATCTGGCTATCACTAGCTTGAAGGAAAAGATGAGAGAGGGGTGGAAGTAGTCTAACCGCCGTCTTGGCACCATCGTTTGCTATAACGTATGCAGAGATGTTCTCATCATGGGTAAATTACTCAAAAATAACAAAAGGTGATTGAAAATGACAGAAAAACCTTTAAAAATGTCATATTTTCACAAAAACACGGAAAAATGCCTTAACAAAGCTTCTTAAATCAGCAAAATATCTTATGAAACACATTTGTATACACTTGAACAACATTCCAGGTTTGCAAAAAAAAAAAAAAAAAAAAAATGCAAAATCATCAAAATCCTAGTCCTAGCTGTCACAATTTGGAAAACATTCTAAAAGATTTGTCATAACATTGTTTTAGTACTTATTTTTAATATGTTTCGTATTATTTTAAATGTTCTAATATATTAATTGGTAGGGGTCTGCAAGTATTCGAAATTTCAAATAATTAACGGCTGAATATTCGATTCGAAACTCTGAATAGACCCTCCAAATAGCAAGAGTGAATAGTTGTGTCATGAATCTCTTAAAAGTTTCATAAAGACCAGTATGTTTACTACATGCGAGATGAGTGAGTGTAGCCAGATAATCTGGTGACTCAAGAGTTAAAAATACGCTTGTCCTTTGTTCAATTTGAGGGGAGATGGAATTCCGATGCTAGCAGAAAGCAAGAGGTTGTGGCCTGCCTAAAGGCTCGTTGACATGGTATTAGTTGACTAATGCAAGTCTATTAATTTAGCTGTGTGCACACAGCTTGCATCGTGTAAACCGACAAGCAAGCTACCCCCACTTGCAAGTGAAAAGTTGGTCACCTCCCAACTTTACCAAGGTAAGTAGACAATTCAAAATTGCGGCAACTAGATTGGTTGTACGGGGGAAACTTATTTGTGGGATGTTATGAAAAGAATGAGTTTTTGTGGAGTTTAAAGCCCCGGATTTATAAAGATAAGAATGCGAGTGCTATTGCACTAGAGGATATTGTAATGTGATATCAAGCGTAAATATTCTCAAGAAGTGTCCAAGGTAAAATGTTATGTAAATATTGCAAATGTGTCTTGTGAAAGATATTATTTAATATCGGTAAACCAATTATATAAATAATTTTATCAAACCATTATTTCCTACCAATCAATGTGGCATGTGTAATTTTTTTAAATACAATAAAAAATATATAATACAACATTGTAGTGCAGCGATTAGTTCTGGCAACATAATATTCGTGTTATCAGCAAGTGAGGTATGAATGGCCGGCGGTTTTCTTGCAAAATCCCCGGAAAGCTTTCCAATCTCCGTATTTGACACTTTAAGCAATCTTTATAAGTTTTAATTAATAATGTTCAGCCCATGCACTTCAAATAATTTGTAGTAATGCTTTGGCAACGTGAGTAGATACAAAACATATTATTGTTTCATAACAAACCAGATAGTTTATATTTAAACCACTCTGCAAATTAATTTATTATTATTTTTAAATAAATTTTAAGCCTAGCTAGGATTTAACAAGATATTTTGTTATTAGTATACCAACTTTTAAAACAGGGTTGAAAAAACTTGGGTTAGGCCTTTTTAAAAAGAATGCTAAACTGAGTTTGGTTGTATTGGGATTTATTGACATTATTTGAGTTTAATTTTATTCAGCATTTATACTAAGTGAGTTAATAAATCAAGCAAAATAATATAATAATTATTTGGAATCAACTGAAATAAATTTTAATGTATTAAGTTAACCTCTTGAATTACTATTTAACCTTATCGTGTTTTACACCAGGATTACGATTTAAATTCATGTCAAAATGGTTTATTCACAGGTTTAGTTTCACTGATATAACTTCTATATGTTTGGAATTTTAATGCCCTAGACAGAATTTTTAGGTCATGCTAAACTAACATTTTTCTCCTCCCACTTTACCTCTTTCTCCATCTCGTTTCCCTTCAATCTACCTCCATTATCGCCCCTCTCTCCTAGCACTTCCCTTCAGTCTTTCTTTCTCTTCTTTATCAATTTACTTTATTATTTCACTACCCTCCCGCATATTATTTCGCCCATATCCTTCAGTTTAATCTCTCCCCCTTCTTCCACACTGTATGTTCTTATCATAGCAAATTATAATTATTATTGACAAAGATTACTTTTCTGGACTCTATAAACTTTGTTCAAGAAAAATCAAATTTATACACAACATACAATTATTTATAAAGCAGTGTGTCGATTTATCCCATAAAGTGTTTTTTTCTCAATCATTTTTCTTTGTTTACATTTGTTTGCTTGTCTGAATCACGCAAAAGAGCTATCACTTTCAGAAGGCCTCTCTTTGTTATTTGCTTGTCTGAATCACGCAAAAGAGCTATCACTTTCAGAAGGCCTCTCTTTGTTATTTGCTTGTCTGAATCACGCAAAAGAGCTATCACTTTCAGAAGGCCTCTCTTTGTAATTTGCTTGTCTGAATCACGCAAAAGAGCTATCACTTTCAGAAGGCCTCTCTTTGTTATTTGCTT
>JBCFYV010001001.1:35179743-35193052 GCA_039000515.1 Timema cristinae | reverse complement strand
TTGTCTTGAGGGTCGGGTAAACAGGTTTTGAGACCCTTCTGTTCCAGCAGTTCCAATGCTCGATGATAACATAGGATAGGGGTAGCGGCTAAACACAAACTTTACGTCAAACAGCAGAGTAGGGTCTTTTCAAGCTGAATCATTAACTGCCAACATACAACATAGATTTTAATTCTCATTCACTTGTTAAGTGATGAATGTACTCAATTACATTTTTAAAACTACAAGTTAAGTTTATTTAACATACAATGTCCATTTCCTGTGGTTGTTGTTCATGTTATATATCTAAGTGTCCTAATCATTCTTTTACCAATTTACTTTCTTACTCTTATGTGTTTCCCCCTGAGGAGTTCCGATAGAATGAAACCTAGGTCGGGGATTTGAGCGGTGACGATTGATTTTCTTTAAGAGGAAACCTCATTAACTCTTTGTCCAATGGCAACATGTAAAGTGTCAGCTTCGTCTCATGTATAAGCTATACTGTGTTCGTTCCTTTATATGTTTCTATCCACCTTTCTTTGTACCGTTACAAACTCATCTATCAAATTTAATTCAAATGAGGAATAAACAATATTAAGTTATAGGGAAAAAATAGAATACATATAACTATTGAAACATTGTTAGCATTAAGTTTTATTGAGAATTTGATACTTGTTTCAAGTATACAAACTTTTTACAGTGGCTTCTTGAACTTTTCAAGAGGTCTGCAATGTATAAGATCCTATGAAAAATTACCCCTCAACCATTATGTTCTTCTAAAACTTTACATCTTAAAAAAGTTCAAAACATCAATCTTCATAATAAGATATGAAAAGGTTAAGAGAAATTATTTAATTTAGTTGAGAAAGTTTTCCTAAATAAAAAGCTATAGCTAATCAAACCTCCCTTACTTGCTCTCAGTTTTGTTGCTTTTTTTTAAACACAATTGTTGATTGTGTAAATATTCTGCTTTGTTTTTACAAATCTTATATTTTCATATAACTATTTTTCTAAATTTTTTATGTTGATAAAGGCTAACGACTAATATTTGACTATGCATTTTAATCACTATATTTAAAAATTACTTAACACGACCTTTGATTTGACAGAATTCCCACATAGTTCCATTGATTTATTTCAACTTGAGAGATTTCAGATAATTTGGTAAATTTAAACTTATAAATTAAACTGACAAGCTTAAATAACTTCTTCCTTGGTTAGGATATGTGTGAGCTTTACTATTTTAAGGTGTGCAAATATTCAAAAAATCTAATATATTAAAATATCCACTTTTGAATTATTCACCTCCACAATTTAATATATACAATCTGTAATTTCAAATTATTCCACACATTTTAGATACGGATTTTGGGGTCTTTCAATTTCACCACATTTACTATGTACATACTCTATGGCATTACAAACCATAAAAGTTAGTTAGTGGTACTCTTATAAAATTATTCACCTATTCCTATCTTGAGCTGGAACTATACAGTCCACCTAATTACTGCTATTCCTATCTTGAGCTAGTTCTATCCAAGTCACCTCATAGATCCCTATCCTATCATTGAGCTAGTTCTATCCAGTCCGCTCATTACATCCTTACCCTATCTTGAGCTACGTTCTATCCAGTCACTCATTACATATATTTTTCCCTATCCCTAATCTTGCGCTTAGTTCTGTATAGTCAAACCTCATTAGATTCCTTCCCTATCCTTCGAGCTAATCCTATCCAGTACACCTCACTACCAACTATTTCTTTCAGCCCCCCCCAGCCCATTCTTACGTTATCCTACCATCTGCATTTAGGTCTTCCAATGGTCGTTTAACATCAGGCCTTTACCATCAGGTTTACAGTCAATATTAAACTAGGGTTCTAGATTCTTCCATTTGCACTTCATATCCTGCCCACCGTAATCTGCAAGATTTGAATATCCTTGAAATGTAACTCTTTGATTATGTAATCTCCTCATCCTCGTGCTTCATCCTGTTTGGACCAATTTCTTACCTGAGACCATTTTATCGAAAATCCAGTATTTATTTTTGTGTTTATATGTAAGAGGACCAGGTTCACATCCTAGAGATCCAGTAAAAATTATTGTTTAGTATATTCTGAGTTTTACATTCCTGGACAGCAGGAGGGTTGTCAAACACTTGTGACCAAATAATAGATGCATTTGCCCAACTATATTTTGTTCCAAATTTCATTTATATCATTATTGCTATTAAATTTGTTTCCTTAATATTCAAAATTTTAATTTATTTTACTTTTATACCCTAAACAATTACTTTTTTACCCACCATATGGCATAGACAGGGTTCCTAAGTATTTGTAAAAATTTTCTCCCTGACTTTTCCCTGACTTTCCCTGACTATTTTCCCAAGTTCCATGACCATATTCTCATATAATTCCATTTATCTTTACGGTACTATTCACGTGAATATATTAATTTAAATAATTTATTCGGCTCCTCCCCCTTACACGCGACCTTGCTCACCTCTCTTGAAGATAAGAAAGCAGACATATTGCCAAATCTGTTGAGGGAAAATGGATGAAAAATTTGTCCCTATCAAAAAATTTGTAAACAAACTTGATTCCTTTGGTATCATGTGCAGAAATACGTATTAAATAAAAGGCACTAAGAACTTTTCTAAAGAGTTTGGATATCATTACAGTTTTATTTTACCTAAACTGTAATTTCCTGAACTGAATACTTACAAAGGAACTCTGTCTGCTTTCTTCTTTTTCAATGGTCTCAGGTCAATTTTATTTTTATTAAAAATTATCACTATTAGTCATACAATAAGAAACTATGTTAGATTTAATAAAGTGAAGCTTGCTTCTTTTCAGTTTTGCTAATCCACGTCTTTTGCTTCTCGTTTTCTCTTCAGTTGCTTCATTAATTTTTTTCTAATGTGTATATTTTTAATCCCTCCTGTTCTTGTATCTCATCATGAATAGTGACGCGTGCAATGACTGTATTTTCATGAATGTTTTCAACCAGTAAAGATTTTTGACTGAAAAACACCTTCCAACGTTGGCATTTCCCATGCGACAAGACAAGGCATAGCTTTATTACTTCCCAAAGATGTTTGTAGGTTTGCTTCTCCCTATTAGAAAGCTACCTTAAATTGTGTCAAGTCCTACTTCATAACTGAAACTGATCACAAGGACGAATTTTTCTTGAAGCTCAGGATTTTTTGAGGTTGCAAAAATGCAAGTATTCTTTCTTGGCATTTCAGCCAGAACATAATTATGATGTTGGCATGGTTGAGTGGTTCCTCAAAAGAAAAGGAAAATCTCTTCTGGGCCAGTTGAGGTGAAATGTGAATAACCATGGATCCAATGAAGGACAAACCGCTCACAGCTTTCAGTTTTTTAAGGGAACTTTTTTTATCTGTAGTTTTGCATTCATGGTGGTTAACATACTGCTGGCATCATGTATAAATTCTAATTTTTGTCTTTCTGTTACTGTGATCGAAGTTTCTCCTAACAAAAAACGGTTTTTTGCAAATCCTATATCAATATTTTTGCTTAAGGATCAAATTTTCTGATTTTTTTTGTGTCAATAGACAGTAACTTTGGACCGTGCATTCATAAGATCAGGTTGCACACAACGATTCCTTAACGGTATCTCTAGAAGTTTCTCTACAGCTCAAAAAGATATGGGCGTCATTGTTTTGATGTATGGAACGTTGCAGGAACAGGCTGACATTCATCTGCAATTGTCTTGCAGAACGCTAGTTTACATTTAGGAATGGATCATAGGCTGCTCGTTTCAGTGTTCTTACAGGTTTTGTTTTAGGAAGTTTTGCTTCTTTGAGAAACTTAAATACATGGTCCCACAAAATTGTAATGGCCACTTTGAAGCACTTGCATTCTCAAACATTCGCAACTCCACAGAACTTCAATGGAAAGTTGTACACCTGTTCAAATGGGTGAACAATGCTCGACGAGCTGGAGAGTCAGTGATCAGGTAGTACCATGTGGCGTAATAAGCTCACTTATATCCCAATCAACATACCTCTACCTCCTGTTCTCAAGGAAAACCTTGAACAGACATGAAGCCCACATGTTCCCAGATTTAGCAAATACATACTTCATTGTCTGTTACAGATATGAGGTGTTCATGAAGAAGTGTTATAAACTTAAATTGACATTTGGGCCATCCATTGACACTTGTATCAACTTAGAGAGTGGAAGAGGAGAATACCATCCAGAATGCTTCAGTAATTATTTCAGCAGTGCTCCTATCGAAAAACTCACTGTTTAAGTAAACGACTGGATGAACTTTATGATTTTTCCTTGTCCCCAGAATCTAATTACAAGGACCATCTGTTCTCTTTGAATAACTTTATTCAATGCTATTCAAAACTAATTACAAGTTGTTACTTGATTTTAGGCGGTACAGTAACTATTCATGAAAGAATGGAGCCAAGCCATGCACAATGAAGTATGCAGCCTTGGTCTCCACCAAGGGTAAAGGCCTTGGCAATGGAACACTCGGGAAACATCAATGAAATATTGTTTCTCTTATTAATTATTGCACGAATGGAAAGACATTTTTTTGTCAACAACTTGCATAGCACAATGACTTCAGCCTTAGTTATATCATCTTTATAAACAAAAGTGTTATGGTTTCTTTGAGGCGCTCACCAATTAATTTCACCTTTTAGCATCAGCTTCCTTTCTGCGACGTTACGATTTTCGTTGAAACAGAAAAACGCTTCGAGCAACAGCAGAATCATAACTAGTAGAATGTCTTTGTGGTGCCAGAGATTCTCTTGAAACTGGCGGAGCTCGATGGAACCCCTGAATCACTTGTCTTTTTTGAAAAAAAGTCAACAGTGAGCTTGATTTGTCAAAGTTTCAATGAGTTTTGACTATGAGTTAGTCCTTTTGAATGGGAAGCTAAAGCTTGCTTTTCCCTATTACTTAAGTTTTAATTTTTTTGAACACGTTACAAAATGCCCTGCAGTTATTACTTTCAACACCACTTTATCCAGTATGAGAATCAGGAAATATGGTCCTGGGCTTAGCCAAGGCTGGTTAAAAACGGTTTTTTTAGTTAGTCATGAGGTGTAATCTAATCAGTCCTGGTTGCACTGTAATCAAATCTATAACGATGAACAAACCTGGAACAAAAACAAGTGATCATAAAGTTAAAAGAATTGTCATGTGAGGCTAGGAGACCTCTGCGTTCTCAGTATGATAATAAAATGCTACAAAACTTGTGTTAGGAAAGTTTGTGCATGGTAAGTGCCCCTAAGCTTTCTTCTTGGGGCAGTGGCTTATGACGCAGTAAAATAGAAAAAATATTTTCTTTGTTTTTCTAGTGTGACTTGACGACATGAATTGTCACTTCATGACTTTCCCTGACCCTTTTAAAGCTTCCCATGACTTTCCCATGACTTTTATTTTTTTCCCGCACTTTCCTGACTTTCCAGAGCGTAGGAACCCTGCATAGTTAGCTAACACGCTAGTTTCGTTTTGAAGCTAAATCTGCCGAGGAAGGGGAGATCGAGTATCAAATCCCGGCCGGGTAAACTGTGGGGGGAGGGGGGGGGGAAATTTCCTAATGGGTTTAAACTCCCTCTCCATGCAAGTGTGTGTTCACTTCCGTTAAATTCTCAACCTTATCCAAATTCTAGACCATTAGGGTAATTAGCACATAAGAGTATAGCTTTAAAGGTAGTAAAACCCAGAGCTAAAAAAAATTATTTGAAGTTATACGTATTTATTTCGTGGCTTATCTTAAATATTTACATTACTTTGTTTATTTGTTCATTAAAACCAAATACAAATATCCTTTGCCAAAAAATTTTCCTTGATTCATCTAGTCAGCCTCCAGTTTGATTGTTTATTTAGCTTTATAATTTATTCTCAGACTGCATAAAAAAATGCAAAGATTAATATTTATTTAATTTCAACCCGAGTTCCCTAGGGGCAATACCGGGGTTTGTAAAGTCGGGGAGTTAGTTTAAGTACATTTCAACCTTTTTAAAATCCGTTCCAATGGTTTTTACCGGGATGACAGTTCGAAAATCATATGTTTAAGTTTTGGGTTGCCAACACTTGAAAAAGATCAGGGTTTGTTGTAAAGTAAAGTTTTTTTAATTACCTGTTATATATTACATTTAAAAAAATTTAAACTTAATTTTTCTCATATATTTCTTTTTTTAAAAAATTTCTTTTTATAACCGAAACAATATTTTAACAAAATTAAATCTTTTTTTCGTTTGTAAATTACTGATTTTTTTTATATAGTGCACACTTTCATCCCTTTTTAATACAGGCATCGTATTTACTTGGAAAAGAAAAAAAGTTGTCATTTTTTTACATACAAAAAATTATTTTTGATTATTTTATGTATTTTTAAATATTTAATGAATAAAAATTTTCATCAACTGCGTGTCGCATCAAGAAAAAAAACTTGTTTACCGTTTTTAAACCATATGGTTTAGTTTCGTCAGTCCCCTTTTTTGAAGCTATGTTCGTTAAAGTTTTTGAGAAATGGTGTTAAATATTTTTTTGGGGAAAAAACTATAAATAAACTTTGTGCCGCCTCAAATAAAATATAAAAAATTTTTGGCCTAAAATTACGGGTTAACTACACATTAATATATTCCCATCTTTTTTTCATTACAGTCTCCAAAAGTGATGGAATCGGGTTTTGGCTATGATTATTTGGGATTACTTCTAGTACATTTCGGCTGTATTCAAAAAACTTAGTCGTGAAATTATAAAACTATTATGTTTCAAGACCATCACTGTGATCTAATAGTCAAGGTTTCCCGGCTCCAAACTAGAGGCCCGGGTTCGACCCCCACCTTACAAAAAGTATCCGTAAAACAGGGGGGTTTGGGGGAACAGGATCCAATTCAGCCTTGTGAGACAAATGAAACTAATGAATAAATAAGTGCGCTTGGTCTAAAAAAGAGATTAACAGCTGGGGGGCTCTTGTGCTGACACATACCCCTTACCGCAAATGTTGGGACACATCACTTAAGAGGGGGCCGCTCGGGCGGGATATCGTCGCTGGCTACACCAAGGGTTGGTGTTTTATGTGTTGGTATCAGTTTAAAACAAAAGTAACCCCCCATGTCACAATTTTATTTTTATTTAATTTTAACGAAAAATCGTTGGGGAGTTTGTAATAATTTGAAACATTTAAAAAACTATAATTGAAAATTAAATTTTTTTCAAACAGATTTAAAATATTCATAGCAGAAACATTACCTTGAAAGGAATTTAATAAAAAAACAAAGAAATTAAAACAAAAAAATTAACACAATACAATTTGATGGGCTATTTTAAATTTAATTATCTACTTTTTTGGGGTCCACTAAATTTTTTTTTTTATGTTTCTTTTAAATTTTAAACCCTAAAAGAAATAATTTTTTAATTTTTTTATATCTCTTCTTTTATTTTTTAAAAACAATTTTTTTTCCAAAATATTTTATAAATTTTTAAGGTTTATTAAAGTTAAGATTTAAAATTTTTAAACTTTTTTAACTTGATTAAAATTTAGATACCCCAAAAAGTATCTTACTATTAAAAATTTTTCTGTCTTTTTTTGAAAAGTAAGTTTTGAATTTTAGGGAGAATATCTTACACATGACTTTATTTTCACTGTTGGATTAAAAATATTCATTATAAAAAAAATCACCATTCGCACACCCCTAAATATTTTCAAAACTTTGTTAAGACTTAATTAGAAAAAAAAAGGATTTTATCTATCTCTTTTAAAAATTATTTACTAGTGCTAAAATAATAAAATTTATGGACAAGAGTAACATATCAAACTCTATACTTTTCCATTCAACAGTTTCAGCCTGTGGTCTGGATCAGTTTTTTTATTCAAGCCGTATATTTTCCACTACCGGCTTGTTAGGCCTGTCATAGCTTTATATGCCTTATAATCTAACTTAATAGGACAGGGGTGTCAAACTAAAACAGATGTGATGGCCACTTTTAACTGTCAATTACAATATTAAAAACAAATGCTAAAATAAAAAATAAAATAGTTATGACAAAGACAGTATAATATCCTTAATTAAGAATTGAATATTTTTCATTTAAAACAAAATGTTGTGATAGTAATTTATCACATCTACTGTTTGTTGTAAATCTGGCATCGCTTCCCACTTACTAAATTGTCAAAATATGGATATATATAATAATTTAAATGTACTTTGTCCAACTGTAACCCAAACTTTTTAAACTTGGTTTTATTAAATTTTTAAAGGAGAAAATATGTTCACAAATGTTGAAATTTCCGAAAATTGATGTTTTTTTAACTGCTTTTCTTTTGAATTGGTATTATCACCCAAACCCTTTCGAGAAAACTTGTTAGTGACACTTCAAAAAAGTATTTTGAAGAAAAATTTACTTTGAAATTAATTAAAAATAAATAAATTAAACTGATTTCTTCCTAAAAACTTTGAATCTTTTAAAAATAAAACCCAAAAGGAAAAAGGGAAAATAAAAAAAAATATATTTATAATATGTGGAAACCCTAAATACCCCAAACCTAAATAATTTGTTACACTAATTTAGTTTTGAAAAGTGTTTGAAGACAGATTAAGGAATATATTTATTTATATATATTTTTTTTTCTGTGTGAAATCCTGAAATTAGTGTAACTTAATTATTGAGGTTGGGAAACGTATCATTATGGGTTTCAAACACCTTGTTTTTTGAATAAGTGAGCAACATTTTTTTCTAGCAGGCTGGTTTTAACCGGGCAAGTTTGGTTTTGGAAGGCTCTAACATGGTCAAAAAAAACTGTGTAATGATTTGGCTTTTCCCTGAAGTTGAAATTAATTAAGATGTTTTGTAATCAACCAAAAAATTTTAAATCTATCACCCGAGACAACATTAAATTCCTTGATTGAATGGTTTTTTCAGCCATAAAAAATTTAAATGTGTCTTCATTAAAAAAACAAAACAAAATTGTTTTCAATTTGTGCCTCGACTCAACACTTAAATTTGGAATGATACGGTAATTCCATATTATTCTTCACCAATTTCTTCCAAAAAAAACAGCAAACTGATGGCGTTTACTTGCATGATTATGAATAAAATTAATAGTTTGTACAACTGCCTCACCTGGTCCATTTTTAATGTTTTTTGTGCATAAAGCTTCCTGATGAAAGATACAATGTAGTGCAACAAAATGTTCAGATCGCAGCCCCAAAACCACTAGTTTTACTCTTAACTCTTTGAACCTACCATAGAAGGTGTAGTAAGGCTGAACATTTTTCCATTCAAGTCTTTTTTTATTTTTTATAATTATTTTTATAGTTTTATTATTATTATTATAATTATTATTTGTTATTTCATTAATTATTTTTAATATTATTATTATTTTTTCATATCATCATTATTATTATATTATTATTATTATTATTTTTATTATTTTTAAATTATTATTATTATTTATTATTATTATTATTATTAACACAGCGTCTTACTACCCGTTCGGGTTATACGCATTTAATCGCTAATGTGTAAATGGTAGGGTGATTGTGAGATGGAACGGGAGGACCTACAGTTTAACGTGGAATCCGAACACAGTGGAGGCCTGGCATTCCCCACATTCACAAGATGTCTTGTCAGAGGTGAAGGAAGGGTTTGGTAATCAGATAAATCTGTGCCGGGACCGAGGATTGAATTCAAGTCTT
Organism: Timema cristinae; assembly: GCA_039000515.1. Taxonomy (NCBI): domain Eukaryota; kingdom Metazoa; phylum Arthropoda; class Insecta; order Phasmatodea; family Timematidae; genus Timema; species Timema cristinae. The sequence continues at coordinate 35,183,386 of JBCFYV010001001.1, read as the reverse complement.
ATAACATTTATAATTGTTTTCAAAGCAAAATATATATATATATTATTTATAGAAGTTCTTAGGGTATATTTAGTCTTTGTTCATGCCACGAAGAAATACAGCCAGCTGTGCCACATTTTTATATCAGTACTTTCGTCGATGGCTGTAGAAGAAACAATAAAACTCTCAGCCCTCTTTGTTATTTGTTCTTTGATATACCTGAAATATCAGTATTGCGTGCTGCAACAATATTCTTGAAAGGCTATTGTTTGAAAATAAATATTTTGATTTGGACATATCAGCTCCGCAGCAGTAACCAACCAATCTTTAAAGATTCCCCCCTCACTGAAAGGTTTTGGCGCACACGCTATTTTATAAGAAAGCACATAAGAAGCTTTAACAGCAAATTCCGCAACTTTATTAACTTGCGTAAAAAATTTTGTTGTTTCAACTGTTCGCTTTTTAATTTAAAGATTTTGTCCTCATGAGTTTTGTCCAGTATATTTTGCATGTGAATCAACTTGGATTGTTTCATAGTGGCGCCTAAAATTGTATTCTTTCATCACCGAAACAACACAGCTACAAATTAAACAAGTTGGGCTCCTGATACTTCAAATTAAAAAAATACCAAAGTTGCCCACACTTCGTTAAATACTCTACACCCCTATCAATTTTTATTTTAAGACCACACTTACTATAACTGATGGTGTTAACAATAAATAAACCAAAATAAGTATTGCACAATTGTGACTCAGAATAAATTGATTGTGAGAAAAGAGGTTCAGAGAAGCTGAAAGAATTTGTAAGGGAGATTTTGGAGGCTAAGCGTCTTATGGAGTTAAGGAGGGCTAAGAGCTACATGAAATAAGGCAAAGTGGCAAATCCAATCTTAAACTCAAAATATACCACAGCACAAAAGTCTGTAACTGCAGTCTATATTCTTATTCTTCCTTCATATTTAGGCGCCGTATGTTTGACACCCCTGGACTAGGACAAGCACAGCATCCAGTTCCCAGGCCGTTAATTCATTACTGTGAAACAGTAAGCCCACATTTCACCAATGATAATCGAACCTGGGACCCTTAGCTCAGACTTCAAGGGGTGGGGAGCTATAAAAGGTTTGACATACATTTTGTTAACAGCCATTTTAGGCACCAAACATATCTTTACTCTAAGTGTCAAGGCCCATCTATTTACTATAAATAACCTCGTAAAGGTTAAGCATTAATAGAAAAGTATTTTGATAGCAAACATTCAGTTTTAAAAAATATATAAAATTTGTTACATATTATGTAAGGCCTGAGATTTTATAAAGGTTGTTTCGGGAGTAAAAGAGTGGCTTATTTTTGGGGCAATACAGTACATAAAGGTATTTTCATTTACCTTTTAAGCAAGTTACTTTACAAATGTTATCACGTATCATAAAGTGGTGAATAGTTTGTTAAAAAGTTGATGTATTTTTTAAATGTTTAAAGTAGTTTTAAAATGAAATATAAAATCCTACTCAGGGCATTGTCGAAGCCAGAAAGCCACACAACAGTTTCTCGCACCTCTGCTACGACTACCCTCATACTGTATGCTGCTGACCAGGTCATCATTAAAGAAAAACCCTCACCAACACCTTGTCCCCCTTCACCACAGAGGGGCTTTTTTCCGCCAGACCGGGGACCTAGAATCACACGCAATAGAGAAAATTTGTTCCCGGTGCGAGTGGAAATGCTCGAGAAACTTTAGATTACTTGAGATGTTATTGAGTGCGAGACCTTTGCTTTGAGACCAACAAACACACCATTTTTAAAATTAAACAATGAAAAGAGGATAGAAGAGCAAGGCCAACCCCAGAAAACTGTTGGCCTAAAAGTTAAAAATTAAAAACCACAACAAAAGAATGGGGGTAACATCAGCCCCACTTCTTCAACAGAAGAGAGTAAAACACACAAATGGATAGAAGTAGATCATGGTCACTTATATACTGTTGTTCCTTGTTTCTTTTCTTTCTATAACAAAATAATAATCAATATTTTATGCTAAGTCCTCTGTCACCGATTGTAAATAATATTTTTCTAACATGTTTGTTATATCTGGGAACCTTGTAAATGCCCTACACATTGGTATAAAGCGTTATTATTCCAATTTCAAAGCTGAGAAAGAAAAAAACAATTTTTTTTTCTTTCAAACAACACGGACCATTTTTGTTCTCTTTAATCCCAAATCCATCCCTTTTTTTATGAAATTCGTTGACCCCGGGGGTATTGGATTTTTTCTGCTCACCCACAGTAACTAGCTTAGAAGAACGACCAAACCACCCCTCGCATAGGGGAGCAGTTTTTTCCCTTCCCCCTCACAAGTCCTCCCTTTATTATTTACCTCCACTTAGTCACTGAAGGAGAAGTGGAAAATACAACGGGCTGTTCAATGCTTAAAGAGTGTCCCAAAGATCAAGTACAAAATACCGTGTTGACATTGCTCGCAAATGATTGGTAGCAGAACACAAGCTCCCTTTTCCTATTTTTCCACATTCTTCCCCTTTAATTTCGTCCCCCTTTAAACCTCTCCTTTGAACATTTTTCGTATCCGGCATTTTAGTAGGCAATTTTTTTAAAACAAAATTTTGTTTTTAATTTTAAACTTTGGGGCCTACTTGGCTTCCCTTCTTTTCTCTTTTCAAATTTAAACTAATATAGCAACTTGGGCCCCATTTCTCCTTTGTAACCATGCAAAACCTGTAAAACCATTAATATTTTACCGCGTTTTACTACCCATTCGGGTTGTAATTAATTTACAAATTATCAAGGGGTTGGAAATTTGGGGAAGGTTGATATAGTAAAGTGAACTCACATTTACGTGGGGGGAGAGTGGAAAACTATTTGGGGAAAACCACCCCCCGGTTTTACCAGAGTGAGATTCAAACCCCAAACTCCCGTCCCCGCATCTATCTTAAAAAAACTGTAGTTACTTTTAACGGGGAAACCTGGGGTTAGCCCCCGTTAACAAGTGCAAAGAAAAATATTTGGGAGTTTTGCAAATAATCAAAAGTTAAACTTTCATACAATTAAATGCTTCGCTAAAATATATTCTTTATTTCATACGCTTCACCCACTGTCCGGTAAAGCCCATGCCCAATTCGATGACACACCACAGAAAATAATGACCCATCACCAGCTGGAATAACTCCCGTTCGACCCAAACCATCAACGACTGAAACCCCTCCAAAAAAACGTTTGGGCCCGCGGCATCGTTCTTTTAGAATTTGGGGAGGGTTTCCCCCTTCGCTTTGTACGGGCCATCCATATATAAACGTGACTGCTGGAATGAGTAAGAACACGCCCGCAGACGATCGCGAAACTCGTCTACGCAGGGCCCATTTAAAGGGGCACTCCAGTCTGAATCTATATTGTCGACGGGGTTTACTATCCAGGGGAAGGATACCTAAACCGGAGGATGCGAAGGACTTACTACTAGAGGATTAGATCCGACGAGAGACTCCAGATTAATATGTTATTGTTAGGGTTTTTCTTGTCCAGGAGGATTTGTAGAAATATCATTTGGTAGGGATTATTAATGGGAAAATGTTTGTGTCTATTGTGGGAAACCCTTTGGTTTTGTTACCGTTAGGCTAGTTATGCAATATTTAATGTTGAGTCTCCTGGGGCCCGGAGAACAG
>JBCFYV010001001.1:35161157-35179643 GCA_039000515.1 Timema cristinae | reverse complement strand
TTAAGAATTTAAATTTTTTCATTTAAAACAAAATGTTGTGATAGTAATTTATCACATCTACTTTTTTGTTGTAAATCTGGCATCGCTTCCCACTTACTAAATTGTCAAAATATGGATATATATAATAATTCTCAATGTACTTTGTCCATCTGTAAGCCGACTTCTTAACTTGGATTTATTCAATTTTAAAAGAGAGAAAATATGTTCACAAATGTATGTAATTCCGAACATTGATAGTATTTTAACTGCATTCATTTTGAATGGGGGATATTTATCACCCAAATCCTTCGAGTAAAACTCTGTTAGTGACACTTTCATAAATGTATCTTGAAGAATAGAATTACATTGAGAATTACATTGAAAATCAATAAATTCAAGCTGCATTTCTTCCTTAACACTTTTGACATCAATTGAAAATGAAGCCAAGAACAAGGAATATATAAAAATATATTATATATATATGTGGAAACCTCTAATGATACGTCCAACCTCAATAATTATGTTACACTAATTTCAGCTTTGAAAAGTGTTTGAAGACAGATTTAAGGATTATATATATATATATATTTTTTTTTTCTGTGTGAAATCCTGAAATTAGTGTAACTTAATTATTGAGGTTGGACGTATCATTATAGGTTTCAAACACCTTGTTTTTGAATAAGTGAGCAACATTTTTTTCTAGCAGGCTGGTTTTACCGGGCTAAGTTTGGTTTGGAAGGCTCTAACATGGTCAAAACTGTGTAATGATTTGGCTTTTTCCCTGAAGTTGAAATTAATTAAGATGTTTTGTAATATCAACCAAAAAAGTTAAATCTATCACCCGAGACAACATTAAATTCCTTGATTGAATGGTTTTTTCAGCCATAAATATTTAAATAGTGTCTTTCAGTAAAAAACAAAACAAAATTGTTTTCAATTTGTGCCTCGACTCAACCACTTAAATTTGGAATGATACGGTAATTCCATATATTCTTCACCAATTTCTTCCAAAAAAAACAGCAAACTGATGGCGATTACTTGCATGATTATGAATAAAATTAATAGTTTGTACAACTGCCTCACCTGGTCCATTTTTAATGTTTTTTGTGCATAAAGCTTCCTGATGAAAGATACAATGTAGTGCAACAAATGTTCAATCGCAGCCCCAAAACCACTAGTTTTACTCTTAACTCTTTGAACCTACCATAGAAGGTGTAGTAAGCTGAACATTTTTTCCATTCAAGTCTTTTTTTATTATTATAATTATAATTGTTATAGTTATTATTATTATTATTATAATTATTAGTTGTTATTATCATTAATTATGTATTAATATTAATTATTATTTATTCATCATCATCATTATTATTATTATTATTATTATTATTATTATTATTATTATTATTATTATTATTATTATTTATTATTATTATTATTATTAACACAGCGTCTTACTACCCGTTCGGGTTATACGCACTTACGCTAATGTGTAATGGTAGGGTGATTGTGAGATGGAACGGAGGACCTACAGTTTAACGTGGAATCCGAACCACAGTGGAGGCCTGGCATTCCCCACATTCACAAGATGTCTTGTCAGAGGTGAAGGAAGGGTTTGGTAATCAGATAAATCTGTGCCGGGACCGAGGATTGAATTCAAGTCTTATAACATTTATAATTGTTTTCAAAGCAAAATATATATATATATTATTTATAGAAGTTCTTAGGGTATATTTAGTCTTTGTTCATGCCACGAAGAAATACAGCCAGCTGTGCCACATCTTTTATATCAGTACTTTCGTCGATGGCTGTAGAAGAAACAATAAAACTCTCAGCCCTCTTTGTTATTTGTTCTTTGATATTAACCTGAAATATCAGTATTGCGTGCTGCAACAATATTCCTTGAAAGGCTATTGTTTGAAAATAAATATTTTGATTTGGACATATCAGCTCCGCAGCAGTAACCAACCAATCTTTTAAAGATTCCCCCTCACTGAAAGGTTTTGGCGCACACGCTATTTTATAAGAAAGCACATAAGAAGCTTTAACAGCAAATTCCGCAAAATTTATTAACTTGCGTAAAAATTTTTGTTGTTTCAACTGTTCGCTTTTTAATTTAAAGATTTTGTCCTCATGAGTTTGTCCAGTATATTTTGCATGTGAATCAACTTGGTTTGTTTTCATAGTGGCGCCTAAAATTGTATTCTTTCATCACCGAAACAACACAGCTACAAATTAAACAAGTTGGGCTCCTGATACTTCAAATTAAAAAAATACCAAAGTTGCCCACACTTCGTTAAATACTCTACACTCCCTATCAATTTTTATTTTAAGACCACACTTACTTAAACTGATGGTGTTAACAATAAATAAACCAAAATAAGTATTGCACAATTGTGACTCAGAATAAATGATTGTGAGAAAAGAGGTTCAGAGAAGCTGAAAGAATTTGTAAGGGAGAATTTTGGAGGCTAAGCGTCTTATGGAGTTAAGGAGGGCTAAGAGCTACATGAAATAAGGCAAAGTGGCAAATCCAATCTTAAACTCAAAATATACCACAGGCACAAAAGTCTGTAACTGCAGTCTATATTCTTATTCTTTCCTTCATATTTAGGCGCCGTATGTTTGACACCCCTGGACTAGGAACAAGCACAGCATCCAGTTCCCGGCCGTTAATTCATTACTGTGAAACAGTAAGCCCACATTTCACCAATGATAATCGAACCTGGGACCCTTAGCTCAGACTTCAAGGGGGTGGGGAGCTATAAAAGGTTTGACATACATTTTGTTAACAGCCATTTTAGCACCAAACTATATCTTTACTCTAAGTGTCAAGGCCCATCTATTTACTATAAATAACCTCGTAAAGTTAAGCATTAATAGAAAAGTATTTTGATAGCAACATTCAGTTTTAAAAAAATATATAAAATTTGTTACATATTATGTAAGGCCTGAGATTTTATAAAGGTTGTTTCGGGAGTAAAAGAGTGGCTTATTTTTGGGGCAATACAGTACATAAAGGTATTTTCATTTACCTTTAAGCAAGTACTTACAAATGTTATCACGTATCATAAAAGTGGTGAATAGTTTTGTTTAAAAAGTTGATGTATTTTTAAAATGTTTAGGTAGTTTTAATGAAATATCAATCCTACTCACGCATTGTCGAAGCCAGAAAGCCACACAACAGTTTCTCGCACCTCTGCTACGACTCCCTCATACTGTATGCTGCTGACCAGGTCATCATTAAAGCAAACCCTCACCAACACCTTGTCCCCCTTCACCACAGAGGGGCGTTTTTCCGCCAGACCGGGGACTAGAATCACACGCAATAGAGACATTGTTACCGGTGCGAGTGGAAATGCTCGAGAAACTTTAGATTACTTGAGATGTTATTGAGTGCGAGACCTTTGCTTTGAGACCAACAAACACACCATTTTAAATTAAACAATGAAAAGAGGATAGAAGAGCAAGGCCAACACAGAAAACTGTTGGCCTAAAAGTTAAAAATTAAAAACACAACAAAAGAATGGGGGTACATCCCCCACTTCTTCAACAGAAGAGAGTAAAACACACACTGGATAGAAGTAGATCATGGTCACTTATATACTGTGTTTCTTGTTTCTTTTCTTTCTATAACAAAATAATATTCAATATTTTATGCTAAGTCCTCTGTCACCTGATTGTAAATAATATTTTTCTAACATGTTTGTTATATCTGGGAACCTTGATAAATGCCCTACACATTGGTATAAAGCCGTTATTATTCCAATTTCAAAGCTGAGAAAGATAAAAACAATGTTTTTTGCTTACAAGCAACACTGGACCATTTTTGTGTCTCTTTAATCCAAGATCCTATCTCCTTTGTTTAGTGAAACTTACGTTGACACGCTCAGGTATTGAAGCACTTTCTGTCTCACCCCACAGATGCATCTAGCTTAGAAGTAACGACTCAAACCAGCCCTCGCATAGTGGAGCGTTTTCTTCCCTTCCACCTCACTAAGTCCTGCCTGTTGATTATTTACTCTACCACTCTAGTCACTGAAGGAAGAAGTGGAAAATACAACTGCTGTTCAATGCTTAGAAGAGTGTCCCAAACGAATCAAGTACTAAATAGCCGTGTTGACATTGCTCGCTAAATGATTGGCTAGCTAGAACACAAGCTACCTTTCTCTATCTTTCCACTATTCTTCCTCCTTTATATTTCGTCCATCCTTATCCTCTCCTTTGAACACTTTCGTAATCCTGGCATATTTAGCTAGGCAATTTTTTTTAAACATAATTATGTGTTTTAATTATGAACTTGAGGCCTACATAGGCCTTGCCCTTCTATTCTCTTTTCAAAGTTTTAACTGAATATAGCAACTTGGCGCCATTTCTCCTTTGTACCATGCAATACTACCTGTAAAACCATTAATACTTACCGCGTATTACTACCCATTCGGGTTGTACACTTAATTACAAATTATGCTAATGGGTTAGGAATTGGGAAGGTTGACTATAGATGAAGTGAACTCACATTTACGTGGAGGGAGGAGTGGAAAACTATTTAGGGAAAACCACCTCCCGGTTGACCAGAGTGAGATTCAAACCTCAATCTCCCTGTCCTCGGCAGTCTATCTTAACATGAAACTAGTATGTTAGCTTGTAACGGGCAAACCTGGGTTAGCCCCGTTAACAAGTGCAAAGAACATATATTTTGGCTAGTTCCTGCAAATAATCAAAGTTAAACATAACATACTAATGTAAATGCTATCGCTAATAATATATCTCTTTATTTACATAACGCTTCACCGACTCGTCCGGTAAGCCCGATGCCAATTCGATGACACACCCACAGAAGATAAGTGCCCATCACCCACCGCTGGGAATAACTCCGCGTTCGCCGAAACCATCAACCGACTGACCGCTCCAAGAAAAACGTTGGCCAGCGCGCATCGTTCTTCTAGAAGTTTGGGGGAGGTTCCCCTCGCTTCGTACGGGCCTATCCACTATATATACGCCTGACTGCTGGAATGAGTACAGAACACGCCAGCAGAGCGATCGCGTAAACATCGTCTACGCAGGCCTATTAAGCGCGCACGTCCAGTCTGAATCTATCATCTAGTCGACGGTGGTCTTACTATCCTAGGGGAATGGATACTCTAAACCGGAGGATGTCGAAGGACTTAACTACTACGAGGATTAGATCGACGAGTAGACTCCAGATTAATATGTTATTGTTTAGGGTTAGTCTTCGTCCAGCGAGGATTAGTAGAAATATCATTTGGTAGGGATTATTAATAGAAACTGTTCGTGTCTATTGTGAGACACTGTAGTTGTGTTACCGTTAGGCTAGTTATGCAATATTTAATGTTGAGTCTCCTGGGCCAGAGAACAGGCTGCAATCTATAATTGCGGTATAGCGCGCTTCTCAGCGCTCGGATGGTGAATCCCGCGACACGCTTGATGTGTCCATTGATGTATATTTAGGATAGCTTACCTAGGCAGGAGATTGTTTAGGCTATAGGAGGCCGATGATTAATACCTAATTAGGTTCACTGGTCTATCCCAATGTTGTTGTTGGGAGGTCAAACTGTGGGTCGCTCGTGACTTTCATGATTGGCCCGCGGTATAGTGTTGTTATTGTTTGGCTCCTCTCACTTTGCATGTACACTGCCAGTGGGCCGTCTTGCCCCTAAGCACCGTCCCAGGCGGTGCAGACTGCGCAACTCATAAGCACATCTCAATAAGTACTGTGGTCTATGTATTTTCCCATTTAACGAAATATTATTATTTTTTAGACTAATACTTGTCGCCTTTTGTTGCACGCATTGTTCTTCTCCATGGCTGACAAAGATCCTGTCGGTGCGGAAGAGCTCCAAGTTGCAGAGGGATCCACAGCTTGGGTGGATTTTCTCTCTCGCGCACAGCTGGTGACAGCCATTAAAAAAAGAGGTTGGGTCGTTCCCAAGACGCCGAGGTGAGTGAGCTGCGAGTAGCCCTAAAAGTCTTATTGCCTCAGCCCTTACCTCCCAAGATGGCCAACAGCCCGCCCACTAATGACAATACTGCTATTAGTCAAGTGGACAATTTAGACCCTATTACCGTTAACGATCGCACAATTGTACCTATCTCACGGATACTAATGCTATTTCTGAGAAAACTAAAGCGACGGTTTTGTCGAAGTTTTTAGAAAAGATTCCGAGTTGTGATGGACAAAATTTTGAAAAATTGTTTGAATTCTATTGGAAATAAGTAAATTTTGCCAGTTGAAATTAGGTAATGAGTTCGAATTTCTTACCATGTGCTTAAGCAAAACTAGTGGGTATTTAACCCAACTATTAGTAGAATGTTTGAATCATAACTTGTCGTGGCGTGAATGTAGGCGGAAAAATATTGGATTCTCTTATCCCTCTTAGAGCTAGAGTAACATTAAAGAATAAATATTTGAATAGATTTCAGTTCCCTAACGAGTCCTTTAGAAACTTTATTATTTCTATTTCGAAGCGGCGGTTGTGTTAGAATTGAATCTTGAAAGAAGAAATTGTAGCAACAATTTTAGAGAATATATCACCCTTAACCAGGCGCCATTTTGTTTTTGCTTCACAACCCGTATCAATGGCGGAGTTGCACAACTTGGCTTCTCAATCGAGAATACGATGTTAGCCGAGCAGGAATACCTAACGCTAAACCCCCCTTCTATTCTCTCAAATGTAAATAATAATACTCCACCTAACAGCTTAGATAAATATTATAGTAACCCTCCTAGAACAGGCCGTGTCATTCACTCCAAAGTATCAATAAATATAAACCAATAACGGAGAAAACCGTAAATAAAGACCACCACCTTGCAAACTATCAAATGCTTTAATTGTGGTAGAATGGGCACTATAAAAGTCAGTGCCGTGCAAAAAACTAACTAAGCGCCGCCAAAGACATGGGTTGGACGGACAAACGCATTCTTAATCCATGTACTCCCGTACCTTTGATTCAGTTATTAATTAATGGCAGGCAGTATGTAGCTTTAATTGATACCAGGCGCGAGTGCGTCTTTATAAAAAAAGAATCTCCTCAACGCCATATCTAATCGCACATCCCCTATTAACAATTCTGTTCTTCCTCACTCATTTGCTATTGCTAATAATAGTCTATCTCCGTTACTGAGAAGGTATTCTCTCAATAAAAATTGATAGATTTTCTTGGAAACATTCTCTCTTCGTATTAGACAGCCTTCCCTATGATGTTATCTTAGGTATCGATTTCCTAGCAAAATCTCAAGCGTTGGTTGACCTTAAGAAGGAAGTTTGTGTTTCAAATTTGTCCAACGTTAAAATAATGTTTGAAAAGGACCTTAAATCCAGAGTGCTCTTACTCTGTCTGATACTTCTAATGAGCTTATCTCCACTCTTCAAAACTTTCCTGACGTCATCACACCACCTGGGGAAGTGTGACATCATGCCATATGAAATTACCTTAGCTAATTACAAACCAGTTAGATCTCCCCCTTATTCGTGTTCCCCCCCAAATTACTAATTTTTAGAAATTTAGTTAATGAGCTTCTCGACAAAGAGGTAATCAGACCTTCTCGTTCCTCCTTTGTTAGTCCTGCCTTCATCATTCCAAAAAAAAGACGGAGGCCACCGATTAATAGTCGATTATCGTAAAATTAATAAACAGATAGTAATTTGACCCATATCCTATGCCCACGATTGAAAGTGCTTTTCAGCATTTAGGTGGGGCGAAGGTCTATAGCCTTATAGACCTCAACGCTAGTTTTCTCCAATGCGCCCTCGCTGAAAACTCTAAACAATATACTGCCTTTGTTACCCCCTGGGGCTGTTTTGAGTTCAATAGGTACCCTTGGGTATAAGTTTTGGAGGAGCCGCGCTAAGCGCGTTCTTGATAGTATATTATCTGAGTTCAAATTTAATTTCGTCTTCAACTATCTTGATGACATCTGTATCTACAGTCAGTCTATATCTGAGCATAAAGAACATGTTAGGCTAGTCCTAGAACGCTTGAGACAGACAGGTCTCACGGTTAACCCGGATAAAGTTACTTGGTGTACCAATTGTGTTAAGTACTTAGGACACGTTATTTCTCAGGTCACATTCTCGTAAATCCGGAGCGGATTAAACCTATTGTGGACTATCCGGTGCCTAAGAACTTAAAACAGCTACAGCGATTCGTAGGAATGTGCGCCTACTACGCCAGATTTATTCCCTGTTTTTCGGAGATTGCTGCTCCTTTAAATATGTTAAAAAAGAAAGGGGTTCTCTTTACGTGGGGGAAGACCAGGCCAAAGCCTTTCTATGCTAAAAAAATCCCTTACCTCCCCAAGGTTCTTAAAATGCCCGACTTTTCTCTTCCCTTTGAGCTAAAAGTTGATGCCTCCTCCTACGCACTTGGGGCAGTGCTTTGCCAGCGTTTCCTGAAGGCCTCATGCCTATTGCCTTTGCTAGTAAAGCCCTTAATGAATACTCAAAAAAGGTATAGTGTGTATGAAAAGGAGTGTCTCGGATGCCTTTTTGGAATATAGAGAAGTTTGCCGACTACCTCGAGCAACGTGAGTTTATCTTTGTATACCGTAATAGAGCCCTTTCGTGGATGTTCTCTCACCCCAAGCATTAGGAAAATAGGTAGATGGGTGCTTAAAATGTCTCAATTTAAATTTAAAACGGTGCACATTTCTGGCAGGAAAATGTAGTAGCAGATGCTCTTTCTCGGATCAATGAAGGATTATATCCTATTCTGTATATGCCTGAGCCTCCTGCTCTCAACGTTATTAGTTCAATCCTGAGTCCTTCGTTTCCTTGGTTCAGCATCAACAGGAAGACCCGTATTGCAAGGATATTATTGACCGCCTTACGGCAGGAACTCATATCGAGGGATTTTTAATGCATAAGGGATTGTTTGTGTGTAGTTAGAAAAAACGGTAAAGAAAAAAAAAATATTTGTTCCTAGAAAGGTAAGAGAAATGATATTGAAATATTTTCATGATTCACCCTTTGGGGGCCATCTGGGTATTTTTAAAACCCATAAAAAAAATAGGGCAAGAGTTTTACTGGCCTTCAATGTCTCAGACGTTAGGCAGTGGGTTAAGAAAATGTGTGGGATGTCATGGGGCTAAACCTCCCCAAAATTCCCGTTATGGACTTCATTCTGCAGGTGTTGCCCATAACCCTGGGAAACGGTGTTTGTCGACTTGTGGGTCCCATACCCGCTCTACTAAGGGAAACTCTTGCATGCTGAATGTGATGATGGGTTTTCCAAATTCGTTATTGTTATTCCCCTTAGGAATATGAAAGGAGCAACCACGGTTAAAGCCCTTTCTGAAAGGGTCTGGGGTATTTTTGGTGCTCCGAGAAATCTGGTTAGTGACAACGGACCTTGTTTTCGGTCCAAAACATTTGCTGATATGTGCTTTTCTTGGGGGATTAGGCATTACTCCACCAGTCCGCATCACCCTGCCCCTAACCAGGTCGAGAGGTTCAATCGCAATATTAATATCGCCCTTACTATTTATCACGGTGATAACCAGCTTAACTGGGATAAAGATTTGGACTTTCTCTCTCTCGCCTTCAATTCGGCAGTCCATGAATCCACCGGATGCACCCCTCTTCCCTCCTCTTGGGTAGGGAACTGAACCATCCCCTGTTGGCTGTTTGGGATGTGGAGCCTTTGGTTGGAGACCCTGGGAGCTCTACATATGGCGAAAGGTGTAAGCTTGCCTTTCGAAATCTGCAGAGGTCCAGGGCTAGGGTGGCTGCAGCTTATAACCGCGGGCTGTAAACCTACGAATGTGCTCATTAGTGACAGAGTGTTCTGTCGCGATTTTCTTCTCAGCTCCGCGGCCGACAGGATCTCTGCGAAGCTGTCCCCCAAGTGGAGTGGTCCTTGGCAGGTCAAAGCCTTCCTCACCCCTGTCACTGTGCTGTTGGAGCATTGTGAGGATGAGGACAGGTCCGGCGTGCCCATGTTTGTCACCTTAAGAAGGTGGTAAATAATGCTAATTAATGTAATATTTCGTAATTTGGATTGGTTATTTAGTAACCTTATTTAGATAGGTTGTTTGTTATTTTTCTCCACTAGATCTAGTGGAAAATTTATTCTTTCGAGTTTATTGTTTGTAAGACGTGTACCTTAGTAATAAACCCAAAGGGGTAACTGGTTTTTTAGGGTTAGGATAGTAAACTTAGGGTATTTAGTGTTATAATGGATACATATGTAAATTTGATCTTGCCCAAGAATAGTAATTTGAATTTATTATCATAAAGTTGTGGAGACAGATTCAGAGTGCACATTCCTGGGGAGGCAGATGAGCCTCGGTGATTTTGAGATCTGTATCAGGTCAGGGAGTTTACTTCGTCTATCTGTAACGCCAATCTTTCCCCTAATGGGCGCTAGTCTCATCCAATATGACGCTGGGGGATCAATCTGGAGGCCGTGCGTTGTCACCCCCCCAGGGACGCAGCCTGAGCTCTCGGTTGGGACTGAGAAGAGGACTCCCTCCCGTGCCACTACTATTCACTTCTTCAGCCTCCTGGATCTTACCACACCTCCGAGAGTGAACTGATTTGCTCCCCTTGATGCTCCCTCATGAAGGGTGGGAGAGTTGTAAACGGGCAAACCTGGGTTAGCCCCGTTAACAAGTGCAAAGAACGTATATTTGGCTAGTTCCTGCAAATAATCAAAGTTAAACATAACATACTAATGTAAATGCTTCGCTAATAATATATCTCTTTATTTACATACCGCTTCACCGACTCGTCCGGTAAGCCCGATGCCCAATTCGATGACACACCACAGAAGATAAGTGACCCATCACCACCGCTGGGAATAACTCCGCGTTCGAACCGAAACCATCAACCGACTGACCGCTCCAAGAAAAACGTTGGCCAGCGCGCATCGTTCTTCTAGAAGTTTGGGGGAGGTTCCCCTTCGCTTCGTACGGGCCTATCCACTATATATACGCCTGACTGCTGGGAATGAGTACAGAACACGCCAGCAGACGATCGCGTAAACATCGTCTACGCAGGCCTATTAAGCGCGCACGTCCAGTCTGAATCTATCATCTAGTCGACGGTGGTCTTACTATCCTAGGGGAATGGATACTCTAAACCGGAGGATGTCGAAGGACTTAACTACTACGAGGATTAGATACGACGAGTAGACTCCAGATTAATAATGTTATTGTTAGGGTTAGTCTTCGTCCAGCGAGGATTAGTAGAAATATCATTTGGTAGGGATTATTAATAGGAAACTGTCGTGTCTATTGTGAGACACTGTAGTTGTGTTACCGTTAGGCTAGTTATGCAATATTTAAGGTTTGAGTCTCCTGGGCCAGGAGAACAGGCTGCAATCTATAATTGCGGTATAGCGCGCTTCTCGCGCTCGGGATGGTGAATCCCGCGACACGCTTGATGTGTCCATTGATGTATATTTAGGATAGCTTACCTAGGCAGGAGATTGTTTAGGCTATAGGGAGGCCGATGATTAATACCTAATTAGGTTCACTGGTCTATCCCAATGTTGTTGTTGGGAGGTCAAACTGTGGGTCGCTCGTGACTTTCATGATTGGCCCGCGGTATAGTGTTGTTATTGTTTCGCTACTCTCACTTTGCAAGCACACTGCTAGTGGGCCGTCTTGCCCCTCAGGCTCGACTGCAGTTGTTACTAATTCATTGTTAGATTTTTGTGGTGTTGCTCACCCTGCGGGTGCTCAACCAGTGGGACGCGTCTCGTCCTCGATTGGCCCGTGGACCTTGATATGTCCAAGTAGCTATTTTGGTACTCTGATGAGGACAGTATATATGTATCAAGGGCTCTCTTGTATAGCTAAACCAGAACTTGCCTGAGGTACGCACTTACTCTGCCTACAAGGCCAACTTGACATGTAAATGGCAGAATGAATAACACCACGTTTTGCGGTGTGTTATTATCTCGGCACTTCTCGCCCCCTTGGCCAATACTTAGGCAAGCCTGCCACACTTCATTACTTCATTGTTATTTTACTACGTACTTACTGAGATATTAGTGCAATATGTCAAATATCTGTTTTATCATGTAAAATCAATCATTAAATTTATTAATCTTTAATCCCTCTTGTTCTCATTACTTATATTAACATGTATGTTCAAAGCACCGTCCCAGGCGGTGCAGCTAACCACGCCACCGAGGCGGGTCTGTAAAACTAAAGCGCTGATACAGTATACCTTTTAGTCCAACCAAGAACAATTTGTGTACTCTCTGAACCAAAAGAAGCTGCCTGTGCTAGTGAAAGATCAGCATTGGGAATATGTTTGTGTTTTATCTAAACAATTTCGCTCCAGCACGCCCCATTGAGTGTGCTGGCTATTCTTTATAATACAACCTAGAGTTAGCCTATCGTACTTCTCATAGTTACTACGAACGTGACCGACCTCCCGTTCCACCCTGTTTTCCATGACAATCTTGAGTGGGGCCTTGGCCATGTTTTATTGTTCTATTTTCTCCTTAGAGTCGTACTCTTCCAAGTAGAGTAGCGTGGTGAAAAAGTCTGTGTAGTTCTCTTTACAAAAGAATCTTCCTGGAGCAACTTGCTAGAACAATCAAAACCCAAGGACATTCAGAACTGTTTTTAATGCTAAAAATTTGCCGTGAACATTTTTTTTATGGAGCTAGATTAAAATAGGTATAGATTCCTCAAATCTATGAGTCCTTATAATCCTAAAATTTTATTTTAGATTTGAGGATTTAAAGAAAAATCAGATTCAAGACAAGGGAAAAAAAAAATCCTTTTTCATTTGAATTTTAACTAAAAAGAATCCCTTTTTATTTGAATTTTAATTCAAAATTATTTTAGATCTATGATGCCTATTGGTGATTTAGCCCAACATAATTATAACACAAACTTAATAATCAGACCCTTGAGCATTGATTTACCAACAACTTAAATGAATGTATTAATTGAATGAGCTATAGCAAAATATATTAACATCTAGTTTATATTACTATTTTTATATAGCAACGTCAGAATAAACGTAGAATTTAAAAAACAACCATATCAATGAAAGTTAACCTCTTATGTTTACCACATTTTATAAGATGCAAATTTAAGATTAGCTGATAAAATTATTCTGGTTGTTTAAAATAAGCAGATTCAACACTTTTTTAATTAATATTATTAAAAAATATTGTATCAATATAATTTAGTGCCAGTAATGGCAACTAACAAATTATAATTAACTAATCAATTATTAAGAAAATAGTACTGTAAAGAATCAAGTTCCTGAACCGTCGGAGAACATTATCAGGTTATCTGATTTGTGCCTGATGCACATGCATATATTTAAAAACTAAGTGTTTTTCAAAGCTTTGAAACTTCGACTTGGCTATAAAACCCAAATATCACCTTCAACTTCACTTGTTATATACATTATAAATTAATATTCACACACAGTTGGGTCCCACTTTACTGCATTCCCCCTAATAAAAAGTTTTCAATTATATAGGGGTAAGGTGTCGGACTTCTGTGCTGGCGGCCGGGGTTCAATCCTCGGCCCCGTCACAGATTTACTGATTTCCAAAACCCTTCCTTCACCCCCTGACAAGACATCTTGTGAATGTGGGAAATGCCAGGCCTCCACCGTGGTTTGGATTCCACGTTAAACTGTAGGTCCTTCATTTCATCTCACAATCACCCTACCCATTACACATTAGCGTAAGTGCGTAAAAACCCGAATGGAGTAAAGACGGGGTGCTGCTAAATAAAAATAAAATTTATTATATACAAAATTTACTATGTTCGGCGTTTTTCTCGGTCTTTCGGTGTTTTTTCAGCATGAACACGTGTACTGAATGGCTTTGTCTGTCATTTTAATCCCGATTATTCAATCTGTTACAATAATGATGGGCACTATCGAATTATTTTAATTCTATTATCGAAAAAGGAAACAATCAAATGTTTTTATTTGCACACTTTATATAGAATAGAGTAAACATGTTATTGAAATTTAAACAGGGTGATGCCGCTTTACAAAAAGGGCTATGGAACAGAGACCGCCATATGAGTGGGCCCTACCGTAACTTGATTTATCAGATTAAATGAATATTACATACAATTAGTAATAAAACCTTTCCAAATGTTTTAGTCAAAAATTTATATACATAATCACAATATGGAAATTATATTGAGCACAAAACTAACCAAAAATATCAAACTTTAATTCATCTTAAAGAATATTTCCCAATTCGCTTTGAATTTAAAAAGAGTACTTTGCACACCTGTATTAAAAACTAATTACTAAGATCTCCCTTTGCATTGTGTGTCTGGTGATATGGTTGTGAAAAATGTACAGAGGGGTAGAGGGAAAGTTAGAGAAGGACCAACAAACGGGTTTGTGAATATGTCCATTGAAATGTCAGGATCAGAACTGAGTAAAATGGTTGTTGACTAGAGTGTTAACCATGAAGAGGAGGGTAAAGAGGAAAGGTATCTGCACATTCAAAAAATGTTTTCCTCAAATGTTTTTTAATACTCTAATTAGGAAAAGTTGAATTTCATTATAATTAATGTTTCTGTTACTAATAAAGTATATTAAAAAAAATATATCTATAATTTATACTGGCTAAATTTTTAAACTATTTAAAAACAGGTTTGAAACACATATTTTTTTTTTAAATTAAAAGATTGTTTTAAGAATTTTAATACATATTTGTTTTTTACTAAAAAATTAGCATTTTTGAAAAAATTCTAAAGATAATTGAAAGTAAGAGGGGTTATAATTGAAAGTTTTAAAACTTATAACTCCAAACAAAAAGGTAGGAATTACTCTATGAATGGTTTTTTTTCCTACCAATATCCCACTATATAAAGATTTCTGGTAGAAAAAAGGCCTTTCAGAAAACAATTCCTAGGGTGAACGGACTTTAGATAGATTGCTCTAGAAATGTATATAAAGAAATTAATTTAATGAATAAAACTGTTATTAAGTTTAGTAGATGAACTAAGTGAAATTACAAGAAAAAAGTGTGATTAGGATTACTTCTGGTGAAAAACATACTGTCAGATAAGAATATGTAACATAACATTAATAATGCATCATCAACTAGACTAAACACAAGTTGAAAAAAGTCTAAAATATATGTATTACATGTTAAAAAAATGTGTTACAAAAACTTTATATATATATATAATATATATATATATATATATACAATAAAGTAAGAACCAAACAATGTTTTAAGTTCGGATATGTTATAGAGCAAAAGTATAAATTATGAATCTAGAGGTTAACATGGACATACTATGTTGTATATATCAAAATCTTTGTAATAACAACACACTATCACTTCATTTAAATGCATATGGTAGATGTTAGCCTCTAAATTCAATTTTCTACTTTTAATTAGGTTTTAAAATTATGTATTTATTCAACTACTCGGCTTTGACTACGAGAGCTTTACGAAAAGCTAGCTCGAGATTGCTTCAGATTAAAGAAACTTGAGCTTGCTACTAATCACCTCTGACGAACAATACTGGTTGTTTATCTAAAGAAATTGCCTTCAGGCTTGAGAACATCACTACAGATAATATATAGGCTCCCAAACATGGACAATTTTGTTCACATTTGAGTCTTTAATTGCTCAATAAAATTATATAATAATGTTCCCAACAGTTTTGTTTTAATGATGTAATGTCACTTTTCAAGTGAGTGGTAGATAAACATTTCGGGATCCAGATTTTAGATATGTCCTAAAATTATGTTGAGCAAAACCAAAATATAAAGTATATCAGATTTAAAATGTATCGTTTTTATTCTCAGATATGATTTTTTTCTATCTTAAGTCGACACTGAAGTGCAAAAGTTTTACATTGCAAACTTCTTAACTTTTCAGTATGCAAGAAAAATAGTTTTGTAACAATATATAAGCTTTCTACATTAATCCACCGATTTGAACTCATTAAATAAAAATTGTGTTTATTTGGGAAAAAAAGTTTTATTAATGTAAAATTTTTTATTGCAAATGCGAGTTTTTTCATGTCCCTACTTATAAGCTAACTTAAATCTAAAAAAAGACACAACATCCAGCCCTTGGTCATTAATCTAAAACAGACACAATGTCCAACCCTTGTCATTAATCTAAAACAGACACAATGTCCAACCCTTGGTCATTAATCTAAAATAGACACAACGTCCAAAACCCTTGGTCATTAATCTAAAACAGACACAACGTCCAACCCTTGGTCATTAATCTAATACAGACACAACATCTAACCTTTGGTCTTAATCTAAAACAGACACAACGTCCAACCCTTGGTCATAAATCTAAAACAGACACAACGCCCAAACCCTTGGTCATTAATCTAAAACAGACACAACGTCCAACCCTTGGTCACTAATCTAAAACAGACACAACGTCCAACCCTTGGTCATTAATCTAAAACAGACACAACGTCCAACCCTTGGTCATTAATCTAAAACAGACACAACGTCCAGCCCTTGGTCATTAATCTAAACAGAAAACAACGTCCAACCCTTGGTCATTAATCTAAAACAGACACAACGTCCAGCCTTGGTCATTAATCTAAAACAGACACAACGTCCAACCCTTGGTCATTAATCTAAAACAGACACAACGTCCACCCTTGGTCATTAATCTAAAACAGACACAACGTCCAACCCTTGGTCATTAATCTAAAAACAGACACAATGTCCAACCCTTGGTCATTAATCTAAAACAGACACAACGTCCAACCCTTGGTCATTAATTTAAAACAGACACAACGTCCAACCCTTGGTCATTAATCTAAAACAGACACAACGTCCAACCCTTGGTCATTAATCCATCACTGTGAAAGGGAAGGAAACATCCCATCTCAACAATAATAATTTGTTTTCTACCATGCCGAGAATCGAAACCTGAGACTCTTAGCTCAAAAAACTGACACACTATTTATTGAGGAAAGGTGTTGGATGAAAGATATATTAAAATATTTCTGAGTTTATTGATGAAAACAACTCTTTCGCGATTCTAAGATTCAAATACATATGAATATAAAGATACTTTACAAAAGTATTCAATAAAAATATAGTTTCTTCCTCAGTATGCCTTTCCAGGGTAGAAAACTTGTTGCGCACCACCTGAATGAACACTTGCGGGATGCTGTGAGCTGTTAAACGGTTGATTCTCTTCCTGAAAAAAAAATACTTCTCATTTTTATGGATACCTTAAATGCCTGATACTAGGATATGGTGTTTAAATATTTAGGTTAAATATACATTTTGTTTAGTTACTTTGGAATGAAATTGCTATATACAGATTGTTTACTTTACAACAAAAAAACAACAAAAAACTGCACTTTAAAGTAGACCATTGCATTGCGCGTTTCACGCTCCTCCATGATGAGTTTTTGATAGAATGAAACCTAAGTCGGGGGATTGGGCGGTGACAATCGATTTTCTTTAAGAAGAAACCCTTACCTCTTTGTCCATTGGCAGCAATGTAAAGTGTGAATTGTGTTGTTCTTTTCATTGTAAAAGACCTTTTAATGTTGTCTGGTTTAATGGTTAGTAGGGTTTCCCAACTGTTGTATGCAAAGTTTTTGCAGGAGATAAATGATTCACCAGCGAGTTTTATCATTTATTAAATTTGTTTTGATAGTAGTAAGTCCAATAAACAGAATAATACAGATTTTAAGTATTACTCATAACTTTTTAATACCCTTTTTTTGTTTCTTTTATTTTACTGCTTTTTTTTGCTTACCACTAGTGCATTATAAAATTGGAACAACCCTTTAACTTTGCACTATAGCAGAAGTATGTCTCTTTTTTTTTCTGCGGAGTCCAAAATGAATACAATTACTTTGTGGGTTTCCCCTGCTTGATGAGATGATTAGGATATTGGTGCTCACGTACTTCCTTGTTAGATGAGAAGGGTTTATCCAATAGGTAGAGCGTTGTTGCGCTAAGTTTTTAACTGGGAGGGAGAAAAAATGGCGTGACGGTTAGCTCAGTAATTGCTTCGATACACGAGTAGGAAGTGAGAAGGCTCAGCGAGTTACTGTGGTGAAACAGGTGAATTACCGCGGGGAACCAGTAAGAGGAAGGATGGCTCTGAGAGTTATTGTGGTAAGCCAGGAGGGAAAGATGGTTCAGTGAGTTTAACGCTGTGAGCCAGGTAGGAAAGATGGCTCAGTGAGTTACCATGGGGAAGGCAAGAAGGATGGCTCAGCAAAGTTACCACAGTGAATCAGGGAGAAAGGAAAGGTTTGCCAAGTTACCGCAGTGAACCAGGTAGTAGGGATGGCTCGGTGAGTTACCTTGGTGAACCAGGTAGGAGGGATGGCTCAGCAAGTTACTGCGTTGAATTAGGTAGGATGGATGGCTCATTGAGTTATAGTGATGAACCATAGAGAAGGATGGCTCGGCGAGTTATTGCGATGAACCAAGGATGAAGAATGGCTTGGCGAATTACCGCAGTGAATCAGGTAGGAAGGATGGTTTTAGCTTTTTTCCCCCGGTGATCTGGGGATAAGGAATAGCTTGA
>JBCFYV010001001.1:35126833-35161057 GCA_039000515.1 Timema cristinae | reverse complement strand
TTAAAATTTTAAGAATGTAAAAAAAAGATCGAAGGGGAGGCCAAAAAAGAGATGAGGGGTGCAGATAACAGAAAAGTTTTTCAAGTGAGGGGAGAAGAAGGAAGAAATTAAAGGGGGAAAGAATGTGGAAGACAGAAGATGGAGGCATTTTACTAAACTGACCTGACCACAAGCTGGAAACAGTTGATGATAATGATTATTATGATATAAGGAGGGCTCATTGTTACATAAGTGTGAACTCAGATGACTTTAAGGATGAGCGGGAAAAAGAGCAACTATACAGAAGAGATTTTTTTAAACAGGAATACCACCATACAAAGTTAAACTTAAAATAGAAAATAGGCAATTTAAAAATGCTCCTGGTACTAAATAGGAACCTATATATTCAAACTTTTTAGCAGTGACCAAATTCCATAAAAAAAGCTATAATCCGGGCAACAATATTAACGGGTTTTATCTCAAGGAAATGTATGTTTCTTGCTAACAATCAATTCTTACTCCCCTTTCGGGTCATTACGCACTTACGCTAATGTGAATGGTAGGTGATTGGAAAATGAAATGGAGGACCTACAGTTTAACGTTGGGGAAACCGAACCACGGGGGGGCCTGGCATTCCCCACATTCACAAGATGTCTTGTCAGAGGTGAGGGAGGGTTTGGGAATCAGATAAAATCTGTGCCCTGATGGTATTTGTAGATCCAGGCCCTCTCCTTTATTTTTAGCAGAGGCATTTCCCAGTTAAACTGCAGTTCTCAATTACTATTAATTGGTTAAAAAGGTCAGACCTTGGACATGATTGATATATATCCGCACAAGTTAGTTTCCATGCGGACTTTTCATGTAATTCATTTAATAGAATTTGAATTATTTTAGTTCACTCTCACTTTATCCAATATTATGTAAGATTTTTTTTTTATATACAAAGCTTAACCTTCCCTGCACTTATCATTTGAAGATTAAGTTTTGTTAGGTTGATTAATATTGTAATCAACCTATCATAGATAGGCTTAAAAACTAGTTATTGTAAAAAAAAGAATTCAAACATTTTATTAAATTGCTTAATTTTGGTTTAAGAATATTAAAATGAAAAAACTCTTTACTATTTAGATTGTGAGTCCCTATTTGGTGTACAATTGTCTCTTCACACCACATCGCCTTTTAAGCTGTATGCAAGAATGAGTACAATTAAGGGTGAGTGAGAAGTGAAGTGGCGTTGATTGACATTTTATTTAAAAAATTCATTTTGAGCAAGAGATCCCCGTAGCAAGCATATCAAAATCACTTCACTTTTACTCATTCGTTCTCACATACGCCCTTTTATCTTTGTAAAAAATTAAGAGTGGCTGCTACTCTTAAACTGCAAACAGTGTCGCTACAAATTACATGGAAAAATTTCCCTGCCTTTTTAAGGAAAAGGGTTTGTTTAGCATTAACTAAAAAGAACTGTAATAGTTGATTAACTGTGTATAAATAGTACTAAAAAATATTTTGCATTAGTAATAGGAGTCTTAGTAGACAACTACATGGAGGTCAAGTTAATTTAGAGTCAGTCAAATTAATGAAATTAATATTACAAAAAGATCAAAGTGTGGGCTGGATGACCCCTTTTGGGTTGGTAGGGTTACCTTTGATCTCACTGTTGTACGTAAATAATATGTAGAGCCCTCATAGCACAAAAGCTAAGCTTGAATCTCACCATAACACGGATAATTTGAAAGAATCTTTCTTGTCATTATTTTTCTTCTTCATTAGCCACATACACACGGGAACACCATACGTTCCAATGCCGCAGTTCTTGAAAGATACTTTCACTTTGTATACACTTTCTAAAAAAAAAAAACAGACAAAAAAAAAACCCTACAAATAGGGATACATGTCACCAAGTACCAGAGTGTGAGAATTTATCAAATATTAACTAAATTAATACAAATGTATAAATAGTGGTGAACTTCAAGTATTTGGGAGTGATCTGATGCATATTGCAAGATTTATGTGGAAATTAGTAAGAGGATACAAAAAGGCAACAGTTTTTACCAAAGTGGAAGGATTCTATTCCGGAATAAAGACATGCCAAGGAAATGTGAGTTAATGTAAGAGTATAATATACACACATATTCTTAAACTCCGCCTCAGAAACTAAGACAGTGACAAAGGAGGACGAGAGTAGAATTCAGCGGTGGAGAAGAAATCCCTATAAAGTATTTTAGGAAAGAAATTTGGCTGGAAAAACTGAATTATAAAATGGACAGTCCAATAAACTGAGATGGTATGTAGATGCTAAAGGATGGAAATGAAAGACTACCAAAGCAAGCTATGGAGATGAGAATGATTTGGAAAGAGAAAACCCGGGGAAAGGCACAGATTAAAACGGTTGGAGTCATAAGAAGAGTGTAACAGGATGATGGAGGAGGTGGAGATATACAATTCAAGCCTCAGCCTGGAGAACCAGAAAAAGGGAAATAATGATAATGATTAACACAAATATACCTCACTGTACAACATTTGATCAATATAATGCAAACACACTCAAATGTTTGTTAGTAAATACATATTATAATTTTTACTTTTAAAGTTTAAATTAGGACTGGGCTAGTGCCAATCCTAAATCTGATCATGGTTGATCATGGCACAACCAGTTTAAACAGGTCATGGTCGATTATGGCACAATCAGCTTAAACCGGTCATGGTCAATCATGACACTACCAGCTTAAGCCAGTCATGGTCAATTATGGCACATCAGCTTAAATCGGTCATGGTCGATCATGGCACAACCAGCTTAAGCCAGTCATGGTCAATTATGGCACATCAGCTTAAACCGGTCATGGTCAATCATGGCACAACCAGCTTAAACCAGTCATGGTCAATTATGGCACAATCAGCTTAAACCGGTCATGGTCATCATGGCACAACCAGATTAAGCCGGTCATGGTCAATTATGGCACAATCAGCTTAAAGCGGTCATGGTCGTCATGGTCATTATGGCAAAACAGCTTAAACCGTCATGGTCAATCTTGGCAAATCAGCTTAAGCCGGTCATGGTCGATCATGGCTAAAATCAGCTTAAACCGGTCATGGTCGATCATGGCACAACCAGCTTAAACCGGTCATGGTCGATCATGGCAAAATCAGCTTAAACCGGTCATGGTCAATCTTGGCACAATCAGCTTAAACCGTCATGGTCGATCATGGCACAACCAGCTTAAGCCGATCATGGTCAATCATGGCACAACCAGCTTAAGCCAGTCATGGTCAATTATGGCACATCAGCTTAAATCGGTCATGGTCGATCATGGCACAACCAGCTTAAACCAGTCATGGTCAATTATGGCACAATCAGCTTAAACTGGTCATGGTCGATCATGGCACAACCAGCTTAAGCCGGTCATGGTCGATCATGGCAAAATCAGCTTAAGCCGGTCATGGTCAATCTTGGCACAATCAGCTTAAGCCGATCATGGTCGATCATGGCACAAGCTTAAGTCGATCATGGTTGATCAGGGCAAAACCAGCTTAAGCCGGTCATGGTCAATCAGGGCACAATCAGCTTAAGCCGATCATGGTCAATCAGGGCACAAGCTTAAGTCGATCATGGTCCATTATGGCATTCATGACCACCGATTGGGCCAATGATCGGCATTTGGTTCATCAATTCTTAGAACCAGGAGATCATTTTCTAGAGATATTTTGCTAGTTACACCAAACCCAGCACACTGGTACTGGTGATTCATCATTGTTACACGCTCGACAGCCAGCCTTGTTCTTTGTTTTCTAGGAGGGGAAAGGGGTAGTTGCTAGTGTACTCGGGGCTTCTCAACCTATTTTCATCTGCGATGGGTCAAGTTTGTAGGAGGGGGAAGGGACTTGTGTTGAGAATAGAAAGGTCAGGAAGGGAGAGGAAAAGTTCAATCACAGCAAATAAAAGTTTGAACGGTTAAGAGCAAGATTCAAGGGAAGATAAAACTGGGGAAGATTCAAGGGAAGCTCAAACTGGGGAATATTCAAGAGAAGCTAAACTGGGGAAGATTCAAGGGTAGCTAAAACTGGGAATATTCAAGGGAAGCTAAAATGGAATTCAGGGAAGCTAAAACTGGGGAATATTCAAGGGAAGCTAAAACTGGGGAAGATTCAGGGGAAGCTAAAACTGGGGAATATTCAAGGGAAACTAAAACTGGGGAAGATTCAAGATAATTTAAAACTGGGGAAGATTCAAGGGAAGCTCAAACTGGGGAATATTCAAGGGAAACTAAAACTGGGGAAGATTCAAGATAATTTAAAACTGGGGAAGATTCAAGGGAAGCTCAAACTGGGGAAGATTCAAGGGAAGCTAAGACTGGGTAAGATTCAAGGGAAGCTCAAACTGGGGAAGATTCAAGGGAAGCTAAGACTGGGTACGATTCAAGGGAAGTTAAGACTGGGGAGAATTCAAGGGAAGCTAAGACTGGGTAAGATTCAAGGGAAACTAAGTAAGCACAACGTAAACAGCGGAAACATAGTGTGATGGGAATTTAAGGGTTATAATCTACTTAAATGAAATCAAATTTAATTAGATTTAATTTTTCAGTTACTAACCATCATAAGTAAATCAAAAAGTTAGTCTATGAGTAATTAAGCTCAAATTATTGTTTTATAATTTATAAAAACAAGATGCTTTAATTCGCTAACCATTCATTTTTTTTCTATTCTTTTGCTATTATCTCTACAATAAAAAAAAAATATATGGTTATGGTTATGTCTATAAATTTAAAATTAGTTGAAATTTGTAACTGCCTGAGAAATAATAGTGGAGAGAAGAGGTAAGTATGAAGATCTCACCCCCTACCCCCCAAAGCAAGTAGAAATTCTAATTCAAAATTTTTTGGAAAAAGAAAGTTTGTTAATTCATTTATTTATAATCTTGAATGTGATATTTACTCAGTTCTTGTGTCAATGATCCCACACCTAGTGAATTTTCACCCATCCCTTGTAAATTTTCCTTTTTATACTAAGCTTCATTAACAATATAATGCTGGTTTTATTTTTATAATTAATTGTGGAAAATAAACTTCTCTAATTTTTAAATGGATCATCAAGAGTGTATCATTCAAACCAATATGGGCTCTATGTTTGTACTTACCGGGATGAATTCTTGCGTAGGTTTCGCCCGAGCTAATATTGTGCTCATCACTGATAGTAAAGGCACTGTAAGGATGCATCAACTGAGCTTTCTGAAGCAATACAGGCTTTTCCAGATCAGTGTTTAATATCTCAAAATGATACTCCACTTGTGTATCTTCTGGTCTAATCTGCACATTCAAACAAGAATAAAACACAGGGGCATACAAAGCTAATAAATGTTAAGGGACAAATCTCCTCGCTTCGACATCAACACACACTTCAAATCTTCCAAACATTTAGAAGGAAGATGATAACTTCTGATGTATTATGCAGAGCTGTGGAGACGGAACTATAAACAAGTTTGGGTGGAAAGTCGGTAAAAATATATCGACTCTGACTACAAAATAAAAATTTACTATTATAACAATATGGTAACTAATTATATCCTGTTTATGGTAGGAATCATAGGTTGAAAGGCCTTTTTCCCTACCAGAATTCTAATTTATATTAGGATTTTGGTAGGAAAAAAGACCTTTCAGGCCTTCCTTTCTACCATGGATAGGGTATATATAATTTTAACTTGATACTTATTTTATTTTTAGGACCAGTGTTATTAATTTTGATTGACAAATTCATTCAAATATAAATTAACAACAGCAAAGAAGCTTCCCATGAAGTAATATGTATTGGAGACTTTTACTGAGGTAAATTTGTTATTAATAGTTAATGTACTTTAGCAATTTCAGAAAGAGTTGGAGTCTGACAGTAGAAAAATAGAGTCGAAGTTGAAGGCTTGCCGTAACAACTTCACAGCCCTGATATTAGGAAGAGATTTAAAATATCTCGCCAAATATAACATATGTCAACATACGATTATTTTTAGAACTTCTACTAAACAGTATTTTAACACAAACTATTTATTAAATTATATCTATAACTTAAGCAGAGATAAATTCAAATATGTTGGCACAAAAGAATAGTGTGTGATTTTTTTTTTTTTTACTCTTTAAGTGTTTATTTTTACCTAGATACCTTTATAAGATAATTTAAAAACTTCTACTATAGATGTTAGCATTGTAAAAACCAAAGAAATGAAACAGGACATAATGAAGTGCTATAATGATCCCTAATTCTAAAAATCAACCCCATCTTTGGTTTAATTTCCTTGCTGTTGTTTGGGTGCTAAAAAGTGACCTACATATCCAACAGTGAATTCACAAATAGCCAGAAAGAGCAAATACATAAATTATTATCATCATTACTATTAATATCATTATTATTATTATCATCACCACCACGTCTTACTACCCGTTCGGGTTATAGACACTTACGCTAATATGTAATGGTAGGGTGATTGTGAGACAAAATGGAGGACCTACAGTTTAACGTGGAACCCGAACCTCGGTGGAAGCCTGGCATTCCCCACATTCACAAGATGTCTTGTCAGAGGTGAAGGAAGGGTTTGGTAATCAAGTAAATCTGTTCTGGGAGCGAGGATTGAACCTCGGACCCCCAGCTGACAACTTACCCCTAGATCGCCAGGTTACCCAAATGAATATTAACGTAAGATAAGTAACCCTCCTATGACTTTCAATAATTGCTAGTTGCAACTATATGTCACTGTCTCTGTGCAGTCTAGATTTGTTTGCGTACACTGGTCACTCTTTGGTTCTCAGCAATGTTAACTGCTCGATTCCATCTTGAATGTTCGACAAATTATAATCTTTAAAAGAAATAAAAACACTAACTTACCTTTTTGTGATCAGCCTAGTCAATTCTATACATTCTACCCATCCAAATTTCTTAAAAATTTGAGGAAAGAAGTGAAAATACCAATTTTTTTATTTTTATCAGATATCACTTATCAGTACTGTTTTAATACTCTATACCTGGTGTTTTTTTTTATTTTCTCTCTAAGTGGATAATGGTTTAGTTGCTTGTAAATTTATCATCTTTGTCCTATTCACTTAAGCTAGATCAGCCATGTCCAATTGTTCCTCATCTAAGGGCTGAATAAGTTTTTGAGAAATTGGTTGGGGGGCCCTACATGAAGCTTTTAGGACCTAATGCCGAAACATCATAAAAAAAAGAGCCTAATTGTTGTTTATTTCTATAATTTGGTGTATTTAATTTTGACCTGATAGTCTGCACAGAACAAAAGCAAGTGGCCTGTGATTTGGACATAGATAGGAGTTACAGATTCCCAAAAGTGATATTAGAGGTAAAAAAGTAAGAGGCATAAGTGTGTGCAGAGTATGGCTGATGGGGTGCTGGTTAAACACAAAGGGAGCAGGACCCACTCCTCACCCCCTGAGAATGTTAGTTTTTTTACAATGACAATATGTAAAAAAACAAGGAAAAACCAATGTTTTATTTCACAAGATTATTCTAACCAAAAATATAAAATACAATACCATCCCCCACATGATGGGGTACAATTTTTTTTAAATCCTTGATACTGGATACTGTCAACCATTGATGGGGTTTCTAAATAAAAGTTAGGTATTTCATCTAACATTTCATTTAATTTTTTTTTTTAATAGTGGGGGTGCCACAACACCTAAGTTGTGCACACCTATGTTAAATGGTTGTGTATATAAAATACAAGGTAAGTATTAAAACTTTATTATTTTTTGGTTCATTGTAACTAT
The DNA here is from genome assembly GCA_039000515.1 of Timema cristinae. Lineage (NCBI taxonomy): Eukaryota > Metazoa > Arthropoda > Insecta > Phasmatodea > Timematidae > Timema > Timema cristinae. The sequence goes on along the minus strand of JBCFYV010001001.1, from coordinate 35,153,312 downwards.
TGATAGATTTTATTTATTTAGTGGGTTTTTTTTTCAGGCATTTTCAAGCTAGAGTTAGGAGCACTTGAAACTGCACTTATCGGGTGATAACTTTAAATCACTTGTCCCTGTTCTGGCATTATGTGTAGACCACTTTGAAAAGAAACTTTGAACTCAATGGTTGGGCACCGTTTTAAGCGTTTTAGTGATCTTACCCACAACATGAAGCCAAATATAGTCAGTCCAATGTTCATAGGAAGGATGTTATCTGAAGTTACTAGATCAGGGTTGCAGCTATTTTATTGGTATTTTCAAAAGGTTAACTTCGTTCCTCAATTCATACGAAATTTCCTTATTTTTCAGGTTTTTACAAATTAATATACATTTTTCCAGACACTTTATTGAGAGTATTACTTGTCATAAAATTGACTATTGTGAAATCATGCCAGTGGTGTTTAAAACAGAAGAATTTGACCTCGATGGGGAAATATATGCTGTTGTCAAAAGTTTATATACCCTAATTTTAGTTGGAAGAACAGTAGAAATAATTCAAACATATTTCTTTGGTGCCAATGCTGTTAATATTTCTTTATAGTGTTAGTTTTATAATAAAGGAAATTGATAAAACTAAAGAAAAAGGAAAAATAAACTACTAAAAGTAAATTTGATGAAGAAAGCCAACCTAGGGAAAGAGGGAAAATGTTGTAAGAATCCAATGCACAAAGGTGACACCTTCTTCCTTTCTTCTGTCTTCTATAGTAGAAGTAGTCACACATACATTTTAATACGAATAGAATAATATTTCAACATTGTTGCCTTTATCAAACATAAAGAAGAAGAGAGTACAAATAACACAAACAATGGATTAATCTATTTTGTGTTATTTGTGTTAAAATGTGTGTGTGACTACTTCTAAAATAGAAGACAGAAGAAAGGAAGAAGATGTCACCTTTGTGCATTAAATTCTTCCCACATTTTCCCTCTTTCCCTAGGTGGGCTTTCTTCATCAAATTTACTCTTATAAGTTTATTTTCCCTTTTTCTTTAGTTTTATCAATTTCCTTTATTATAAAATTATCTAGCCATTGGGCCACATCATTTTTAAACATTTTATAGTGTTAGTGTTATTATATAGGTATTGATAATATCTACCTAATGTGAAAGCTGCACATAACATGACTGGACGTATGAATATATTAAATTTGTTTAAGTAACTTTAGTAACTAACTACTTTTGTTCTTCCTACCAAAATCATAGTATAGCTGGGGCGCAGAAGATAAATTTATTGCTAATATTTCTTCAGTCCAATTTTCATTCTATACAAAGGCCTAATGTTTAAATATTGCAATTTAATGTTCAAAAATCACAAACTTCAAGTATCTTTTTAATTATTTGTGAAATTCCCTATGTGTTTTCTAGGTTTTTCCAAACACAGTTTTCAAGGTGTGTGGCAGCCTTGTAAAACTACTTTTACATATTCATACATCAAGTCATGTGATATTTCCAGTAAAATAAGTCTGATAATAAAGTAAAATGTTACAAAACTAAAAAAAAAGAAAAAGTTAATTCCTACCAAAATCTTACTATTCATACTTATTTCTTCTAACTATTAGCAAATTCAAAAATATAAAAGAAATCCTTCTTTCTTTACCTTGTCAAGATGTGGCTGGGTTTACTTAAGTAATTTATTGATATTAATACAAGAACTCAAATGAGACATATAACAGAATTAACATAGGAAGAACATTTAACCGTACATAAAAAAAATGTGTAGTCTCCAACCTTGACAAAAGGTTTTCAAATTTTCCCTGATTGTGGTCACTAAGTGACTATATCAATTTTTGTAATTTTTTTTCCCCCATAAATTATAACATGTTGAGAAACGAAAGCTTTGACAGATAAATATTGTTGTTGGTAGCCAGCCACCTTTGAGCTTCCCAAGTTGATTACTGATACCTTTGTCTTGGTTGTTCCATCCTTGAGCTGTTCCACTGAATGGGTAGAACAGTTCACTGTCACAGTTACTTTGTGTCTGTCCTGTACCATTCGTTTCCTGCAACAAGCACCAAATAACGAGACAAATAACTACAACCGCTTTTTCACAAATAAACAAAATTATCAAGTTGACCCCTTTCAAGTGGCAAGACTTAAAATAGTATTTTTAGTTTTGTGAAACTACTACTCTATTCTGTCTAAGCTTATACTCCCTTTCCCCCTTCAGCTACAGCCAAACTTTGACATGCCAATAAGAAAGGAAAAAACTAAGAAAATTTTTATCGCAAGTTAAAGAGGAATTTATAACATTATTTATTGTAACCTAAATGAAATCCATTTTTTTTGCTGCCTTAACTTACACTTGACTTAAACTCACACGTTTGTATTATATGTATTTTAATATATGTATTTTAATGTGTTATCTATATATGTGATGTATATTTTAATATGTTCTTAACTTTTTTGATATTATAATGGAAATCTAGTAAAGTTCTCAAAAGTGTCAATTCATTCCTAATTTATGTTACTTATTCCGGTGTGTTTTATATCTTATATACTACTCGATCTTTGGACTTTGTATTAAACTCCAATTTTCAAATTCTTTTTCCACATTGAATTTTATTATCACATTTTTTAGTAAAGAGGAAAGTTTGCTGCTGGTTTTTAAATATTTAAAAATCTTATGTTATGAGTATATAAAAAAAATGTTATATATGTTAGAGAAAAGCTAAATCCAGAGCCCTTTTCATGAATTCTAGTCTCATAGCTCCACCGATTTGATTAAAAAGTCGTAGAAACGAGCTAATATCACATTTTCACACATTTTTTATACTAATAAAAAACAAACTATAGGGTTGTTAAGGAAAAAGTGCCCTGTTGGAATATTTTGACTTTATTTTGGCGTAAACCATTTTTTAAATAATATATATATATATATATATATATAATATATCCACATCATACTACCTGTTCAGGTTGTACTAATATATGATAGTTCCTCTAATGGGGTTAGATATGAGGAAAGAAGCATTTTAGAAGTAATCGACCAGCATTGGCATGGAAGGAGAGTAGGAAACCATTTATTAAAAAAAACCTTAGGAGACCAAAGAGGGATTCAAGACTTGAGCTCCCTGCCCTTAGTAGACAAGTTTAACAGAATAGTGATGCCCTAGACCAGCGGTCGGCAATTACTTTTGTTTGCGAGCTATATGACCCTAAGTCAAAAAAACTTCGAGGGCCACCTGTACATTTGTGAAGCCTGATTTCTACCTTTTTGCACAAATCCACAAGGAGCCTTTTTTGAGTTTTTTCCTTAGTTGTAAAGATTTAAATGTCACTAACATTTTGAAACTACGTTCACTAAAAAGGCAGCAATTTGAGCAGTTTTGGCTTAATTCCTTTACTTCATTACATGTAAATGTTCGAGATAAAATGTTGCATGTGTTGACTATGTTTTAGTCCACTTATGCCTGGGAATATCAGCAATGAACAGAATTAAAATAAACCTCCGTAACAAGTTATACCAATAGCACTTGAGGACTTGCTTCAAAGTGCTTGTAGCACTATAGCTCTTGACTTTCGCAAGATAGCCGAAGCAGAGAAATGTTATTTTTCTCATTAGATTATTATTTACATCTTATTAATATTTCACTAATACCTATGAATAAATAATAATGTTTATAAATGAGTCTGTTGTTTAATAATTTGCTAGCTTTAATTCATTCAGGTAAGTACTTTAGGCTTCTGACCGAAAGACAGTTCCTTTTTCTGGCCTGCCGATTCCCGAATGCTGCCTTAATGTGGATTCACATGTTCACCAAAAAAACAAGCGAAGAACAGAAACGTGGTTATGTGACGAGCTCTAAGCCTCATCGGTGAGAGCTGTTCCACTAAAGTTCAACTCATCTCTACTTCATCTACCCTGCCTGTGTTCAGCAGAGGAGAACCAATCAAATCTCAGAACCAATCAAGTCTCAGAACCAACCATCACAAATCAGTGCGTATGTTCAATTGACAACGCATGTGCTCTACAGCCAGAAACAAGTAGACAGCTTCATTGGCTGTTGTGAGGAGTGAGCGTATGTATTGGATTAAGCCCAGACACAGCCTTATAATTTGTGATGGTGATCCAAAATATATGTCTATACTTTAGAAAATAAGATATGTTGATGAGCAGCTGTTTCTAGTTAGCATTGCAATGCATCATGGGTCAACTAGTGTGTGAGTTGCTGAGCCACTCAAATAGATTCTGCTTTCTATTCTTGGCGAAGATGTGAATCAAGCTTTAGACCATTTGGCCACTGAAGCGGGTGTACTATAGTTAAATATTTAGTTAGAGCTCAACGTCTTATGCGACCATTTCTGCTTTCTAAGGTGGCCCCCTTAAGGTAAATATTTTATATATCATTTTAATTAGACATAGGTTGAATCCACTTTTCCTCAAAACAGTCTTTTTTACCGACAAACCTTAAATTTCAAATTTGAATCTGCTCTGAAAATTAATTTATATTAAAATTCTAGAGAGGAAAAAAATTATTTTTAATAACGAATATCAAATTTACCACTAATAAAAAAACCTAATGCATACAAACCAGGATTTGAAGCATGACCTCCCTATCAATAGTGGCCAAGTGCAACTAATCATCAAACAACTTAAAGACACTTTATTAAACAAATCATTAAAAGTTTTATTTAGATTTGTAAGCATTCAAGGAACATCCTAAAATATAACTTCAAAAATGTTAGGCCACTGCCCTCCTTCCACACACATTTAGTAACTGTCCAGACTCCCGCTTAACTACAGTAAATGTACAAGAATTTGCATGGAGAAAGAGTGGGAAACCATTTGATAAATAATAATAATATTTAGCACCGCGTCTTACTACCCGTTCGGGTTATACGCTTTAAGTACTAATTACGCTAATGGATTAGGAATTTGGAAGGTTTAATTAGAGGAAGTGAACCCGCATTTGCATGGAGGGAGAGTGGAAAACCATTTAGGAAAAACCACCCCCAGTTCACCCGACCGAGATTCGAACCTCAATCTCCCCGTCCTCAGCAGTCGAGCTCAACACGGACAAGTGTGTTAGCCAACTACGCCACCGAGGGGGTCATTTGATAAAAATACACCCTCGGTACATCTGACCATGATTCGAACCCTCAATATCTTCCTACTACCAGCAATCCAACCAGAAGCCAAGAATACCAACGGGCCTGTGAGATGTGCTGATTTTCCGCTTGAAATCTCCCACACAGTTGGCGGCAGTGGGAAGATAACATTCAAGACTAAAACCTTGACGCTTTAAGCCATGACAGAAGGTAATAATATATAAAAATCGTCCAAGAGCTTGGGGGGAAGGGTGAGGGCACAAAGCATGAGCAAGTGACAAAAACATTTACCAACTAGAAGCTAGACCAGGGGTGGAAAACCTTTTCCTATTGGTAGGCCGCATGTCCCTTCAAGGATTTCTCATAAGGCCGCACAATTCCCAGTAAATTTAGACAAAACTATCAAGATGTATGTTACCTAAATATAAGATGTCTTTTTAGTAACCAATAAAGGTAAAAATGTTTTTTTTAGTATAATTTGTTTCCTTTTTATTCACCGAGGAGAGATTTCAATTATATCTACTATATAAATATGGGGAAACACTTTTAAAAAAACTAATACTTATATTATAAATTTTATGACTAAAACAGTTTTTTCCCTTTTCCCGCGTCTCTTCTCCATGTATCTTGTTTAATTTTTAAATTCAACTTTTGATATGCACTATACAAACAAAATATGTTATTATATTGTAGGAATACAGTGTGAGGTTGATAAGAAAAACCACCCCCCAGTTAACCCGACTGAGATTTGAACCTCGATCTCCCCATCCTCAGAAGTCTGGCTCATCAGCCAGCTATGCCATCGAGTCGGGTTAGGTCAAGTATAAATTATTATTGCTGCTCAAAATATATTACCTACATGAGCTACTGAAAATGCCATCGTGACTACCGGTACATCGCAACAGTCTGGCAACCCCTGGGCTACACTATAATGGAAAAGTAAAGGTAAGCTTTCTACCTTTCATGGTACAGGGAATATACAAGCTAGAGTTTCTGGTTTGGTGATATATAACATTTTATTTGGTATGTCGAGTAATTTAAATAAATTTATAAAATTAAAAAATGTTCTTACTTTTTTAAAAGTTGGGATTTTGTTTGGCGCACAGGACTATAAAGTAAACCGTGCCCCTGCTGAGATACGAGTTCAAACAGTGCCAAAAGTGATCCCTGAGGGGATGTGGATGAATTATGTTATAACAAGAAAAGACACAGTTTTAGTACAAAAGTAATGTTAAAATATTTTGCTAACTTTCTGAAAGTATCTATTGGTAAGCAAACTAAGAAATTGTAATCTTTTTTGAAGCAGTATTAATCATATAACCTGTTGCAACAAAAAATGAAAGGACCTTTTACTAACTGAGAATTTTGTACCAAATATATGTAGTAGACTTTCAAAAAAATATATCAATTCCTTAAGTCTTCCTTAAAAGTTATTATCTAAAAGAAAAAAAAAAAATTAAACAAATTTTTGGAATATAAAGTTATCCAAAAGCTAAAAATAAAAACAATGTTATAGGTGAAAATTCTTATTGTCCTAGTAAATTTTGGACTGAGGCATCTTTATAATTAATTATTAATTAATGTTTTTTACTATATAAAAGTATCCCTATACTCTATGTTTCACAATTCTCTCTAGGCCCCACATGAAAAAAATACTATAATATATCTTAGATCATCTCCTAGTTTAATATTTACTAAGTGTATAACCCAAACAGATAGTCTGTGGTGCTAAAAATATACAGGATACATATATCCTGTTTAGTAAACAAGTTCTTTGTTTTTTTGTTTGTTTTGAAACATATTTATGTAAAACTTACTAATCTTCATTTGTTGTACTATGGCTTCGTGAGATGTATTTTATATATAACTTAACTTTTTTCATCTTAAACTTAGCACCTTCAGTTTTATTTGTTTTTATAAAAACTAAGAGGCACATTGTACCAGATTTAATGTGCTCTCTCTAGTAGAATAATAATTCATCACTTTTATAATAATAATAATTTGACTATTGTAGTAATTTTTAATTTTGTAATTATAATTTGAATATTTTAATAATTTTAAATTTTTAACTATAATTTGAATATTGTATTAATTTTTTATTTTGTAAATATAATTAATTTGTAATAATCTGAAATAATTTGTAATGAAATCCTTCTTCTGCCAATCCTAAAATGTACCATTTTTTTCACTAGCTTAGGGTCAAATTAAATATGTTAATTCTTTTAATCAAAAATTCCCAGGGGTCGGGAAATGTCTTAAAGCTCTTCCCAACTCTGGAAACTTAAAGAGAGTAAAAATCAAAGCCCTTACTCTCACCTCGAGGTTTTAAACCTGTTGAGCATGAAATTGTAGAGATGCCTGGGTGTGTCGAGATGAGCTTTTAAGGCCAAACTGTCCTCTCCGAAAAAGTCACATAGTGAGCAGTTTTTAGCTTCCTCACCATACTTTCTCGTCGTCCCTTTGCGATTTATAAGGGCCTGGGTGAGTCGCTTTCTGCTTCTACCCTGTTAACACATTGATTATGTTCTAATTTAACTATATTACATAAATAAAAGATTGTGGTAAATGATTTACTAATTAAAATAACAGAAAAGGTGCAAGGTGACTTGTAGATATGGTCATTACAGAATCAAACACTATGGCTGAGTTAATTTGTAGTTAAAAATATTTACAATAATAAGTGTCTAAACAAAATCTCAGATTAAACACGCTACCTTCAGATACAACGTAGACTAAGAAAATGTAGAACACCTTTAACATCATCTATAACATAATTAGCTAATAAGGATTGTCACCACGACATAGTACTTACTGACCCTATGGCATTAAGAACTCAGTTCATCAGTGCACTTAAAAAAATATGCCATATATCCTTATCTTGAGCTAGTTCTATCCAGTCCACCTCATTACACCCTAACCCAATCTTGAGATAGTTCTATCCAGTCCACCTCATTACACCCTAACCCAATCTTGAGATAGTTCTAACAAGTCCACCTCATTACACCCTATCTCCCATTCACGTTGCATGTTCTGCCCCCGTAATATATGAGACTTGATTATCCAAACAATATCTTGTGATGAGTACAGGGTATGTAACCTACTCCAAATCACCATAATATGAGATGAGGTAAATAATTTCAAAAAATGAATTATGAGGAAATAAGATACCTTACTGGTCTGTCCTCCATTCCTCCTTCCTAGCAATCTACAAATGATGTTGATCGTTATATCTGTGCCCCCCCACTGGAAAACTACATGTATGACTTTGTCGTTTGTGTGTGCTCTTATTGCTCTTATTTGGCAGTACTCTTGTAGTTTGGCCACCCTCATATTCAACAAGGGTTTTATTGTTGGTATCTTTGTTGTCAACCCCACACTTCAAACACTTGATCAGAGTCTTGGTTACAGTAACATGCCCTAACCCCAGTTACATAGTTATACAACTTATATTAGTTATGTTGTATACTGTACCATTTTCCCACTAAATGAAGATCACACTGCACTATGAAGAACTGTTTTTATCTTGATCCAAGTATGCACATCCCATAAACCTAGAATAATTAGAAGTGTACATAAAAATAGCACCTGAATAAATACAAACATTATTATTATTATTATTATTATTACTAAACAATAGTACCTATGCCAGCCTCTTAGGAAGTTAATCATGAACAAATAAGCTATCTACCTTGTTCATGTTTTGAAGAACCTTTTATTAAAGAATATAAAAAAAAAGTTTACTATATTTACAGTTTATGTCTGTCACAAAATGTCCATAAAATTTAAATAATATGTGTTGTTAAGTATGGTAGTGACTCATTTTCTATCAAACTTATTCCCCCCCCCCCCCCCCGAGAGAAATCTCACTGTTTAGTAAAAGATTTCACAAGACCTTTAACTCCACACAGGCAACGTGCCAGGGTTGTTATAAGTACCCAGTCAAAAATAAAAATAAAAACACTTGAAGTTTTATTTAAAATAAAAAATAAAGTAAAATAAACAAACACTTGTTTTATTTTGCATACAAAGCAATTGTTTGATTAGTTTTTGAAAACGGATAGCCTATTTCCCTATAATTATTAAAATATGAAATATTATAAATATTAAATAATAAAGAATAGGGGTACAGGAAGTATATGAGATAGTAGTGGAAGAAAGACTGAGATGGTATGGACATGTAATGAGGATAGAAAAGGAGAGGATGTCAAAGAAAATATTGGAGATGAAGTATGTAGGAAAAATACCGCAAGGGAGGCCAAGAAAGAGATGGGAGAAGCAGATAACAGAAAGTGTGCAATTAAGAAGATAGGAATGGAAGCAATTAAAGAAGGAAGATGAAGGCATTTTACTAAACTGACCCGACCACAGGCTGAAAACAGTTGATGATTATGATGATGATGATGATGATGATAATGATGAAGTTTAAATAAATATGTAGTCTAACAAATAAATAGAAATTGAACCATACAAATTTAACACGAGTCTAGATTAAAAATAAACAAGGCTGCAACTTAATTCAAGTAGTAAAAAAAGTTGAAAAATTAACCAAAATTATTAAAAAGTATCCTATTCTAATGTGCAAAAAGTAACAAAAATGGGACTTTTTTGTGTTTTAAAATTTCTAAAAACTGAGGCTATGACAAAATGAAGCACAATTAGTCAACTGGCCAATTTTTTTAGGTATGTAATGATCACAATAATTTTATAGTAATAAAATGATTATATATATATATTATTATTATTATTAATGACCTCCTCATCCTCTCTTATAGCCATCCGATACACCCACTTTATTTCTATCTTATATTTTTAACTACTTTATATGATTATACATGAATCAAAAAAGTAGTTTAATTATAAAAATGTGGAGCAAACACGTAACAAATGCAGTTTGTTTATTAAGAGAAATGTAGAAAATTATTTATTTACCACAAAAAAGTTGGTAATAATTATTTAAGTTATTTTGCAAGTTCTACTTTGTAATACCTTATATTTTCCCTAATACTAAGACATGAATAGGAAAAAGTATTATTTAATTTAAATAAAATTAAATGAACATTCAAATGTTAGTTAATACTTTAAAGAAAATAATAAATATATAATTTAAACTTAAAACATTTTCTCCTAAGTAACCGAGCTTTAAATTATTTACTCTATGGCATTAGGAACTCAAAGGTATACCGCCACCTATCCCTATCTTGAGCTAAGTCCATCCAGTCCACCTCATTACACCACCTATCTCTATCTTGAGCTAAGTCCATCCAGTCCACCTCATTACACCACCTATCTCTATCTTGATCTAGTTCTATTCAATCCACCTCATTACACCACCTATCTCTATCTTGATCTAGTTCTATTCAGTCCACCTCATTACACCACCTATCTCTATCTTGATCTAGTACTATCCAGTCCACCTCATTACACCACCTATCTCTATCTTGATCTAGTACTATCCAGTCCACCTCATTACACCACCTATCTCTATCTTGAGCTAGATCCATCCAGTCCACCTCATTACACCACCTATCTCTATCTTGAGCTAGATCCATCCAGTCCACCTCATTACACCACCTATCTCTATCTTGATCTAGTACTATCCAGTCCACCTCATTACACCACCTATCTCTATCTTGAGCTAGATCCATCCAGTCCACCTCATTACACCACCTATCTCTATCTTGAGCTAGATCCATCCAGTCCACCTCATTACACCACCTATCTCTATCTTGATCTAGTACTATCCAGTCCACCTCATTACACCACCTATCTCTATCTTGAGCTAGATCCATCCAGTCCACCTCATTACACCACCTATCTCTATCTTGATCTAGTTCTATCCAGTCCACCTCATTACACCACCTATCTCTATCTTGATCTAGTACTATCCAGTCCACCTCATTACACCACCTATCTCTATCTTGATCTAGTACTATCCAGTCCACCTCATTACACCACCTATCTCTATCTTGAGCTAGATCCATCCAGTCCACCTCATTACACCACCTATCTCTATCTTGATCTAGTACTATCCAGTCCACCTCATTACACCACCTATCTCTATCTTGATCTAGTACTATCCAGTCCACCTCATTACACCACCTATCTCTATCTTGAGCTAGATCCATCCAGTCCACCTCATTACACCACCTATCTCTATCTTGAGCTAGATCCATCCAGTCCACCTCATTACACCCTGTCTCTTTCAGGTCCATTCTAATGTGATCTTCCTGTGTCTAGGCCTTCCCATTGAGTTTGCCATCCAGTACCCTGAACAAGGTTTTATAGCCTCCCATTTGTGCTGCATGTCCTGCCCACTGTAATCTATGAGAATCTACTAACCCAAAAATGTCTTGTTATGAATACAGGGTATATAATTTATCATTATGTAACCTCATACACTCCCTAGTAACTTCATTCATTTTTGGACAAACTTTCTTCCTAAGCACCTTGTTTTCATCATGTAAGGTAGGAGACGACGTTTCAAACTCATAGAGAACTGGTAAAATTCTTGTTTTGTATATTCTAAGTTTTACATTCCTTGAAAGCAGGCAAGATGTAAACAACTTACTGACTGAGTAATGGCATGCATTTCCCGACTGTGTTCTTTTCCTAATTTCCAATCTAATATTGTTATTGCCAGTTAAAAATGTTCCTAAATATTTAAAACTCACTAACCCTGTCAAATGAATATGTTGATCGCAGTATTCTCTAAATTATCATCCTCGATCTGTGTTCTTTGTGTGATAATAAACTTATTCTTTTCAACAAACATTCACTTTTAAACCAATTTCCTTACTAGTCTCTAAGGCTTGATTCACACGTTCAATGAAAATTAAAAACAGAACCTGTTAGAGTGGTGCAGTAGCTCACACACTGTATGTTTACCCATGATACATTGCAACACTAACTAGAACAGCTCATTATAAACATATTTTATTTTTTTGTGTATAAACATATTGTTTAGTTAGATCATTCTCACTATAGTATGTAAGTTTTCAAATTATAACGCTGTGTTGTGGCACAATCCAATACATGGTTACATACACTTTCCATTAAGAGGTTAATTCAAATTTCCTCACAATGGCCAACAAAGCTGTCTGATTGCTTCTGGCTGGACAGCACATGCATTGTCAAATGCGTATGTGCACTGATTTGATATGGTTGTGTTTGAGATTTGATAGATTTTCCCATGCCGAACATCTTGGACGAAGTAGAAATGAGTTGAACTTTGGAAGAAAAGTTCCCGCCAATGAGGCGGGAAATCTTATGATTTGCTTGGAGTTCGTCACCTGACCCAGTTTCTGTTCTGCGCTTGTTGTTCAGTGAACGTGTGAATCCAAGATAAAATAATTCTGCATGCCTTGAAACTGTTTCCTTACTATTGTCCAACAATACTAAATCATCTGTGTATCTTAATAGCTGCAAAGTACCGTTTAATGTCAACCTTTCTCCCAAATTTTATGCATTACCCTACTAGCATAATCTAAGGATGGATTAAAGAGTAATGAGGAAAGTACATCTCCTTGTTTCAACCCATTATTTATTTCGAAATTATCTAATAAATAACATCCAACCCGTACCCTGCTGCACTCATCAATAAAACATACGTCTCCTAGCTTGACAAGTTTTATGGGTATTCCAAACTTAACTAAAACCATCATATAATATATTTATTTTAATAAATTGTAGGCCTTTTTAAAATGTATGTAGTCTATAATTGAAGAATTGTCATGTTGTATTCCCATTTTTCTCTATGATTAAGGATTTCAGCCTAAAGCTATGGGCTATTTAATGGGTAGTGTGATCAGAGTTAGATTTTGATGAGATCACATTGAGACTTTTTCTTTAGCACCGCGTCTTACTACCTGTTCAGGTTGTACGCCTATGTACTAATTAAACTAATGGGTTAGGTATTAAGAAGGCTTAATTTAAAGGAACTGTTGTATAGAAGGAGAGTGGGAAAACATTTAGGTAAAAAAACCCTCAGTGCACTCGACTGGGATAGAACCCTGATCTCCCTGTCTTGGACAATCTAGTCCAACATGAGATCAGCGCGTTAGAGCATGCAACCACTGAAGCGGGTCAATGAAACATTAAAAGATCATGCTACACCAGTACAGCTTAAAATTTTGTGAGACGCAGTCATTTGTAGTGTATTCCTCTCACAATGTAATCCAATGCATGTATATAATTGAGCTTTGGTTAAATATGCGCTGGAGAAGGGTGAAAAATTGAGATTAATATGTTCAATAGGGACAACTGTGCTAAAAGAGATAAACGGTAGGTATTAACCAGAAAAATGTTATTTTGATGACTGTAAAAAAAAAAATTCCCTGACTTTTCCCAGTTTGCTAGGTTTCCCAGGTCACTTCCATCCTATTATAGACTACTCCTGATAGGCTCTATGATTACAAAAACACCACCAAATTTATTAGTCATAATTTTACATCCATTAATGTTTCCAGCCTGTGGAATAAGGTCCCTTTTTTATTCAGCCATATAAACTTATTTTCCATTACCGGCTTGCTAGGCCTGTCCTAGCTTTGTATGCCTTATATTCTAACTTAATACTTTTTTTTAATTAATTTATTTACACTATTTATCCCGATTCATAGCTTGTAGCTCGGGACCTAGATCTACATCTTGAATTAACATTACATCTTTTAGCTGTGTTCTTTTTTTTTTAAATACATTAATAAACTTAAAATAAACACTTCAAGTCCTATTTATCCTTCTTTCCTATATCTAACCTACTATTTGGTCCACCCCGAGTATATTATGCCCTAGGTACCCTGCCCCACTGGGTTTCCCACTGCACTCTGGATCTAATAGTCTCTAGATCTGCGAGAGCCCCAGCATCCCTCTTCCCACCACCTGGGGAGGAGGTTGATTCTACCGTCTGAAGATGTTATCTTATACTCCCTACCTGGTATCAAGGCACCCTCCAGTTCATCAGCAGTTCACACTACTGGAATCCAGAGAGCACTCCTTCCCTCAACTAGACTCCGGTTTGCTTGGAGATCCTCACCACATTCTACCCAGCCAGCCGATAATCCAGTTTGTCTCTGTCACACCTATTGACTGTCATGTCACTGTCGCTCTCCGTCCTGTATCCTTGTCTTAAGTTGACCAGTCTATATTGTCCTCTATTTTTCATTGCAGTTAAGTACGTATCTCTTTCATATTTGGACACATTATCCGCAATTACATCCAGGAGGCTCCATCGGTCCACGTCACACAGTGAACTGTGCTCGCTTGCAACGGTATCTGTAGGTTCATTCTATCTTCAAGCGTCTCAATGCCCTCCAGCACGGCATGTTCCGGCGTCGCCTCCCTACCACAATCGCAAATTCTTGTATCCATCAGTCGTCTAGCGAAGAGAGCGGCCTTATACGGACCATGCCCAGTAATAAAATGTACCAAACCTGGAGAGGGCCACAGGTACTCCATTTCCAATCGTTCAGCCACACTTGGAAATATCTTATGCATTCTTCTACCTTATTATGCACACATAAAATGTTCTCATTGCATCAGACTTATGTTTCTTCCTAAAAACCTTTGTGCTGGTTCCGAGGTTAAGGCATCCCAGCCAATGTTTAGAGAAGATGGAACATTAACATGTAAAATGAGCGAGCTGAACATGTATTACTTAATTAAATCCAAGAGACAAATACTGTCGGATAATTGTAATGATGATAAGCAGGCCTACATCAAATTGTTTAATGTGTTTATAATATTATTTATATTTAGCACCGCGTCTTACTACCCGTTCGGGTTATACGCTTTAAGTACTAATTACGCTAATGGATTAGGAATTGGGAAGGTTAAATTAGAGGAAGTGAACCCGCATTTGCGTGGAGGGAGAGTGGAAAACCATTTAGGGAAAACCACCCCCAGTTCACCCGACCGAGATTCGAACCTCGATCTCCCCGTCCTCAGAAGTCGAGCTCAACACGACAAGCGCGTTAGCCAACTACGCCACCAAGGTGGGTAATGTGTTTATAATGATTAACAACTTATTTTGCGGTGTTTTTGTCGCTAGAAACCCTTTTACCAAAAGAAGGTGTAACTTAATGTGTTCTTGAGCTTAATTTTTAAACACTTCTATTTACTGAGCACAGTAGGCCTATTTGATACACACATGCATTACTATTGTGGAGAGTGAATGAATTTAAATCATGATCTTGATTAGACTATAATATTACCAAAAGTGAAACTTAAGAATGACATTTCCTTTGTTTGAAGAAAATTAACAAATCACCTTTAGACCATTCCACTTCATTTGTATACATTGGCCTTCATTAGGCGCCTTTGGAGTCATTATAGTATTAGTTTATCAATGTATGAATGGCAATTCAAAACTGTGGTAGATAATATACTTGAATAGCAAAGCTTTGTTGATGCAAGCTACATGGAGTTAAAGGAATTTATTATTATAAATAAATATATCACTTAAGTATGTTATTTCTATTTGCAGAACTAACCAATTGAGACCAATATCGGGAAATGTTCTTTATAGAATATTAAATCCAACAACATTCCTATGAAACAACTATTTCAACCTAATTTCTTGACGAGTGCCCACCATATAATTAGGACTATAAGACAGTAAAATATTTACTTACATGAAACTAAATTTAGTTTAAATTGCTTTAAGATTACACAGAGAAATATTTTAATTGAAAAGTCCAATATAATAAATATAACGAAATATAAAAGTTTTAGTCAATCTTACCATAACCTAAGACCCAACGTTCGTCCACATATTATTTACCGGCAGTGAATTAAATTTTGTTTCAGAGGTTAGGTTAACCATTAATTAAGGACATAAATAATGGCATAATATATGTATATACATTTTAGCTAGACCTAGTTGAAAAAAAATAAACTTTAGATTTTCATTGTGGAATATCCGCGCCTTCGATTTAAGTATATGACATTCCAATGATTCTACCAATGAAAATTACGCAATGGCGGGAGTTCAACAACAATGCTAGCTCTCACAGGACAAAAAAACATAACTATATATTCGCGATTTATTATTGTGTATGCCTGAATGATTAATGTAATTCAAATAACTTTCATCAACATGAATATTTGGTTTGTTGGGATGAACTACTTAACGAGTTCTAACAACTACAAAAAAATAAATTATCACCACTAAAATAAATTAAATTTTCACTAATTAGTGCAAAAATAAAATTAATTTGAAGTATGATGTTTTAAACACTTACAAAATATTGTAGTTTTACAAATGGAAGTCTAGTCTGTAGAATAAAACATGGTCGTAGATAGTCTGGGATTCCCATTTCATGCAATCTTATCTATGTGTATAGCAAACCAACTAACTTTTGATGGGTGGGTTTAGGGACGTGGAAAATATTGATACTTTATTTATATCAAACTTTCCTTTTGATACCAATAATTTTTACATTATACTTTTTACTTATATGCTGTACTTATACTCCTGTATCGATGCATTTGGTATTTTAATTCACCACTTCAGTGGCGGCATGGTTTAAGGCGCAACTCTCACAGCAAACTAGACTGCCGATAACGGGGAAATCGACGTTCAAATCTTGGTCTGGTGTACCAAGGTTTTTAAAAAAAATCATTTTCCACTCTCCACGCAAACATGTGAACACATTCTATAAATATAACCTTTTCTCAGCTCTAAGACCATCAGCATAACTAATACATAAGCGTATATATAACCCGAACGGGTAGTAAGACCCGGTGCTAAGTAAAATTATGTATAATCTGTTTTAGCAATGTTATAATTTTAAGTCCATAGGTACTCAGATAGTCTGAATAAAGGTTCTTAAATTTGTTCTAGACCTATACTACAATATTGTGTTTATTAATTTTCATTCAGTTTTTTAGTGATTTCATATAAGGTACTGTGTTCAAATAATATTATAATTTCAAGTTTTATTTGAATAGCCACCCAAAACAAGGCTGTAACCATCGTTTTTTTGAAAGTTGACTTTTTCATGTAACAAGGCTGTAAATAGTCGTATCTACATGACAGTAAATAGTTAGATTATTTAATATGGTGTTTTTATTGGTATTATGTTGGCTACAAGTTTTCTCTGCCACGGACAAGGTCGTATCAGTAAAGAATATGGCGGACGAACCAAGTATATCTCTTACACAAAGTGCTCAACATCATATGAATAAGAGTAAAAAAACGAAAGCAAAATGTGAGTGAGTGGCGTGATTTTAAACGTAAAAAGCTCAAAGATGCTGGAAAACAATATATATATCCAAAAGGGGCAAGTTGATAGCTGAGAAAAATCCACCAGAGGAGGTAAGTAAAACAAGGTTGTAACCCAACTTTCTACATGGCTATTGTAAAATCATAGTTTAGTAACAAAGATTTATTTCATATTTAAACTACTTGTAAATTATCACCAAATGGTATAAACTATTTTAGCAGATTAATAATGTAGGCCTATAATGAATAGGCTAAGTAAATAATATAACATCTTAATGTCGAACCAGGCAGAAACATTCTACATCACATTACAGTTCTTTCTAGGGAGATTAGTGATGACAGCAAGGTTGCAACATAGAAAATAAGTTAAGCTAAGTTAGCTCTATTAATGCTCAATAGAAAGCACTCCAACTAGAAATTTAGCTCAAATATATAACACAATATAGATGAAATTTTAAAAACTAATCAATAAATTTATCTCTATATAAAAATGAATGTGTGTGCCTGTTTGTCCCGTATGCGTTCCTATACCATTCATCCGATTGCAATGAAACTTTGGTGAGTTGTTGTGGGCACGCCCGTGAAGGTTTCTGAATGATGATGATGATGATAATAATAATAATAATAATAATAATAATACCGTCCTCGGTGGCCGAGTGGTCCTTTATTTATTGCAAGTCACTTCATAATATAAAGTGTGTTTTGACAACACTATTATTAAATCCCTGTACGTTAATACATAGATGTATTTAAAGAATACTGTATGAATATTTTAATGTAATAATCATTTTAAAATATGATTAATAAATTTATTATTGTTATTGTGTGATTTCAGAAATGTGTCTGCAGATGCTCTTATGAACGCAAACAAATAACATTAGAGGTGAAACAAAGTTTGTTTAAAGACTTCTACTCCCAAAATTATGATCAACAGACAGCACTGTTAGGACAAACCTGTGTCAGGCTTCAGGATATAAAAAGAAGAGAGGTTGAATAAGCAGTGTCTCGTAGACATTGCAGTTTTTCATACTTTATTTCAGTACCATCAGATAAAATTTACCCGGTTTGTCAAAAAATGCTGTGTCATGTTTATAAAGTAACTCCTCGTAGAATACAGAAGTTACAAGAGAAACTAAAATCTGGAGAGACGCTATGTGACAAGAGAAGGAAACATAAAATTCGGCCTCATGCCACTTCTGATCATGTAAAGGAAGCTATCCGGGCCCACATCCAGTCTTTGCCAAAGCAGGAAAGCCATTACAGTCGAAACAAATCTGAAAAGAGTTGCCTGTCGGCTGATCTGAATTTGAAAAAAAGGTTTGATATGTTTAGAGAAGAACATCCTGATTATAAATGCAATGAACACACATATAGAAATATTTTCCACTCAGATTTGGTTTTCCTTGAGCAGACTCCTGTTCCTATTGTGACAAGTTATTTCAGCAGAGACAGATGAAAAGAGAAGAGCTATTGAAGTTAAAAGTAAATTGCACCATTCTAAAGCTGAAATAGCTTACAAAGCTATGGGTGAAGATGCAAAAAAAGTCCTAACTATATTGTACTTTATACAGATTAAGAGCAAGTGCTTTTTTGTCCTATATTGTCCCACTCATCTGTTTTCTACCAACGACAATATTCTTGTTATAATAAAGCTATTCACAATGCCGGCACAAATGAAGCAACAGTGTGTTTTTGGCATGAGCGTGTGGCCAAACGAGGTTCAGCCGAAATTGCTTCATACATATTGAAGTATATCACCTTAAACTACAAGCCTCTTGCTCAGGGTGAAGAAAGGACCCTTGTAATTTGGTTTGACCGATGTGTTGGCCAAAATAATAATTGGCGTATGCTTTCACTTTGTCAGTACTTAATTACACTCAGATTTTTTTACAGCAGTTAATCAGAAATTCTTGGTATCGGGTCATAGTTTTCTTCAGTGCGACCAAGACTTTGCTCTCATAGAGCGTCAAAGAAAAAAATTACTGTATTTGTTCCTAAACACTGGATTGGGGTAATAGCTCCAGCTAGGCCAAGTAAACCTTTCCTTGTATATGATATGCAACCTGAGGACTTCAAAGACTTGAATGCTCTTGAACATTATCTTAGGGGGGACCCTGACTTCAAGATTACATCATCACATTGGATTAAGATATCAGCAGATGATTCAGGAACAGTCTATGTTAGACACAGGACACAGTCACAATGTATTGCAGCCCTGGTATCTGTATTCAATCCTAAAGAAATCGAGAGGAGCTCGCAGTACATATTGTAAGCCCTATAGTGTGTCACTGATTGAAATCCCTCTTCTCCATTCTCAACAGATACCAATAAAAGCAGAAAAAATTGAAGGACCTAATGGATATGTGCAATTATATTCCGCTGGAATTCAGGCAATTTTATGAAGAATTGAAGGCTGAATAACAGTATATAACATAAGCCAGAATGTCTGAAAAAGATCTAGCTTATAAAAGTGAATAAAAAAACTTGTATCACATTATTTTCTATGCAATACAGATTAAGTATTGGAAGTTGTATCAAAATTTATCATAAACTATGTTTAATAAGAAAATCTTATTTAGTGTTGTTATTAAAAATACTTCTTTCATGTATCGTTGTTGGTTACAATCTCTTACTTTTGTATATGGTTACAACCTTATTCTGTGTTCAGACAATAGTTTTTCTTATCATTTATGTTTTCATTTACTTGTGACCTTATAAAGTATTGGTAATGTTTAAGGTAGATAAATACCTGTGTTTAATTGTAATTTTGTCTTAAAAAAACTAAAAGTATGTAAAATATATGTTTTTTTATCATTCCAGAAAATTTTTGAAATTGGTGGTTACAACTTTGTTTTGGGCGGCTATTCATTTATTGCTAACAGATAGTTACAAACATTCTAATAATATAGACAATGACGCTATGTGAAGTACATTTTCAATTTATGTCAATATTATAACAGATGATTTGGTGAAACTTATCTCTGAACTTAGGCTGGGTTTATATTCATGAATAATGCATGACTAATAGTGAATATTTTATAGCACATAGTGCGCAAGAAGTTGAAATACATTAGTTTCAATGATCGGTACATAGTGATTAGTGTAAAACACCACCACGCCACTATTCTGACACCTTATTTATTATAAGTCAGTGACTTTTCAAAGTGGAAATCTCCTTGCCATGCCAGGGTCCAACATCTACTTATCTGGGGAACAGATACATCTCTCGAGGCTCCTCTTACCCATTTTGGATAAGTCCTTCGAGCATAGTCACGCACTATAACGTGCGCAGCGGGTGATCTAAGGACCTATGTCCCCGTGCCTGCCATCAATCCCTTTAATCACAAGATCATTGGGAAACCCCCTCCTTAGCCAGCTTCCATCAATGGGAGGAATGAGCTATCAAACGCTTTATGTGTGACACGTAAGAGGGTCCCCTCCCCCACATTAACTCCCAAACAAACGACCTCAACAGAGACTTAGCCACCCCTCAGGTAAAACCTCTGGACGTTGGCCACCATGAAGAGAAACTCTGCCAGGATTACCAGGTGAGGAACATCCTGCAGGCAGGAGTGGGAAGCTTCTTGTGCCGTCCGAGTTAGGGCAGTCGTCACGAGGGCAGGCCTATCTCAAACCCATTAGCTTCTAGCTCCAACATGGCACTACCCTTAATGAATAGTGTACAGTGCATACAATTTATTTAAGAGCGTGCATCATAGCAGGCCCAAATCAGCTCCCGGCTCGCAGGAGGTATGGTAGTTAAGGGGAAAAGAAAATACAAAGATATGCCAGAAATGTGTGAAGTGCATTTAAATGATTACTCGAGATTTTCCTTGGTGACGATGGGGGACAAAGCGATAAAGTTTCTTGTTGATAACCACAGTATCCCCTTATTAATACAGAATAAAGTTTTGTGCACAGTGCTTATCTGCAAAGCCATTCTATAATGGTCAAAAAAGGCCTTTTAAATGAAATTTTTATTTAAATATATTTAAATATTTCAACAATGTTTTTTTATTAGGAACATCTCTTAACTTTTTATCTTCATTAATGTTTAATCAAAAATTATCCAAATGCAATAATTGTCCGTTCCAGTCATCAAACTATAAAAAAAATAACTATGAAAAACAAGGAAAGTGGACTGTATTCGATAAAACGCCCGAAGAATAAATAACAAATACAAAACCAATATGAATCAAAAGAAATTATTTTAGACAAACTATTATACAAAAGTTATTTTAAAATATTAAATATATACAGCTCTGAGACTGAAAAATAGTGTTCGTGCAAATTTACGATTTCAAGCCTACTGTATCATAGAATTGATGGGTATGTAATGCACGCTCTTAACTTTAACTTCTTACGCGTTATGCATGGAGTGTTGTATAGATAATAATCGAGCTTGAAACGTATCAGCCAAAGAGAATGCGAGGAGAGTATATATCCAGTTAAACGTCAGTATACAGACGAAAATAATTAGCTTCAATGATCATGTTTGAAATATCTTGTGGTAGGTAGCCATACTTGTTGGTTATTCACGAATTTTCAATGTTTTAGCATCAATGACTACTATTATCTATGCGAATTAAAATAATGGAGAAATATTACGATTTTCACTTTGTTATTTAAAAGTAGATCTACTATAATGTCCATGAAAATAATAAAACTGGAACCAAGTAAAAATCTAATCTGATTTAATAATATAAACATAACTTAAAATTAAGCCATATTCAAGTTTCAAAAAATACAGTTTAATTAACGTTATTTTTCGAATGAATCCTTTATTAAAATGGTGGAAACAGTCACAGATTTGACTGCACTTATGCCAATGGGCCTAAAAAAAAATTGAACCTATCTTTTCTACAATACATGGAAAACAAATAAAACATAATTTATTTTTTCTAAATTATTAAAAAGAATCACTATTTTCATACATTTAATATATATACTTGTATGTATAATAATAAATATAAATATTTAGTACGAAAATATACTTGTAAATAGCTATAAAGTTGCAAATTTTCACTTTCCAAGAAAAAATGTAAGGAATAAATTAAATTAGAAATATTAAAAATTACACAAATTTAAAGAAAAAATACAAATAATTTAAAATATATTTACTTTAAGAAATAGCACAATAAAATAATATAAGTTACTAACTCGTCAATAAATAGCAATATAGTGTGTTGAAGCACTATTGAATTAATCGCCCCACGTTGGGCGCCGATTGAAGAGCATTCTCTTCGTCTGTAATTATTGTTTATTTGAATTGTCCTGGTTTTTGTACCAATTGATGAGTTGTGAACTAATGTGGTTTGATTGCCACACGATTTGAAGCCTTTTTATAAAGTTTATAAAAAATTAGGTTTATTTTATCTCACTCTTTATATCACTCGCTCCTCGTTGGGCCACTTTTACTATATTATGTAATAAATACATATTTATAAAGTTGACATTCTTTTAATTCAAAATCTATGTTTATTTAAAGAGAAAACAGATCATGTTGTTGACAAACTTCGTACGCGGCTGATAGCACGATCGTAGGGATCGCGGACAGGAGCTACAGTCCTACTACATCAAGGACTGGACTCCTAGTGAGGTTCTGTTGCCCCATCTTTCGCATATATCGATTACTCATGGAAGCTTCCAGAAGCTTTTGTATAGAAAAATAAAATATAAAATAGAACATATGGATGAAGATAGAATGTTCGAGAACAGGAAGCTGGCTCAAATTACCGTTTAGAAATGCATATTGTTCTTTTTAGGAAAGGAAGTAAATTTATTTTCCTTATAAAATACCTTAAATGGTCCTTTTGACTCAACAGGTCCTACGTCACGCACTCTGACGTCATTGACAATGGCTCTTTTGTCTTCTTAGAAGAAGTGCTTCACGCGCCATGTAATATACTATATAGTTTAAATAAAATAAGATACGTTTATAAAATTAGGACGATATTATTGTCAATGCTCTCACATATTCTTTAGGGGCAGGTCAGTAACATTACAGTGTTTTGATAAAAGTTTTTTATTAAACTGAAAACAGAGCTGCTTTAGAGTACAATGCGAGAGGTTTTCTTTTATCTTTTTCATTATCAAATGAAAAAATCCCTTCCTCATAGTTCAGTTTTACACGAATGTAATTTTCACTTACAAGGAATGCTAAATGATTTAACCCTGCCTAAATTTGTGGCGACTGCAGTTAATTTTTAACTTATACAGAAGCATGACCATTGAGCTGAGTAATTTATAGCTGGAGTACTCGAGTAAGACTTCAAGCAGGCACAAACATTTGGATAAAGATTATGAAGGTTTAATTCTTTTAGCATTTTGTGGTAAAGAGGATCAACATTTTTGTCATCTAAGCTTCTGAGGAAACTCTTTAATGGCAAATAAATAAATAACATAATGTGTTATAGTGCAAATATTCCATCTGCTCAATATTTCCCCTTGGTGTTGAAAACTTCCCTGTGTCGTACATCTGATTTGGCGCACGTTTTAAAATTTTAGCTTATCCAAACAGTTGATGGTGGTATTATGAGTACCAATACAGGAAAAACATGCCAATTTATAATCATCAAAAGATATCACGTGACCCCAGAAATTGATAGAGAGGAAACCATAAGGAGGGCAGAGATGGGTAAAGGGAGGAGATCATGGCTTATGATTAAAACCGGGGGAACAACTGAAGCTTGCCCATAAATTTCTAGCCGTAGAATATTCTTGGAGTTGAACCTTCCACCGGGGTCTCGAAGCATCCATAGGGTTCTACCGCGGTCTTAATGCATCTGTAGCGTCATCTGGCAATATACACCGTGCTGACCCAGGTCAGCGCTCGCTTTATACTAACAGGAAGATTATAGTGGGTACGATGGGCCAAGCTTCTTCGGGGGTGTTTGAGTAAGTATAATTATTTAATAATATTTGTAATGTATCCATATACATTATATTAGTCTATACATAGAATAAAATTTGTAGTGGTTTAAAAGTTATTGATTCAACGCGTCTCAGTTTGTCCCCATGCATGATTCTGTGAGCACGAATTAACCAATTATTTGTGGAGTCCCACGGGGCTTGGTTTAGCTTCCTATTCTATTTTTAACCCATGCAATAATGTTAAAGTAAATTTAAAAATTAATATTCAATCATATACTGATGACGCTTGTGTTGTGAATGTTTAACAAGACTTAAAAACATAAATAAAATCAGGAAATATTACCTTGTGGTCATGAATAATTGGTAGGGAATGAATGGACTTTAACTCAACTTGAATAAAAGCCAATTTATTATCTGCAATATGACTAAAAGTAGCTATGACACCACTATACGAATACATTTCTTGGATCTTGACTTAAAAAAGTAAAATATCCTAAACTAAGTGTTACCTGTTACCTGTTACCTTATAGTAATAGGCCACCAAAAATACCACAAGGAAGGGAGGGAGAAAGCTAACATACAAAATAATAGAAAGCAGTCATAGCAAGATTTAAAAGTGAGAATACTAGTTTATTGAAAAATATGACAACAATAATTCACGTGGCCTTAAGGGTCAAACTTGTAGCTGTAGTTGGAAAACATTGTACAATAGAAAGTTTCAACGAGAAACGATAGGATAACAGCTAGAGTCGAATAGACTATGTTTACTTTAAATCGTTATGGAAAACAAATAATCATAACTACACATAATTATGAACAACGAATAGCTTTTTGAGCTCCTATCATTTAGAACGTGTCTGTGCTTCAAAAGACCAAAAAAATATATACATATTAACTGAAACGGTTATGTTACAACAAACATTACATTTAAGCAAACGCGAGAGTTCGGCTTCAGACCTAAGTCGAATCTCTCGCGGGAACTACTAGAAACAACAACATCAAAGTCTTTTAGAAAGTTACGGCATAAATGACAACCAACAATTGTTACAGAATAAATTAATATTCACAACAAAAGACTTTACAAAATTTAAAGTTAAATTTAAGGCAAACAGCAATATTTACGTTACATAATTATCTGCAAACAAAAGAATGAATTTAAATGATTTTAAATTAAATTTAAATGCACCTCAACAAACTACTTGTGTCACGAACAGCAATAATTAAATATTTAAAAATTAAATAAGAAGCAAGCGCCTGAATGGGGACACAAAAATAATAGATTTTAAAAGAAAAAGATCTCTAAAGTAATACTCATATTTCAACCGAAAATTAATAGCTTATATCTAACGTCAAAATTTAGAGTCCTAATTTAAATGACCTATGTTTAAATATCTAAATAATAATAATAATAATAATAATAATAATAATAATACAGTGGAGCGTCGTTAATCCGGACCGATCGGGACCGGGACCCATCCGGATTACTGAATTGTCCGGAATTTCAAATGTGCTTTCAATAACTGTATACATACGTAATGTATTGACTAGAGGATACATGAAGCTCGGGAGTCTACTGTATTGCAAAATAGAGGCTGAACGGTTCGAAAAATACAGCACACAAAATATTTTAATAAAGTATATTGAATAAGAACATGTACATTATGTAATTTAGATTAGTAACTATACAATACTTTTTAGAAACGAACAACAAGAATCTACAGTAATTAATGGAAACTTACTTGGTAAAAAAGTCCTTAATTGTTTTTTGTAGAAGACTTGACGTACGTTTCTTTGCAGCCATGTCTCTCAGTCTTTTAAGAAGTACGAGTTGTATCGCCGTCCCCTCAGGTTGTCTCTCTAATCAGTTCATAGCTGTCTGGAATGCTTCATAGGCGTCTGAGTGTGAAGGACCGGCAGCTTCTTCAGCATCCATTTCTTCATCGGCGTCACTCTCTCTTACATTGCTTTCATTATCATTGTCCTCAATTACCTGATGAACTATTTCATCATTCAAATGCTGATAACCAGGGTCATTGCCATCACTTTCAAACCACTCTCTTGCGTCAAGTTCACAAGGCAACTATACGATGAAGGTTTCACCACTGCTGTAAAGTTTGTAAATGATAGCACAGAACTGAGCCAAGCTCGTGACCAAGGAGAGGTGACTGGCTAAGTCGTTTGAACTCTCAAGAACACCTTCCCTTTACCTTCCTACCTGCTTCTCACCGTCGATCCGGATTTGCGACGCTCCGGATTTTTGACGTCGGATTTTTCGACGCCCCTACTGTAATAATAATAACGAAGATTT
>JBCFYV010001001.1:35077760-35126733 GCA_039000515.1 Timema cristinae | reverse complement strand
CCCAACGGCTAATTTATTGAAGTGGTAATTTACATAGAACCATATATTAAACATACTCTGATAAACATGGGAGACTCATCACTTCTCCTATTCAACTAACATAACAACGTCTAAGACCAGGCTACACGAGGAATAGTAAACGATCAGCATCCCTGTCTATACATTATAACAATGTCAACAATAGGTAAATTTAACCTCACGCTAGCTATCGCAAAAGATTACAATGTTAGATATATTTCCCAAAACCGAGTTTACAACAGTTAGCTCGCTAACGCCTGAAACCATTAACATATTCTTAGGTTCTTATTTTTGATAGATTTATCTATACACCTCATTAAACCACATGTAAAGAAACATAGGGATATAAGATAAATGAAATTTATCACTTTCCATTTATAAACAAACTAATATGCAAAAATGTCCTACTAGACTGAGAGCTTAAAAAAAAGGAGCATTAATCTTGTATGAGAGATAACCTTAAATACCAACCAATATTTACTAAATCCCGCAAGATTGTAATAACAACAACCAGGAATTACAGCCATCTGACTGATCGCTAACTGTATCTTCCATACAAACAATCAAACTAATCATGGCATCTAACAAATAGTTTGCCTGGCCCTTTGCACCAAGAATACAACCCTAACCTGAATATTATAATAATATGGCATATCTGCACCAAGATTACAACCCTAACCTGAATGTTATAATAATATGGCATATCTGCACCAAGATTACAACCCTAACCTGAATATTATAATAATATGGCATATCTGCACCAAGATTACAACCCTAACCTGAATATTATAATAATATGGCATATCTGCACAGATTACAACCTAACCTGAATTTATAATAATATGCATATCTGCACCAAGATTACAACCTAACCTGAATGTTATAATAATATGGCATATCTGCACCAAGATTACAACCCTAACCTGAATATTATAACAATATGGCATATCAGCACCAAGATTACAACCCTAACCTGAATATTATAATAATATGGCATATCTGCACCAAGATTACAACCCTAACCTGAATATTATAATAATATGGCGTATCTGCACCAAGATTACAACCCTAACCTGAATAATATAATGACGTGGTCTAAGATTAATTTTCTGTCATCCTAGGCAGACTTACGTTGTATTAGTCCTAGGGCCCTACATATCGCCCATGTGAGCCTAACGTCTATCAGGCACCAAAGAGTGACTTCCTTAGCAAAACATAAGCTTATATCTGATCTTACTCAGTGGAGGAAACAAGGGAAGGAGAGAATTACATCATAATGCGGTCACTATAATCCAATCATGAAGTCTATATCTGCCCAAGCGCGTGTGCATAGCGCTGGTTGGACGGACACACAGTCAAGGGGGGCGGGAGTCACTTCGGGCCGCGGGAGACAGCTGGCCGGTATGCAAGAACGATGTTGGAGTAGGAGTAAAGGCGGAGTAAAGGCGGAGTCAGCTACTCTTGAGGAAGGAATCCGTGTCGTGCTAGAACGTCTGGCTTGAGTTACTCAAGGTCACGTGATGAAATATTACACAGAAGTACCACATCTCCAGGGGAAATAAAATTCACTAGATCCACCGCCTTCTAAAGTGTCGATTTTGCTTGTAAAGTTTGATAGCCTGCTTAAATATGTCCTCTTGTTGATAAACACATCGTAATTAATTAAGAGCGTGTGGTGAAGTGAGAAAGAGAAATGGTATTTATTAGAATTAAATAGGTAGTTTCCAACTGTCAAATGAAAAAAAAATATATGTTAGGACCATCGCAGCCAAGAAGAAAGCGTGGGAACAAATTAATAGAATTTTAAATCTTCCAGTAACCTCCAAAAGGTGAGTTTATTTTTATCTTATATTATTTTCACTTTAATACTTTATATAAAATCACGTATATTGTTTGAGTAATTGGATCGTCTATAGAAATAAACACAAGTAAAGTAAAATCTTTAAACGTGTTTCTTATTGATGGTAAACACAAACGTCAACGTAACAAAAAATTATTTGTAGGCCTATGCTATTAATTTGCGTAGGCCCTAGCGTTGATAAGTTTTATTCCCTTTCTCTGTAGGCCTAGCGTTTATTTTTGCATAGTATAAGTCGAAACAAAAGTTTTGAAATTCTAAGAACGAGTGGAATTTATATATTATTGAACTAACCTAATCTTTACTCCTAACTTTATGTATTTTGTCTACTGGTAGGTCTTAGTAGGCCTGATTTAGCACTTTAGACCAGTACTATCTTAGGCTAGTTAACCTTCAATATAATATTTTTGTACAAGGTCTAGGCCTAGTCACAAAGTAAACATAGTAACTAAACTAACAATGTCATCCTCATAAATAGAAAAATATTACAACATACAAATATACAGTATTACCTTGAAGTTTATAGAGACAACAAATTTCATAAAATGCTTCACTGATTATTAGAACCAGTATATTAATATAGCCAGCTGTATAGTGGGAACTTTCATTAATATAGGCCTTTATAATAATTTATAATAACCATTAGTAATCTTTTCTTGTTTGATAACAAAGACACCTCAAGTTGACCTAGTTGGAACTGTGTTTATATTATATTGTGAATCATTTTAGAACTCTGGTTTACCTGCACAAACATTGGGACATTGTCAAATCAAGAAGGAAGAGGCAACTAGTTGAAGAGACAGTGGAACTGATGAGCACTGGACGAGGGCCCTACAATTCTCACAAGCCATCATGTCCCAGGGTCGAGGTGGTAGCCCCCCCATAACTGCTGCTCTGAGGTCTACAGGTTACACCGTTGCTGTCAATACCATTATGGAGTATCTCGATACAACAGGTAGGCTATGTGAGATATTACAACTATAAGGTTCATATTTACAGAGAGATGCACACACAGAAACAGATTTTATAAGTTTATTTATATTCATAGATATAATTTGGACTGAGAAGGGTAGGCCTACTATTTACTTTTTAATAAACAAAATATTGATATACATACAAAATAGGTGTAAGTTTCATGATAGTATACAGAAAATTAACAATTGTTTACAAAATTAATTACATGATTGTCATAAACATGCTAACTCCTGAAAAATGACTTTGTTGACTTTAATCTGAATGGACATGTCTAGTATTGGTGGATGGAGTCTTTAAGAGCAAATAATGCACACTTGTCGATAAGTTAGGCCTGTCCTTTGAATCTTGTTTTAGTTACCGTACATAACATATGTGTCCTTATAGTGAGTGTTAGGTTTAAGATGTAGGTACGTGTTTACAAATTATAATGTGCAATATCAATCAAACTTGCATCTGTTGACCTGCAATGCTTTGAATGTTAAATTACATTTTCAAAAGCTTATTTGAAAATGTAATCTAAATGGTTTTAATTAAAAGCAATTTGATGATTATGTGCTATGACACCCTAATTTAGTATTCTAGTAAAAAGGACTTGCAGAAAACAAGCCATTGAAACATTTATCTGTGCAATATACAATGGTAAGAATGTTAATTTATTAGAGTTATTCTTTGATATTATTGGAAGTAGCAGCTGAAGGTCACATGACTTGACATCTGACTTATGAAAGCTGTTTTAATAACATCTAAAATTTAATAAAACCTCCCCATTTAAACATACTAGCTATGCTTGTTTTGTTCATACTATCCTTTATTTTTAAGATTTCCCAACTACAAGCAGTGTCAGTTTGTCGCTGCCATTTCTTACACCACCGCTTCAAGTCTAGGTCAGCCTTTTCACATCACCTGCATCCTCTTGGGGACTCCAGACCTTTAAATTTGACTATTATATGTAAAATAGTTGACAAAACATTCAAAACAATTATAATATTTCCACATTTATTGTTAACACTATTATTATCTTTATATCTGCATTCAAGTGAATCAATTTTCTTTTTGATGAACTAGAAAGTGTTTAATTTAGAGTGAGCTCTGATAGATGAACATTAGGTTGTTGCTCCGTAGTTAGACCTAAGGTTAGGAATCTTTGTTGATTACTTTTGACATTTTTGTGATGGATCTATTTCTCTTGAATAATAAATACCGTAACCTGATTATTTTTTTTTACCAAGAAAGCATGCCTATAAACAAAAACATCATATTCAATTTTTTTTAAACACTTTTGTTTACTATGTTTAATGTTCCGATTGATAACTAACCTTTATATCTTTATATAGACCTGTTATAGCTAGGTAGTTTATATTAATTTTACATAGTAAATTACTGTTTATTAATATTTTATACATTTAACTTGCTATTATGTCTCAAATTATGAAACATAAAATTATAGGACTTAAGAATTGAGCCTAGATGTTTCGGCTATAGAATTTATAAAACCACCAAACATTTTCCCATTTGTTAAAAACATTATTCATATTAGGGTTATTTTTAAGTGATGTGTAGTAAAATTACAATTTCCAATATCCATTGTGTCGAGATCGTTCACCCTGCATTAACCTATACAATGTAAATATATCTACATTCTTATGTTATAAAGTGATTAGGGAACTTTTCACTTCCACTCTGGAGGGTCTCTGGGGTACTTGATTTCCTGTTTTTATGTTAACCACTTATGTTGTTGCTAAGGACTGCAGGTATCTTAATTCAGCATTGCAAATTAAATTTTGACAATTTATATATTTTTTTGTCTGGCCAATCTTTAGTGTTTATCTTTTAAAATAAACTGACTGTGAAAAAATGATTATAATTATTTCCATTCCTTAGCAGGGTGGTTTATTATTTTTCATCCCAAGGTCCAAATTTGAGCATCTGTTTGCACCACAAGCCGAAGATATATCCAGTAGTTTGTCTTAATAATATAGGCTCGCAAACAACACTCAGAAATTATTTTTAATATTATATTAAATAGATTATATTTGGAAGAAGGTAAAGAAAAGGTAGATAGAAACATAATAAAGGGACGAGATATATTATAGTTATTAGAGTTATATTATATAAATTGTAATTTTGTCTGGAGAATCTGTCCAATTATATCATAGACAAGTTTAATTAAATACATCAAAAATATTTTATGAAATGTCAATCACTTTCACTGAACTTAGCATTATTAAATAATATATTATACCGATTTTTATCAATAAAATAAATGCATAACGAGATGCAGCCATGAGCTTTTCTAAATAAATGTTATTTGAATCATCAGGCCTTCTTCCAATATTTTCCTGGTAAGTATTAAAATAAGTGGGAATTTAATAGTGTATAAGGCCAAATTATTTTGGTTTGTTTACGTTTCTATTATATTGAATTGAACTTCAACAATATTGCATACAACATATTCACTAAATGTGTTACAAATCATATAACATGATCAACACTAAACCCACCTCGGTGGTGTAGTTGACTAACATGCTACTTTTGTGTTGAGCTAGACCACAGAGGATAGGAAGAGTTGAGGTTCGAATCTCGGTCGAGTGAACTGAGGTGAATTTTCCTAAACAGTTTTTCACTCTCCCTCCACACAAGTGTGGGTTCACTTCCTCTAAATTCAACCTTTCATATTCCCAACACATTACCTAGTGTAATTAGTATTTAGGCGTACAACCCGAATGGGTAGTAAGATGTAGTGCTAAAAAAAAATCTCTAATACATTATTATTATTACTATGGTACTTTGGTGTCAACGTGCTTGGTTACAGTACCTGTAATCTGAGGCAGGAAAACATCCAGGTTTACAACTCCAGTAACAGTAAAAGAAAATTAAAATAGTCGATTTCAAAATTATTTATTAGCCCTCACTGGCAAGGACCACAATCATCATGGTTTTTAACACACAATATTTATAATATAAACATGATATTATGTTCTCTCTAACGATCAGTGTCAGAGCAGCTTGTATTATGTTTTGTCATGCTTGGCACAGAGTGTATCATGGCCCGCCAGTACAGTCTGTGTAAAGTTTGTGTCTTGATATTGTACAAGTATAAACACTAAAATAAATAATTCACTTTTGTGGCCACATGGTCTAAAATATCAAACTCACAAAAAAACTAGACTGCTGAAGATAGGGAGATCATGGTTTGAATCCCAGGCAAGTCTAACGAGGGTGGTCTTTTGTAAATGGTTTTTCCCTTTTTCCTTGCAAATGTGTATACACTATTTAATCCAAACTTCCTCATCCCAGAAACAGTGTGATCAGTATGTATGCATATAACCTGACCAGATAGTACGACAGTGCTAAATCGACAAGATTGTGTATATGATCGGTGATAAAGATCGTACAACTAATTGTTTGTGGATTTCTTATTAGTAAGTTTAAAATGTAAGAATTTAGAGTTGAATTTACGTAACAATACATCCACCTTAGCATAAAGGGATTAAAAATCTACTCTGCTGAGTAGAACGAAAATAATAGTTTCCTCTCTCTCCTTGGGACATACATTTAGCATCAAAATGAGCAGTGATAACCTGCTAGTTTCCACCATTCTCCATTTCATTAGAGGTCTGTAAGGTCAAGATAATGGATGTCCACATTTGGTACGTGTGTTGATACAAGAAGTCTGTTTCTAACGGAACATGAAGCCAGCTATATATAGTAACATTACTGATGTTTTGATTCGCCCGCCACAATGATTTTAATAAGGTTCCAACTGTAATAGTCCATGTGGTGAAGCCCAGACTCTCAGATGGACCCCCGGGGCTCTGGACAGGGATGTGGGTGCAGCCTCTTCGATATGAAACTCCAGGGAAGTTGGTCTAGTCATAGAACAGCATTCGCACAGCTCCCAGTTCAGCTTCTGTGGTGGGAAACCACACCACATGTTGCATGTTTTGGGCCAACCAAATTGATATTTTCTTAACAACACGCGATAACCGTTGACTGGTCAACATTGTAGGCCTACATTTCTCCGCCAACAACCTAAAAATGGAATAACAAAGTTACTAGCCAATTTTAAAAAATTATAAGAATAGATATGTCTGTAGTCTGACCTAGGCCTACTGTGATTTTTTTAGAGGTAAGGTTATTTTGGATTTTATATATATACAAAAAATCAATATTAAATGTCAACCAAAATCCCAATAGCTACTGTATGTCACAAAACAATCAATTAGCCTATTTGCTTCAATTACATAATTAAAAACAATGGAAGAAATATGTTGTCAGTAAATAATACAAGTCCTAATATTAATTAAACTTATATACTGATGCTAAATTAATCTTAACTAACACATTACAAAAACAAACATGAAAATTTATTAATGTATTCAATCCAAAAATTCAAATTAGTTGTTCATTCTTAAAAAAAAAGTTAATAACAATGTTTTTTGTAAGTTTAGTAATAATAAATAATATAACCTTAAAAAAAAAGTATATTTATAATTTGGTATTAACTTACTTGTAAGCATTCCGTGGCATAAAACTGAAGGGTGGTCAACATTTGTTGTAAATGAAGCAGTGGAAGTCATCGGTGTGTTCGGGATTTTCAATTTCCAACGTAGGGAAGATATCTTGTCATGCAACTTCCTTCCAAAATAGAAAATATTTTACGAAATTGTTCGTCAGAATAAGCCTAACAGGTATCCTGGAAATCCCTAACATGCCTACGTTAAATCACAACAACTTTATTAGCCTCTTCTTCAAAATAGTCGTCGATAACGTCTAAATACGTGATAATCCGGTAGTCATGTAGCGCCATATTTTCTTGACAACACAAAAAAAAAAAAACAGATGTTTGACATCTCTATTGCTCATGCGCGCCGCGCTGGGGTAGCCCTGTGTATAAGGGATAGGAGTAAAGCAGAAGGCTGGTCGGGACCAACCTTTGGAATTACTCAAGCACGCGCCCGCGCGCTTGAGAATTACTCAAGAGCGCGCACGCGCGCTCGTCCTAGCAAGCAAATCAACCGTCCTCCGCCTTTACTCCTACTCGTTCTTGCATAGGGGCCAGAGAGCCTTTCTTCTAACAGTCTTTTCGCACATGAGCGCTTTTGATAGATGTATCAGTTCACAAAAGCACTAGAGCACGTTAACTGTAACTTTCTCACACAGAGTTCGATGTTTGTTGATGTGTTGTTGATGTGGCGTGATCATTGTCGTTGTACGAGAATCCAGCCGGTCCGTTGAATAGGGTGAGTAAGATATGTAGTTTGTGCTGGGTTAGTCTCTCCACGGTACAATGGAAAACTACAGTATATTGGAAGCCACAAGTTTTATCGATGAAAAAATCAAACCCGGGTAGTAAGTAAATATCTCATTTTATTTTAAATACAGCAACGTGCACTGATCGTAATATTTTCATTTAAAGGTTTGACGTTTCAATGGATCATGGGTAAACAGAGATTCCCAACTTTCCCCAAGCGTGTGAACAGCTGCACCACTAAGCGGTGCTGACTTACTGTACTGCTTTCAGAGTACGTGGGAATTCACTTTGACCCATTGGAGACCTGGCGGTCTAGGGGTAAGGTGTCAGACTTCTATGCTGGCGGCCGGGGTTCAATCCTCGGTCCCGGCACAGATTTATCTGATTACCAAACCCTTCCTTCACCTCTGACAAGACATCTTGTGAATGTGGGTAATGCCAGGCCTCCACCGTGGTTCGGATTCCACGTTAAACTGTAGGTCCTTCATTTCATCTCACAATCACCCTACCATTACACATTAGCGTAAGTGCGTATAACCCGAATGGGTAGTAAGACGCGGTGCTAATAATAATAATAATAATAATAATATATAATACTTTGACCCATTGATCACTATAATACAACTGGATGGACTTCTACGGATAAAATTTTCGATCGGTCGTCTGAGCATCATTGTGTAAGAGAGAGTAGGTAACCTTCGGGTATCTTTTTTTCTCTTACACACAAAAGAAAAAGTGGTATTTCAACATCGTTTGCTAATTTGTATGGATATATCTTTGTGTTATTATTTAAACGAAATAAATACGTTTGTAAAATGCTTAAAGAGCATAACTAATTACAACACTTATAAGTATTTTTAATCTAAAATAGTAATACTTCCCACAAACATATAACCTAAATGATAATTTAATCAAAAATTACTACATGCAGTTTGTCATTTAAACAAATGTAATTAAGTTTGAAACTATTTTTTTAAATTCTAGCCATAGAATTTTAAATATAATATTGTTTCTGAAAACATTATATAAGCTAATAACGAATTTTAAATATATTTTAGTCTTGGCAAAATATAAACAACAAGGGCATTAACTGCATATTTTAATATATCGAATATTTTATTCTTATTTCTAAAACATTAACTCTAAACCTGAATTGTTGTTTGGGGCTTGTATATTTGTAAAGTGGTTTTATTTTGAACTATGCTTTGTACTAATTTCCTGATCTACACAAACACCAAAGTAGCTCAGAGTTATCAAGAAACCACTAAGTTTCCGATTGTTGCTTTTTGACGACTGACAGGATACACCTAATTACCTTCAGTGTGGAAGCAAAATGGTGGATTATACAGGTTTTACGAGATTATCGTTTCTTGTTTCATAATCGTAAGTTCTTACAGCCCATTAATCTTTCGAGCGCATTCTTGGGATGTGGTAGGGAAAGGAACGGAAGCAGAAAATGTAAAGAAACAGCAGGGATAGATTACCATTTATATATTTTTACCTTACAGTT
Source organism: Timema cristinae (assembly GCA_039000515.1). NCBI lineage: Eukaryota > Metazoa > Arthropoda > Insecta > Phasmatodea > Timematidae > Timema > Timema cristinae. Next base: position 35,117,118 of record JBCFYV010001001.1, on the reverse strand, counting down.
ACCATTTTTATTGTTACTATGGTGCTTTAATCGTATAATTTAATTAAATATGTTATCATGGAAATAAGCAAACGTATATACAATATACTGTACCTGCTTCAGTGTTCACATAGCATAAGGCGTCACTCTCCCAATAGACTAGACTGCTGATGGCTGGAAGATCGGGGTTTGAATCACGGTAGGGTATACTGAGGTGATATTTCCTAAATAGCATTAGTACGTATAATACGGAATAAATAATATGCGAATAAAATCTTACCTTTGTATGAGAACATGACCGAACCAACCTTGCCAAAATTTGTAGTTATCCATCAGTCCATTTCAGCGTCTTCAGTTTTTCAGGTGAATTCCGAGGATTTTCCTAAGGCTATAATTATAGTGCTAACGCCCCTCTGTGTTTTTCGACCGGGCTTGGGACCGGCTTTGGCCACATTACCGGCGTTTAATGTCGTATCTCCATTTGATTCGACAAGAAACTATAATGATTTTTAAATAACAAGCACGCTGTGGTATACTGGAAATAGGATAGGGCTATTCAAATTTTCTATTCATTGTTTCCTATTTTCCATCGCCCACATTATATTTTTTAGAATTTAAATTGTTTATAGATCCAATTTTCTAAATAATACCCGCCTCGGTGGCGTAGTTGGCTAACGAGCTTGTCGTGTTGATCTCGACTGCTGTGGACGGGGAGATCTAGGTTCGAATCTCGGTCAGGTGAACTGGGGGTGGTTTTTCCTAAATGGTTTTCCACTCTCGCTGCCCGCAAATGCGGGTACACTTCCTCTAATAAAACCTTCCCAATTCCTAATCCTTTTGCGTAATTAGTACTTAAGCGTATAACCCTAACTGTTTGTAGGACGCAGTGCTAAATATATTATTATTATTATTATTATTATTATGAAATCAACATTTGAAGGCGTATAGTAGAAAGGCATTTAGTAGAAAGTACAAGTGATGGGATTAAATTTCTACATTGTTACCGAAGATCTGGTCGTTCAAAAAAATTAATCTCTCTAAAAGTAGAATATATTTCCAATAGTGATGAAATAAGTCATCTTATGCAAGGCAATAAAAATTTCATGTCTTTAAAAAAGGGTGATTAATATCGTGAAGCTTTGCAAAAAAAAATTAATATTATGAAATATAAACAAAATATATATATATTATAAAAATAAATATCTCGCAGAAATTATAGGGTTTCAAAATGTGCAGATTTTCGACCTTAAGATTATAGTCCAGTTGGAGGAAGTAGTACACATTCTGTTTGTATCTGTAATTTACATCAAACTGTAACATTAAAAAACTAGTGGAGCACTTTTAAAAAACATAGTATTAGATGACGACAAATCCCGTCTAGCTAAAATTATGTGAGTTGTGCCAAAATGTTACCTCAATGAGTATAATTCTTGCCCTGAAACAGAATAAATAAATGAGAAGTGAAAAAATGAAGAACAATTGATTTAGCATATTACATATAATTAATGGGTATCTGTTGTCAACTGGGGTTTAGAGACATTTAAGAAACATATGAGGATCAAATCATGACACTACTTTAATGATCTTATTGGAGCCAATCAAAACCAGCATCAATTCATTTCTTTCATTTACAAATTAAGAACATTGTAATCAGTATAAGTTACTTAAGAAACGTTTCCTTGAGACAAAACCTATTCCTGGCACACAAAAAATAATTGTTTTGTGCCTGTATCAAAAAACTGTTTGAAGGAGCAATACTAGCATTGCTCACTCCCGACAGACCTGTACCGTCTATTGTTCCCACCAAGACCAGAAAATCTTCCTGTTTCTGTCATACAAATGTTAATCAAAGTGGAACCAATACCACCCTGCCCAACGGGTAGATAGAATTTGCAATTAATGCTTTGAAATTATTGGTATTCAAATTTAATATTACACAGGAATATAACGAGTTATTGTTTTAGTATATATAATGTTTTTAATCTCTATCTTGTTGTAGGATGAATGGGTGGATATATATATATATATATATATAATATATATATATATATATAATATACATATATGTATTAAATTTTAGCATGTTAAATACCATGTAAAGAAAAAAAAAAATTCTTGTGGGTTTTTATACAAAATTCTTTATTTGTAACTAAAATCTAGGCCATTGGGCACAAATTCATTCTGGTGAGTTTGTGATGAGAAGCTTTGTCAAGTTGTTTTTTGGTTACCACAATTTTATTTAAAATAAATTTGAATGTGATCCCATCGAGATCCAAAATGAATTTAGGCATGCATACCATTAAGAAATTTGTGAACAAGTGTATTTGCTTCAATATTTTAAGATATTATTTTTTCGAAAATTTGAAATTAAAATTGTATCATGGTGACCCTGAACTTTTAAAAAAACCTTTATGTGGTCATGTGATATATAATTTTTAAGCCCAAAGGAAAGCCTTCAAATTGGTTTCTATGCCATACCCAAATTATTTCCAAATGAAGAAGATTGATTAAACATGATGGTCGATAACCCTTAAAAATGCAATTTTTCTTTAAACTAGGAAGATTTTCAACACAGAAACTAATTAAGGTGATTCGTCCAACAAGCTTCTGCTAGAATGAATAGGCTATAACATTTTGACATGGGATTTTTAACATGGTTGAAGGGGGATGTTGTGTTGTGAAGAGGGGGATGGGCAGTTGGAGTGGGAAAGTAAGCTGGGATTGCCAGCTCTTTGTTCACAACAGTGTTGTCATAACACTACCTCTTTTTTCGATAATTTAGAACATGAATGGTCACTGCATGCCTCACCCGGGAGTTGTGGTCTTGAGTTTGAATCCCGGCTACTAAGATTAAAAGAATATTAATAATTTATAATAATTAACTTAATACACATGTTGAAAAGTATTTATTGTACTGAATACTATTAGGCCTATATTTACAAAATGTGTCCATAGAAAAAAATGTATTACTAGGCAATTTAATTAAATAATTTGAGTGGTGAAAGCATTAAGGTTATTTTATTATTCTTTTAGCACCGAGTCGTACTAACCGTTCGGGTATACTCACATGTACTAATTACGCTAATTAGTTAGGGATTACGAAAGCTGAATTTAGAGAAGTGCACTCGCATTTGCGTAAAGAGAGTGTGTGGGAAACAATTTATAATAAACTACCCTCTGTATACCCGACGGAGATCAAACGCCGAACTCGCTGTCTTTAACGCTCTAGTCTACGACGAGAATGACGCATTAGATGTCATACTAGCACCGGAGCAGGTTTTAGAGTTATTTAAAAGTAATACTTTTCGTTGTTATTATTATAATAGTTAACAGAGCTCATGATGGGCACCTTACAAACCAACCGGAAAGCTGTAAAAATGTTGGAATGCCACGTAGGTCAAAGACCTACAAGATTAGGACCAACTGGTCGACAAGCTTACGCATAAGAAGGTAAAGTGATCGATAGCATACTAATTGACCAAATAAATATAAATATTTCAAAGCTTGAGTGTGTCATGTGATCGACACGTTTAGGACCATTTGATAACATACACAACTGTTTGACATGAGAGGACCTATTGGCATACAAAAGTCGAGATGGATTCAATGAAACAATTGACCAACAAGTCAATACATTTGCAAACAACGTGTTCGACAACAAAATCGTAAACGGAAAATAACAAGTAGTCTATGAAATATTATTTTTTAACCAAATTTATAGCTCTAATAAATACCCACATTTGAGGTCACAAGGTCCAATGCGTCATTCGCATTCCTTGTTCTGCGTATAGCTCAAACGGGGAGTGAAAAGCTAAGGAAAAAAATACCAATTATATTTAGCACCGCGTCTTACTACCCGTTAGGTTATACACTAATTTTGTGGATTAAAATCATCATTAGTAAGGTATCAATTTTCAAGTTGGTCTTTTTGTGTTAACCAGGTTTCTGTCAATCATTTTGTCCGTATATGCATGTGTTCAACCAGTTGGTACAAGTCATTATTTACTTGTGTAGCCAGGCCCCGCGACATCAAGCAATAGTAGATTATGAACCAGTGGTAACAAGGCCCAGGATATAAAACAATAGAATATTATGAACCATAGGTAACAAGGTCCCGGCACATCAAGCAATAGATTATGAACCAGTGGTAACAAGGCCCCGGGACATCAAAAAATGGAGTATTATAAACCACTGGTAACAAGGCCCCGGAACAACAAACAACTGTGGGTTCCGAGTTGAAGCTGTAATTCAAACTAAGATTCTTAGTGGATAAGTTGAATTTAAGATTTAGACTGATCGCAAGATCATTATTTGACAACTAGAAATGGGTTCACTAATTCATACGTCAAATCATGTGATCTAGAGCTGTACCTTTGATAAAGGCTTATACTATAATATTTACATAAGTTATATTCTGCACTGACTAAACCGACTACACTTTTATATAGTCAGTGCGCGTGGATATGAGATCATGAGCGAGGGACGAATCCTGGATAACTGTGCTAGAACATTGACGCGCTAAGATCCCAAGTTCAATTTTATTCTATCTGAAGTTTTTTTTTTGCCCCATAACCTTCTAACTGCCAGAGGATAGAACAAATTCTAAATATTAAACAACTCTAGAAGCTATCTGGGGAAGTTTTTTTGAACTACCGTAAACTAGGAGAAATTCTAAATGCTAAACACCTTTGGGAGGTATCTGAAGTTCTTTCTTTGCAACATAACACCGCAACTGCAGAAGGCTAGGAAAAATTCTAGCACTAAACACCTCTAGAATCCAACTGAAGGTGTGTTTTTTTGCGACATAACTCCATAGCTGCCGAGGGATAGGAAATATTCTGAATATTAAACACCTCTAGAAACTATCAGAAGTGGTTTATGTTTTGCGAAATAACACCATAGCTGTCAAAGGCTAGGAAATATTCAGAATAATAAACACTTCTAGAAGCTATCAGAAGTGGGTATTTTTTGCAACATAACCCCCTTATTAATGAAGGCTAGGGAAAATTCTAAATACTAAACACCTCTAGTAGCTCTATCCAAAGTGCTTTTTATGGTTGCACGGCTCCCTAATTTGTACTTGTATCTTAATTTTTTATATTGTTTGAATCATAAATATATTCATGTATAGTTTGTTCATAAAATTTGGTGGAGGGTTTGAACCCCCACCCCCTCTACCCCCATATGCAGCCTTAAAATTACCTGAAAACATTGTAGACAAATATTTCATTGTTTTAAAGTTTATAAAGATTCGTGTTCGATTTCGCGTTTTTGTTTCGTTTTCTTGGTTTTGAGGCACATTTCATTTTTAGGGTTAAACTTAGCCATGTTCAATAAACACGCCAAATTATGATTTTTTTTTTTAGAAAATGTATAAAGAAATGCAGTATTTATGTGACATTAGATATATTTTCAAAGTTTTTAAATCTTTTTAATGTTAAATTTATAACAAGTAATAAAAGGGAAACTCATTTTTATACATTCATGAAGTTAATTGTAATATTCAGATAAACTATAGGTCTAAAAACAATACGCGTTTTGATGTACCAAGAGATGAGTTCCTTTTGAATATTTGAGTTGAAGAATAAAACTTAACACAGTACAATATTATCCAAGTGCCAAATTACTAGAGGAAGGAGAAAGAGACTAAATAAATGTCACAAATCGTTACTCAACTAGTAAGATGCGGTGATATATGGCCATAACAAATTTACGTTTACATTGATCAACGTGGTGTGAATAATAAAATAAAATAGTAGAGTTAGACTAATAAACCAAACAAATTTGAAATAACGACATTATGTACTACAAAATGATATAAAATCGAAGTATCGGGGTATAAAACGAAAAGTACTTGTATAAGATCATAAATTATGTAAATGTACAACTATTAAATATCTTATAGATTAAAAACTAAATTGATTTAAAATATTGTTAATACTTCATTGCATACACTCTATATGCATGACTAGCAAGAACAAATTTAATCCCCATACATTAACTACATTACCTTAAAATTAGTACGCAAAATGGATAAAATAGTAAGTTTGACTACTTATAACTCGAGAACTGTAATGAATTGAAATAAATTAACTTGGATTTCTATGTTCTGGTATCATCACGCTTATGTCACCCAAGAATGATGTTCCTTGGTGATGGTAATGTTCAAGATCCTTTATGCTTGGAGTCTTAACCACAACGCAACATGCTAAGATTAAATATATATATATATATTAAGTCATAGCATGTTAAATACCATGTAAAAGAAAAAAAAAATTCTTTTGAGTTTTTAATACAAAATTCTTTATTTGTAAATAAAAACTAGGCCATTGAGCACCGGCTCATTTTGGTGAGTTTGTGATGAGAAATTTTGAAATGTGTTTTTTGATGACCCCAATTTTATTAAAAATAAATTGTAATGTAATTCCATAGAGAAATTAGGCATGCAAACCATTAATAAATTAGTGAACAAGTGCATTTGTATCAATATTTTGATATATTATTTTTTCGAGAAATTAAAATTAAAATTGTATCATGGTAAGCCTGAACTTTAAAAAAACCATTATGTGATCATGTGATATGTAATTTTAAAGCCAAAACGAAACGCTTCAATTGGTTTCTATTTCATACCTTAATTATTTCCAAATGAAGAAGATTAATTAAACACGATAGTTGGCAAAGTTTAAATATTCCATTTTTCTTTTAATAAAGAAAATTTTCAACCCAAACGTTAATTAAGAGAAAATTATTAAATTATCTATGATTGGATGAATAACAGCTGAGGAAAATTTCATTTGAATATTTAAGTCTACCGGTATTTTCTTGTATCAATTGTCATGGAATGGCCCTTTAGTTTAAAAAATACAAAACAATAACTATAAATATAAAACAATAACTATACTAAAGGTAAAGAAACCAATAATTTAAATTTTAAAGTTCAATGATAACATTTATTTTCAAGTCAAAGAATCCCAAAAGGAAGATACCGTAAGCAAAAGATTAAGAGTCTAAATAATTGGCTGAAAGTGTTGCTGAAAATGAATTAAAAAAATACATTAACAAAGATTAGTTTACGACCAAAAACAATTTACTTTATTCCTGGATGTTTGAAGTCTAGTGGGACTTTAAAAGTCTAAACACCATACTTTATACCAAATCTCTTCGAAAGGATGAATTTGGATCAAACTAATAAAACTTTTTAAAATACTGAGTATTTATGTCTACATTACCAAATCATAGCCAAGCGGGCTATCCACTCACTCTGCACTGCCACCTGAATTATCTAATGTCAACACACAGGAGAGTGATAGTCTGTTATTCTTGTGTACAACGCCAATAAATATTTTAGGCCCGTAGGCCGCAGGCCCTCCTCCATTCCCCTAGCGCATCAAGCCTACTGCTTTTAGCTGCTAGTCCTGCTTGTCTTCATCTTGAATATGGGACTTCTAATATTTACTCATAATTTAAAGGTCAAATTCTCTCATCCCCTAAAACAATGTACCTTTCATCCATAACCATTATTAGGTCTTACTTCATTCTTTCATTTAAACTATTCTCTTTTATCATGTTATGATTTAAAATCGCCATCTTTTCTTCACCATACTTAAATAATTTAAATTTCATCCACCCTATCAGATCTTCACCATTCAAAGGCAATCTCTTTCTCACTTTATCTCTCATTCAGTAGTCAAATTCTTTTATTCTTCTGTTCCTCCATCTGCTGTATCACACCATTTCAAAGTCTTTTTCTTTATCTCTTCTTTTCCTAATCCTTGTAGATGTCTTCAAAAACGCTTTGAAAATATCAAGTGAGTTCACCATACTTTTCCTTCTCTACACCAGACCACGATCACGTATTTACTTCACTAACACGATCCGTAGCACTTTGTTATTCTCACTTTCATACATGATGTGGCAAACGGTTCTGCAACAACATTGTCCACAGTTTTGTTCCTAACACAGATTAAACCCAGATAATTTTCCAGAAAATTTCCATGGCCACTTCTAAAGTGGGTAGCGTAATGATTGCTAATCATTTCATACTTTTATAGTCTCGTTTAAAAAGATGAGAAATACTCAACAGATTATTTTCCTTGAGGTTACTCAGGCTCTCATATTATCATTGTTTTAAAACTTCTCATTAGCACCTATCAATTAATCAGATCTTCTTAAAATTCCCTTCTAAATGCAAATGTCAACCGGGGATGACACCTCCCAGTACCACAACAGCATCATGTAATACTGTCCTGTATGCTTATGTCACGATAATAGGTGCCTTCCTCTGCACACTTATGCATTAATTATGGCATTGTTCTAGGAAATGTAGAATAAATGTATGAGCAATTTTGTAGGGGAAAAGATTGCAACGATTTTGAAAAAACGAACCTCAATACACTCAACGGGATTAAAAACTTTCAATTTCTTATCACCAGCAAAGAAGACTTATGTTCTCTGAAAATATGCTCACTGGAGCGGGTAATATCAATAATAATGTCAATGCTGATTTTACTAACAATATTGTATTCGCAAAAGTATAATTTTGAGATAAAAATGTTTTTATAATAGTTTTGTTTACAAAACACTTTATTTTTAACATATACATCTTTAATTGAATAAATTGAATAATGAGACAATGACATGGGAAACCAACTCAACCCGAGCTGGTATTTCGAATATATTTGACAATAAAAGATATCAGGCCCATTTGAATAGTTATGATCGCTCTCTCCCCAAACTTTTCCTTTCATATATAGGTATTTAATTATTGCATGATGTTGACTTCTTCTATATTTAATATTTACTTTCTCATGGAAAGAAAAAATATTGTAAGAGTTTAAAAATTCGACCTTGCCATTATGTTGAATATTTCATTTTATATACCTCTGAACCCAAAAATGTTTTCTGTATAATTCTGTCTGTACCTCGCTGTGTCTGTATTTATTTGGTGCCACAACCAAAACGGTTTGACGAATTTTGATCAAACTTGATATCTAGGCGTTAAAGGGTATTAGCTTCAACCATCTTTTGTATTTTAATTCTAGCCTTTAAAGTTAGGGGTTTTTTATTAAATACTGTTTTTAAGATTTGGAAAATTTTTTCTCAAACAAATTGCTTTGAAATTAATGTCTGCAGAGTATTTGACATGACAAATAAATCTGTATTCCTATTTTTAAGGAGAAAATTTGTTAAGGATAGTTTACTAACGACATATTTAAAAAAAGTGAATCTTCCTCCAAATTTGCTATGATTTTGTTTAAAATGTATATGCATATCAGAGGAGTGTTTTACATGATGAACAACATGTGTTCTTGTTTTTCAAAGCAAAATGGGGTTCACGCTAGTGCATATGACTGTTATTGCTTTAATTCAAATTATATTAAAATGGCTTTATCTTTTACTTAATTGGATATCTAGGCAGTGTTGTACATAATAAATAGTAAGAAAATAGAAAGGGAGAAGGGAAGGGGTCCGAAAACTCCCTGTTATTTGATGTACCCCCATAGTATAATACTTATAAAATTAATGTGTAAGCCTTTCTAGGCTAAATGTCAACTAAACTTTTGTAACTGACCCCCTCAGGAAATTTAGATTTCCACACTCTAACTTATGCAGTATGTATTCCAAATAGTTCCTTATTTATTTGGACTAGTTCTTTCCTTAATAGTATTATTTCATATTTGTTCCTAAAATATATTTATTTATTTTGACTCAATCCTTATTTATTCTGACTCGTTTCTTATCGATTCCGAATCGATCACCCTCATTTGTTCGGACTCTTCTCTTACTTATTCCAAATCATTCCTTCTTGTTTTTTGTTCTGACTGTTTGAATATTTATTCTGACTATCTCCCTATTCATAACGATTCGTTCTTTTTGATATTTTGACTCATTCCTAATTATTTACTCAAACTATTTTCTGCTTGTTTATTCTCATTTGTACCTTGTTTTCAAAATTCCTATTCATTGTATATGTAGATAAAGTCTGTTCAGCATAGGAATTGTTTTCTGAAAGGCTTTTTCCCTGGCAGAAATCTATTATATAGTAGAATATGGGTATAAAAAAGACATTTAAGAGAGTAATTCCTAAAGTGAATGGGATATATTGACTCATACAATATTAATTATTATTACTTGATACTTTTCTATTCTTACTCATTTTATATTTATTCTGATTCAATACGTAATCCATTCTGATCAAATTATTACTTTTACGACTTGTTCCTTATTTAATCTGACTTTTACACTTTTATTTCCCTCTTTTTATTCTTTATTTATTCAGACTTGCTCCTTATTTATTCTTACCCGTTTTTGATTTAATGAAACTCGTTCCTCCTAATTATGTCTGACTCTTTTCATCTTAATTCCTACTTGATCCATATCTATTGTGACACGTTCCTTAATTATTTAAACGCGATACTTCTTATTTACTCTCACAAATTTATTATTAATTTTGAATTGTTGATTATTCATTCAGACTTTTTTTTAGTTAAAGAACATCATATAATTATTTTTATACCTATTCGTTCTTTATCTATAACGAGTTACTCTATATTTATACCAACTTGATGATATAGTGAGCCAATTTGAAAATACAGCATGTGGATCATTCTTAAGTGTTAACAGAAACATTTTTGGAAAACTTTATAGCATAGAACTACAATGACAATGTGGATTAACTCTTGCAGTAAGTCAAAGATATGGGGTGTAATTGTTGCTTAAAATTCATTTCTTGGACTATCATTTAAATTTCTTCCGCAAGAACCTCAGCGAGGAACATTTCCACCAAGACATTTTGATCATGGGAAAGAGGAGTTCTGTATGATCGCAAACTATTGCTGGCACTTAAGAGGGATGTTTCAGAAGCTAATTATAATAGAAAATAATCAACTGTCACTTTTTAGTTTATATTAATAATGTTTTAAATGTACCGGTATGTGATTAAGTACATTTTTTCAGAATTAGACTATTATATCACTAAAAATCCATGCATGGTAGAAAAAAACTAGTTACATATTTGAATTTAGCATAAATATACAATCATAGTCAGACATTTCTTTTTGCCAAAAATATGTTTAACTTTGTAAACAAGTGTTATTGTGTAAGTAAGTGTAGGGAAGTACCGCATAAACCAATAGTAATTTATGCAACGGAAACTTGGCCTTTGGATAAAAGAGAAAGGAAAGTGAAGGCCATGGGAATGAAGTTTTTGAGGAGCACCAGAAGAGATAGGATCAGGAATGAAGAAGTAAGATCTAGAGTTGATGTACATGAGATTGTAGAGGAAGCTAGGATGAGATGGTATGGACATGTAATTAGGATGGTAAGGGAGAGGATTCCAAGAAGATTATTGAATGTGAAGTATGTAGGGAAGAGACGACAACGAGGACCAAGAACAAGATGGAAGGAACAGACAGCAACAAGTGTGCAAGTGAGAGGAGCAGAGTAGAAGAGAGTACAGGAGGGAAATGAGGCATTTTACTAAACAGAACCGGCCACAGGCCGGAAACAGTTCCTTATGATGATGATAATATTGTTTCTCACTCTTTTATTATTTTCTGTGCTGTTATTTATCTATTCTCAAACATTCTTCTTAAAATATCCCAACTCAATCCTAATATATCAAGACTAGTTTTTTATTCACTATACACACACATATATATAGACTCATCCCTTATTTATTCCAAATCATTCCTTTTAAATATTCTGACTCATATATTTTTAAATTCGACTTATTACGTATTTATTCTGACCGCTTCCTCTTTAATGTTCGTTCTTTATTTTTTCTGACTTATTACTTATTCATTTGGAATTTTAACTTATTTATTCTGATGAGCCTTATTAGTTGTAATTTTATACTTTTTAATTTTTATTACAATCTTTTAATAATAAGACAATCTTATTTATTCGGAATATTTTCTAAATCATTCTACTCAATATTTATTTTGACTCAATCTTCGCTATTTATCGCGCCTTGTTATAATTTATGTATGCCAAATTTCTCCCTACTATTTATTCCTACAAGTTCTTTATTTATTTTTATTCGCCCTGTAATGAATCGATGAGTTCATTATTAATTCCAACTAATTCAAACTATATTTTATTTTTCTGACTTAATAATCCAAAATTATTCCAAATAATTTCTTAATAATCCCGACACTATAATTTATTATTCCAACTAAATCCTACATATTTATTCGGTCTTGTCTTTCTTTATTAATTCCAATTCGTCTCTTATCTATTCTTACCCACTACTATTTGTTTTAAGAGCCGTTTTTAAGATATTCCAAAAATGTCCTCGTATATACATGATTGATCCGTATTCATTCTAATTCTTTATTCCAACACTTTCCTTATTTAAATTATTTAAATTTATTTTATTTAAATGACTGCCTGAGTGTCCATATTTACGATAATGCCACAGTATGTACGTAGCTAAGCGGAGAAGGTGTATACGACCTGTCCTTACTTGAATTTTCTTCTTGGCGTTGTTTCTTAATGATAGATGGATGAAGTCCTTTAATAAATAGCCTGTTTGGAAGGTGTTTGAATAAATAAGGGAAGCGTCTGCATATATGAATTAAGGTCCACAAATTTGGTGGCGATCTAAACTCAATTAACCTCATCAGGCTCCTATCCATTGGTGAAGCCTGATAGCGCCTTCTCGCCTTTGCATAAGAGCGTGATGAGTGGGGTCTATTGTCAGAAAAAATGAATGAATCCTCAAAAACCCCAGAAGAACGACTTACCAATGTATCTCTACCATCCTCTTGAGATGGATTTCTAGAAGATGAGGCTGGTTCCCTGAAGTGATGATTCCCTGAAGGGGGCATGATGTGACCTGGAGGTGCTGTCCTGAGGTGGCTGATCACTGGAGGTGGCTGACTCCGTATGAGGTGGCTGAATCACTGGAGGTGGTGACCTGAGTGCTGACTCACTGGAGGTGGCTGACTCCTGGAGGTGGATGACTCCCTGGAGGTGGCTGACTCACTGGAGGTGGCTGACTCCCTGGAGGTGGCTGATCACTGGAGGTGGCTGACTCCTGGAGTGGCTGATCTGGAGGTGGCTGACTGACTGGAGGTGGCTGACTCCCTGGAGGTGGATGACTTTCTGGAAGTGGCTGACTTTCTGGAGGTGGCTGACTGACTGGAGGTGACTGACTCCCTGGAGTGGATGACTTTCTGGAGTGCTGACTTTCTGGAGGTGGCTGACTTTCTGGAGTTGCTGACTTTCTGGAGTTGGCTGACTTTCTAGAGGTGGGTGACTCCTTGAAGGTAGCTGACTCCTTGAAGGTGGCTGACTCCTTGAAGGTGGCTGACTCCCTATTGGATTTACTTACCAATTGTTCTATCTTGTAATACTCACACGCCTTCATTAAAAGATAACGAGTCTTATCATCGAATACAGATGTTTTCTGCATGTGGGCAATAGCTTCTTGAGTCAACATCATGGACTTGGAATGCTCCGTACTGAAGGAAGAACCTTGTTGACCTGACATGGGTGGTGGACTGGACCGACTGGACGATCTTACAATGTTACCATGAAGGGGAGTTGTTCTTGATGATGACGCTACCAGTTCAAGAGAAGAAGGGTCTTGTTGGCTTGATCCGGAAGGTGGCTGACTTAACGATGTTCTCTCAGATGGGTCTTCTTGTCTTGATAGAGAAGGTGACTGACTTTCTGACCTATACTTACCATTCCGTTTAAGTTTTCTCTTGTTCTTTTGTACACTGGTGGCGGCCGTCAATTCCCCTGGAAAAAAATGTTCATCCCGAACAGGTTGAGTGGACGATGGCAGCCCATCGTCCGGGCACCCAGCGGTGTTAGGGGTGCCCCCTTGTCGCTCATCATCAACTGCAACAAACCGTCACCAGAACAATATTATATTGAGTAAAAAAAAGCTATTTAAGCGATGAGAAAGTATAAAGCTTGCATTTACAACTAATGGTTTTATAAAAAAAAGGCTAAAAGTTGGCTAGCAAAACGTTTAATAATTTTGCTTTTATTTAGAATAATATGAACAGAACTATTTGATTGGTAGTTTTTGGAGAACTTATTGTAAAAAAATTGCTACTAAGTACTTCTATACTTAGCTCAATTGAAAAGATTTGAATAACCAATTCCTTCAAAATTGCCTAACTATAATGATTTCTTATTTAAAGGACAATAAACGATACTCAATATTTTATATTTTAATTAGACACAAATTCTAAACGTGTTTTAAATAAACCACCAATAAATATTACGGTTATTGGAACTTGAGTGAGTTTATATACTCAAATGATCATAAGAAATAATTAAACCCCAACAAGATTTATTATTCACTTCTGAAAGTATGACATTTGATAACAGTAAATTTAGGTTTACAAAAGGTATGAATTCCAAACATAAACCACGTGTGTTTTACAAGAAAAAATTCTTTGCTGCAGAAATAATGGTCCAATATAATAAATGATCAAATAGTTCATATCTCAAAACAAACAAAAGTTTCCATCTAAATAGGAAAACAAAGTATTAATCAACTGACCCTCAGCTTTACTCCACATCTTATCTACCAGACAAAACAACTTAGCTAACAGTATTCGTACCCTATCAACCAGTATATTCATCAAACCGTATTAAATTCCCATCAACCTTTCTCTATATTAACCCGTATTCACATCCTATCAACTAGTCTCCACATCAACCAGTATCAACATCCTATCAACCAGTGTCCACGCCCTATCATCCATTCTCCTTATTCTATCAAGGCTGGTAGCTTTTAATTTTGTCCCAGAATAAAATGGTATTATAAATGATTATTTTAGACAAGATCTGCACGAGAAAAATGCAAACCCCTTCTGATCCATGCAATTTACGGCTGCCATATTGGAAAAATGGTGAATACAGTGTCTTGTAAGGAATAAAAAATTAAATCAATAATGGTTTGATGAAGTCCTATTTCTTTTATATTTGGCACAGCAACATCTTTCTTTGCGATGACGATAAAGAAAAGGCATCAATTATTTCTTCATTAAGAATTGACTCTAACAAGTCTTTCTCTGAAGCTAGAACCATAAGGTTCGAAAGCCATGCATCTCCCATCGCAGACCTGAGCCTGATTTTTTTATTATTCTAACTCGGCTCATAGCTCTTTCATTTGAACAACTGGTTATGGCCAAAGATAGCAATGTTGTATTGACAACTTTCAATCTATTGAAGCCTGAAAAACTAATCAAGCACCCATAAGGTTTAAAAAAACTTTTGTCACACGGAAACTTTTAATCTGTTAAGGTTCATTTTATGTTTCACTTTCAGACACATCATCAACGTCCACTATTGTTTTCCTTTCAACATGATCCTTTATCTGAGCTGTGTCTTTAGATTTCTCACTTTTACGAGGAACAAATCATCAATTGATATGCTTGAGTTAATGGCAAAATCCATTTCATTGGATCTGTTTAACTCTTCACTTACAATAGTGTGGTTCCAATCGTAAAACTCACAAAGGCTTTCTATGTTTACAGGGGAAACATTATTTGCGTTGTTTCTAAAACTCTTGTATATGTGATATAAACCATTTCTTTTACCATGTCTATGCTATGGTTAGAAAGTCTATCTTTTGCAACTTAAATACAATTTAATTTTTTTTATTTATCTCAATAATAGTTTCATCTATACCCAATTAATCAATAAGCATTTTTCTTCTTCTAACTTTTTTTGTAGCTAAACCATGGACGTAATGATTTTTAAGAACTTTTTAGCCTCTCACATCACAATAGACCATTCCTCAAACTTTCGCAAGCTACTGATCTGAGTTTTGACATTTATTTATTATAGCTTGTACACCACCATAGTCCAACACCTTACCCTGTAAGCTTACTGTGACGGTATGCATTCGTTTAAGAACAGTGCCTCTTCTAACACTTAATCCCTTAATAATAAAGAATGGACATTTAATACTTAAGTAGGCCTAATAAAAACTGATTTATAATACAATTAAAATATATATATATATATATATATATATATATATATTACCCACATACATAATTGAATATTAATGAACTTATTAAAATAAAATAAATGAGGAAATTAGAACTAAATATAGTAGGGCGAGGGAAAACAAACAAAAAAAACATTAAGGCACACACACATTCATATGTCATTATACTCAGATTAACATATATTCAAACTTGATCGGTATAGCAAATAATTAAAAAATAAAACAATGCTCCTAATAGCTAAGAACTATATAGAGGTGAGCACAAATGATCTTTACACTTTCGAAAAGTTATAAGAAAGGAAAGGTGCACCCGATTAACTGGAAACATTTTCCAGTCGATACAGAAACCCTGGAAGCTTTTTCGCAGTTTAAAGTGACTCAATATGTGCTCCTCAATTAACACGGCTGAAAACGCTTCGCACACTTTGTTTAGTCTGTCGGCGGTGACGGACTCAACGATGGCTGTGATTCTCTGCCTCAGCTCCAGCAAAGATCGTGGCAGAGGTGTGACAAATATTTGTTTTTCACATAACCCAACATCAAGAAATCGTATGGAATTCAGTCCGGTGATTGAGCTGGCTATCTGCCCCACGACACATCGTCGGTACGGTCACGACCAAGCCAGCTCCCAGATAATATGTTTGTTCAGGTACAGCCAAGCGGAAGTGAGGCGGTGCCCCATCTTGATGGAAGATGAATTCGTTTTAATCTTCTTCAAATAGAGGCAGAGGCCAAAAGGTAGGCATGTCGAGGTAGGAATTACCTGTGACTGGTTTTTCTATTAAAAATAAGGTTGCGTAAACCTTCACCCTCAATATAGAAGAGAACACATTCACTTTGGGGTAATCTCTCACCTGATAGTTGTGTACATGTTTAGTAACAACTGATGGTAATGTAAATAGAGACAACATTGTGTGAGTAGTAACAACATATGGTAATATAAATATAGACAACACTGTTTGTGTGTAGTAACAACTAATGGAAACGTAAATACAAACAACATTGTTTGATTAGTAATAACGTCATTGTATTGTAAATACAGACAACAATATCGTTTGTGTTATTTTATCCTATCGATGTAACTATAATATTATATACACTTTCTTGAATAGCATTTGTACATTCATATTTGTCGTATATGTACTTAGCTTTAGACATGTCTTAAAGCACAGTCTGTCTTAAAAAAAAACAAATTACTTAATTACTTTCGAGTACTGCCACATTTAAGTGTTTATACGACTATTTCATTTCTAATTATTTATTTGAGATAACAAAGTATCTCTTTACTTATTAATCTGGCAAACTTTTCTTAATGGGGAAATCTTCCTAGGCAATCATCTTTGCATTTACTTCAAATAAACTAAATAAAATTTAATTGTACAATAAATAAAATATAAATAAATAGAATAATTTGTGTTTGTTTAAACTATTTTTGATTATACTATGTTCAGATAACATTGAATTTGTAACAACTTGATGTTCATGTAAGTACAGATAATATTATATGTGTAGCAACAATTTGATGTAAAAAATCTAAATATCTTATTGATGCAACTTTGTGACTTACCGTGGCGTAAATCTCGGCGAACCAGGCGTGCCCGGATACTGCGAAACGCTCCACGGACACGCCGGCCTAGCCCTCCGCAAAATCCACCGAAACATCCTTGGCTCATTTTGGTTTAATAATTATTTAACTGAATTTCTTTTTCACAATCACAAATTGACATCTTTAATGGAGCTCCGAAAAGACACCACTAAGATTTATTATATTGCTATGCGACGGCTATAATTGTAATAAACAATTGAATTTATAGAGAAAAGCACTCTGAGTAGTTCTGGGGGTAGAATGACATCGATATAAGTAATGAATACCCACAATATGCCATTGTGGGGGTATTACGTCATAGCTTACAATTATTTAATATGGAGAAAATTGAATTTTAAACGTTAATACGTATGCATTTACAACTAAATAAATTATTAAAGGAATGTTTATGTAATCATTAAAGCTTAAAATGTCCGAATTAAAGTGAAAGTCCTTAAAAATAACACAAATTAAATTAATTACCACCTAAGTATGGAAAGTTTTGGCGGCAACTCGAAATCGAAGCTTCCTTCCAAAATGATGTTAAGGCAATATTAGATGTCATTATAAGATCATCTAATTAAAACGAATAATGCAGTCTCTACCATTAATTAATAATTACCATAACGTGAATTGTGTGCAACCATACAAGTTCTTGCAAAGATTTGAAATAATAAATATTGACGACACTCATTATATCACTATTGTGTATAGTTGCAATAATAAATTTGCGACACATTATTACATGTTTATTGTAACAAATGTATTATTAGATTTGTTATGTACACTTATGAAATATTATAATCAGTGGCGGTGAATCTTATTTGTGTGTGAAAAGTTGAGGGTGTAGATTTAAAGACTTTATTTATATTATCGAATACCCCTTCCCGTTTCTTCCCAGAGCTGTAGATCTTAGACTGAGGAGGTGAGGCCAGGGGGTGGTGTAAAAAAAAAAGATGTATTGCTCTAAACTGCCCAAATAGAAGACCATAGAAATAGTATTATTGAAGGACCATCACCTAAATTTCTGGAATGACATAATTTTTAGAAGAGGGATTGTGCCCCTTTCTCCATATGGCTATATCTGAATTCACACTCTATCGAAGAGAGAGAAGTATTTTCCACCGTTATTAATTAAATAGGTGAACCGACATTCTGAAATGTGTTGGTGAGAGAGATTCTTTCACTTTAATAAGGGGGGTTTCCACCCCAGGGCACAACACATTTGTAAATTATGAAGATGTGATTTCTTAGTTAAATTGTCTGGTTTGGAAATACTTTAAATATAAAAGTTTTTTGAGAAAATCTAAATGTCGGGGAAGGGTAATGAGGGGGGGGGGGCTATATTCCCACGTGCACAGCTTATCCTTAAAATGAAGTGGTAGGGATTTCTTTGCTAAAATACTTTACGATGGACACACTTTCAATAGAAAATTGGAGTATAAGAAAATTTGACTTTTAGAGGGTTCTGTCCCACAGGTGCAATTACTAATCAAATAATGATGGAAATGGTATTTATTGCTAAAATTGTTTGGGATGAACACATTTCCAAAAGATAATTGTTTTATGGAATAATTATAATTTGGGGGTTTTATACCTCCCAGTCACAACCTTTCAGCTAAAAATTTATTGATATTTTATGTATTCGCTAGCATTCTTATGGTTGGACACACCTTAGATATAATAGTTATTTGAATTTATGAAAATGGTAAACACGGACACGCTAGCGGTGAGGCCATAGAAACTTCACCAGAAAATATCTACTATTTAAAGCCATTTTATATCTTCACTGCAACTAAATAAAGCACCTAATAAGCAAAGCAAAAATCTTAAATGGAAATATTATTGAATAAAATAGCCAAGTTTTATGTACTATCATTGTAGTATAAGCAAGAAAACCAGGTGAGAGCTTTTCTTGTCATTGTATTGATGTTGCATGATGAGAACTGCTAGTCAAAATACTTTAAGGGTTAAAATTAAACTATTTTAAAAGTTATTTTGAGTAGTTCCACCCCCACCCATATAAACACATTTTTTACAATAAATTTGAAACCAACATTCAAAAAAAAAGAGAGTAAAATAGTATAGTATTGCAATAGTAGACAAAATAATAATTTCCAATTTCCAAAATTCATAGCACCGATTAATTTAATTACGGATAAATAATCAAATACCGTCAAATGTGGATGCTTTGTTACAGAAAACACCATATTTGTTGAATATTTTCTAAACTAAACCGTGTACAATCATGGTTGTATTTTTAAAATCATAGGACAAATTTGTTCTATCAATATATTAGTAATTAAAAAATGGACCTGTCAATTTTTACTTGATAATAATTTTGTACGCCTTTTCAAAGTAACTGCTTAGGTTACATTGAACACATATTTAAAAGCATTGCGACCGGCACACTATTTCAGTTAAGACTTTGTTTAGTAAATAGCTGAATAGAGGGGAATTTAATGAACATTTAGATATAATAGATCTATATATAGACTTTGGTTAAAATAATTGAGCAGGATCAAAAAAAATGAGCGACTTACCTGATTTTCCACAAAGGGTTTTATTAAACATAATGTAGTATTCTTGTTACATTTTAAACATTGTAAATACATTAAATTGTTCATAAAGACTTTAGTATTAAAAAAAACTTCTAGGGTAATTTTTTTTTTCCGTTTTCTAAAAATTATAAAATTCACACTCTAAGCTATATACAAGCTGTTCTCATTTCACTGTCAATCCTTAATCCAAGTTCAAACCAGCAAATGCTATGATGTTAAACTTCATAATGTCACTATTGTTTGCTGTGGGCTCTGGCGGTACTTGAATGATATCTTATTCTTCAATATCATCACGGTCTTCAATATATGTCCAAATAAAACCACCGAGAGTATCTGTGGTAGATTTAACTATGAACCCAGTTGGAATTTGTTCTCTCACCTGTCCAACAAAATGTTTCTTAATCTTCTTCAATTAATGTAGAACAATTACCCCGGAAGTTAATTTTACTGATAATACACTAGGTCTTGAATCAGATAACAAGATAGAAACATCCATAAATGGTTCTACATCGGACGACATAACGGAGTCTTCAGCATCAGAGCTAGATGGAATATCACCAGTGGAAGATTTTTTCCCTTTGGTTTTTTTTATTACCAGCTACTGTGGAGGTACCAAAAGTTGTGACATTTATTGATTTTATGTACTCAAAACCAATACTGCAGCCCAGTTTTACAAATAAATTTGTCCTTTTTGATGCCCTTGCTTTTGGACCCTTGTGCAGTTCACTTACTTAGTATTGTCATTAAAACCTTTTCCTTGTCATAGGAGGAGTATGAGCCTGGTCAAGATCATCTTCGAAGTTTGGGCTTTTCTCAGCAGTTGCTGCAGGATCAGGAAGCTTATTAAAAACACGTTCTCTACCAAATGGTCTAATACCAGTGCAAGCAATGACATTATATTGTCTTTTGCTTTAGGTAAACACCCACAACATAATGTGTGCAAACGATTGGACCTCGGTAGGAGATGATTTTTATACACTTGGGGTACATATTACTTAATTACATGATAAATAAACTCATACGAATAATTCAAAAAATTAATTTCATTAAGTTACCGCCTTTAGGATTCTCCTACGAAGCCATAGCGGATGAAACAAGCATTTTACTTGTATTGTGACGTCATTTGTACCCACAACGTTTGAGCTGGACTCAACCAATAAACTATGTGGCCGTGACGTCACTAAAGGTAGAGGTAGTCAATTGTCTATTGTTGTTTACGTTTAAGCTAACTTATACACGATGAAATAACTAGTATCAATAACTATGAAACTGGAAAATAAATTTAAAATATTTTTATATTTGGTAAAATAAAAAAAATAGTATGATATTCATTAAACCTACAAATTTGGTTGAATATTCATTATTTTGGGACATTGTTTTCTACTTATAGTTGAGAAAATGAAACCTATATTTGTGACCAAAATAATTAAGAAAATAAAATGCACTATCGGAGATTTATGATTGTTTTAATGTATTTTATTGTAAAAGTATGTACACTAGAAAATGTTTGCTTTGTAAAAATTGTACTTTAACAAGAGTGTTTGTATTTTGCTTGTAAAATTATTGTTTTAATTATAATATACATAATAATGGTATATATGAGTTTTGTATTGGTGCTCCTTGATTGTTTTTATCATTGATACTTTAAAACAAGGGTTATTAATCTATAGAGTAGCGCTGAGGACAGTATTTTTTTTATAGACAGTTCACCTAAATTAGGGTGGAGAGAGAAGACTGTGACAAATCGCATTTGAAAATCTACCCCTGCCGAATGGAGCTGAGATTGGAACTTTGACCTTCCAGTCAACGGCAGTACAGTCTATTGATGCCTTAGACAATATGACCACCCATATGCACCGGTATTGGTAAGGGTTACATGGGTGGTATGAGTACACTCTTCCCTCATAGTTTTCTTAAGGCCGCGGGCTCGATTCCTAGTCTGGTTGTAATTTATTAACTAATTTAAATGAATATGTATGCATATAACATAGACCTGCCATTTAACCACTATTTCTCTCAACACAACACATGTTTGTTACGCTTTGTTTACAGTATAGTGGGATTCTGAAAGGAAGAACTTTATTTAACCGTTACTAAAACCATTTTAATACTCTTACGTCAAGTCATGTGATCTGCATCTGTAAATTTTGATAGATATTTTTAAACTAACATTCATAATTTAGTAAAATGTTATAAATGTTGAGCGCAGAAAAATGTTTAGAATTGTATTATACTCGGTTCCTTCAATGCAATATTTCCCCGAAACGGTGGTTCACTCAACTTAACGTGACGAGCTATCATCACCAAGAAATTGATCAAAGCCATTCACCATGACACCAGCAGTAGAGCGACATGATCACCATTACTCTGTATTCACACGACCACTGCTATATAAACTATGTTGGTCAGGTTCTTGCAGGGGTTAAATTCTGGAATTGGGGTTGGTGATGGGGATGATCCCCCCCCCCCCCCATCCGAGCATTAAAATAATCAAATGCATTGAAATTCACACCTTAATATTGTGAAGAATGACAAACACCTACCTTAGTTCTAATGTGCAGAAAATCAGGCAGCTTGAAACAATAATTCCCCAGTAATTATATTACTGAGTTTAGTAAGATAATAAATTGATAACCAATTATTTATATGAAAATACACATTTTTTCTAAAACATTTTATGCAAATATAGGTCTTATATTTTTATTTATTTCTATTGAGTCAATGATTTATTATTACATTTTTATGTTTTTTTTACAAAGACTTTTTTATTATTATGATTATTAATTAATATATTTGTATAAATTAACAATATTATTAATAATAAAATTACTATAAATTAAAATCTTGATTATTAAAAATTATTAAATATATACTTAAAGAAGCATAATGCAAACAAATACCTCCCTTTCCCGACGACCGGAGCCTTTAGGTTCTCGTCGCAGTCCATTAAACAATCATAGAGATTATAAAGCGAACGGGTAGTAAGACGCGACCCGCCTCGGTGGCTTAGTTGGCTAACGCACAAGTTGCATGTTGAGAAAGATTGTCGAGAAAAGGGAGCTCGAGGTTTGAATCTTGGTCGGGTGAACTGTAGTGGCTTTTACAAAATAGATTTCCACGTAAATGCGGGTTCATTTCCTCTAAAATATAACAACAGTTATTCCTAATCCATTGGCGTAATTAATACTCAGGCGTATAACCCGAACGCGAAGTAAGACGTGGTGTTATTTCTATAAATTGGTAAAGTTAAAACAATTCTTTTTTTCTCATTTTTTGCAATGATTAATTTGGTCCCATGAATAAATTTAATTAACAGAGCTAAACAAAAAACTCAAACGAATTAATTCTTAAAAACGACATTGTGTATTACAAAATGAGAGTAAATCAAATTATCGGGGTGTAAAAATAATACTTTATATTATACTAGTATGATTAAAAATGATTTAATTTTTACCCCTTTTAAACTATTTGTACATTAAAAATTATTTGTATTTATTATAGTATAAAAAATTTCATTATGTAAGCTTCTTATAATTATACAAAATATTAGCCCCATACATTTAATACTTTGCCTTCACAGTGGTATATAAAATCATTTAAAAGCAAGTCCAGCCCGTTTATACTCATGAACTGTAATGAGTTGAAATCATTGAATCAGTATTTATATCTTATAATAATACACGTGTTTAAGTTGTCCAATAAAATGTTGATGGTCGAATTACCTTAAACCTACTGCCGGTATTAGTGCTGCGCGATAGGGGTGACAGGGGAATCAGAGAGAGGTGTAAGCCTGACTGATTCATATTTGTACCATTTTCCATTACTTTAGTAAATTGCAAATCTTATAAATGTATATTTCCGCTTATAGTTATATTAGTACCTGTTAAGTGCCAGCTCCTTACAGTTATGTATTTACAATGCCAGGCATTATACCTCGTTCTGTCTTTAATTGATACATCATTGAAAGTATTATTACAATAATTCTATAATTAAATTAATATACATGAATGTGAAAATTCGGTATAGCGCTGATGACAGGACCCTAAGAAATAATTGGTTTTCATCTAGTTTAGGAAAAATACATTTGTAAGCTCTATAAGGTTAAGTTAGTTAAATTTAACTAGTGTTAAACAAGTTTGAATTTTGTTGGAAAGAGGTAACGTAAGATATATTTAATGTTTAAGGTTATGATGGTTATAATTAACTAGAATCACTCATTATAGTAATAGTAAATATTATTAAAAATGATTATTTACGTGATTAACCTATCTATGAATTACAGGACAAAATAAGAAAAAAAGAAAATTATATTATTTGAATGAATTAAGTCACTTCCAACTAAGTTGTTATATCCTGAAACTCTTATCTTATTTCCTTATTTGATGTCATCAATAAGTTACATTTTCAGTCTTCCTGGTCGCCTTTTCCCTTCCACTTTGACTTTTATGACGTCACTCAATAGGCCATTATTTATTCTCATAATGTGATTCACGATGATGGAAGGATAACATTAGAGTGGACCATCTAGAAATAGAATGTAATGAGGTGGACTGAATAGAACTAGCTAAAGATAGAGATAGGTTGTAATGGGCTGGACTGGATAGAACTATCTCAAGATAGAGATAGGGTGTAATGAGGTGGACTGGATATAACTAGCTCGAGATAGAAATAGGGTGTAATGGGGTGGACTGGATAGAACTAGCTCAAGATAGAGATAGGGTGTAATGAGGTGGACTGGATATAACTAGCTTGAGATACAGATAAGTGGCGTATTTTTGTAGTTGCGACAATGAGATTTTGATTTCCTAATGTCATAGAGTAATTAACATATCACTGGTGAATTATATAAAAATAGACTTACTATTTACATCTCAGGAGAGACACAAGAGCAAGGTGAATGCGGTTGGAATGAGATAACTAAGAAATGTATGTAGAAAAGTTATCCTCTATTTTAAAATTTCGTCACCTGCGTTGTCATCTAATTTCATATGATCCTGCTATATGACATAAAACTCCGAGATTCCAGCATTAGAATATTGTGAAATATTTTGTATTTTACATTATTATGAACACACATTTCTGCCATTTAAAACAATAGACTTACAAAATACTTTATTTCATTATATATCTGTTGTGTTTGTGCGAGTAAAATGTTTAATGTGTTTGTTTAAGATGTATAGAAAGGATATAACTAGCAAATACAACAATAAGTTCACTCTTTCCTAACCCAAGCATTTTAAATAAACTCAAAGCAAACTGTTAATTTTATCACAACAATTTGATGTGTTTATTTTCAATTGGCTCGAAAACTACTTCAGGGTCACGAAACAAACTTGGCCCTCTATCAATTTACAATAATAACTGTAATAGAATTTAATATTTTTGGGGGGAAATGTGCCCCCCTGGAATGTGTGTCCCAGGGCAATTGCCCCCGTGGATCCCCTTCCCCTAGATGCAACCCTGGCTTCAGATAAAATATATTATCTTCCATCTTTACTGGGGGAAATGTTATGAGTAGTCTAGGTGTGAAGAGTCTATTTTCTTATTACACCTATGTTTATAATCCTTGAGATGTTATGTACTCTTTTATCCAAACAAAGAATAATGTTTTATCAAAGTCTGTTATTACCTCTGAGCCTGCATCTTGATCATCTCCAATATTGTGACGTCACATCTGCCAGACAGCTTCTGTATTGAAATGCACAGTGAACATGCAACTTACCCCCTTTACTATCCCACAAAAAATAATATAGAGAGAGGTGAGCACAAGAGAGTTATAATTTTATTATCAAATGCACCCTACCTTATAGAGCTAAAAGGGGAGGGGTGCAAGTTTACATAACACAAATAACAATGAAAGCAACAATTTATTGTGTGAACACATTAGATAATACATAACCAAATCATTGGAATGTTCATAGGATTTTGGTTGTCCATTATTTGCGTATCACAAGGAATCGTAGGCGTTCTCTTCAACAGATTACAAAGGAATAATGCAGCTGGCAAGCAGCCAATTAGTGCATCTGTGGGTACCCTAGAAACCAAACTATATTAGATATTGGCTAAAGCCACAAGTACAGTTTACTGAAAATGCCCTAAGGCGGACCCTAACCAATAAAATAATCAAGTATACCCGTTTAGGTAAACAAGCTAAACGGCGTTAAGGTCATGCCCACAGTACCGGGGAGTCAACTGTACCCCACAGTCTCATAAATAGTACGCCCCAATTGGGGACCTACAGCATTGGTAGTGGTATACCAACACCGAGTTAAATATCAAGGTTTACAAGGTTTTTAGAGATTTGGGAATTGGTGATATTTTCATCAGAACTTTATTTGGGGTCAATGGTATTGATCCAGTAGGTGAAACTTCAGTGGTAGTTGGAGCTTGAAGATGTTGGTTTAAGGGGAGTGTGCTACTGGATGTAGAAGCAACTGCAGTGTTAGTTGAGGCTTGAAGATGCTGGTTTAAGGGGAGTGTGCTACTGGATGTAGAAGCAACTGCAGTGCTAGTCGAGGCTTGAAGATGATGGTTTAAGGGGAGTGTGCTATGGATGTAGATGCAACTTCAGCGGTAGTTGGTGCAAGTAGTAGTTGGTTTGAGGTGAGTGAGTTACTGGATGAAGCAAAAGCTCCTGCAGGAGTATTACCTGGTTTTGGTAAAGCCGGTGTGACAGTTAACAGGGGCACAAAGGTGTCAGTATTATTAGGGGTTTTGTCGCAGGATAGCAGATAAGCATGTTCTAGGATAGCGTTCATGTCCAAAGGATATATTCCTGTTGCTCGGAAGGCAGTGATTCCCATTTGAGAGGTGGCACAGCTACCCCAAGCCAGATTTAACAACTCGCCATAATCATCTCTTGTAGCCTTGTTTCTTAGTCTCATCATTTTTGCACAAGCATCTTTGAAATACATTTTAAAAGGTTTGAAGACTACTCGGTCCAAAGGCTGCAGGTAGTGCGTTGTGTGGCTATGAAGACACAAAATTACAATTTCACTGTCCTGTGCAATTTGAAGTAACTGTGCAGAGTTCATGTGGGCGGAATGACCATCTAAAATTAAAAAAAAAAATTCCCATTTGGCTTACGAGGAATAAAATGACCTGTGAGTCAGTCCATGAATAAATTCGTATCAATGTAGTCATTTTATTTCCTCATTTTTATATGGGTGACAGGTGGTGCACCCTTTCCATACTGAGGCTTTTGATAGGTGCCTTTAAACACACAGTAGGGGGGCAAAAATTGCCCCTCTGCACTGCAGCAAGCCAACACCGTAATTGTTTCCCCTTTCTCGGCTGATGTTACCACATGAACATCCTTGCTGCCTCTTGCGGCAATAACCTGGCCAGGGTCATTATTTAGCTGGGTCCCAATTTCATCTGCATTCCAAATGTTTCCCGGTTTATCCATTAGATTGTGTTCAACCATAATTGTCGTCAAAAGATCAAAGTAATGTTTAACTTCTTCTCTGTTCATACTCCTTATGTCCTTGCTCTACTGATACCTTCAGCTTTTCTCACAGAAAGCTCGGGGTTGCGGCGCATAAAAGAAGCCAACCAAACGTCACCTGCCATCCTACTGTCTTTGTTGAAAGTGTGTTGTATTTTTAAAGATTCTGCCAAATCATAAGCCAGTGTACGCACATCTTTTCTAGTAGGTGCAAAACCAACCCCCTGAAGCTTTTTTATGTGGCTAACTAGCTTCTTTTCTGCATCAATTCCAAGCTGTGAAGATGGCCCAAGATTTTGCTTAGTAAAAGTTTGTTTTTTTATTCTGTTTCTTAAAGTTGTCAGTGGTATATTGAACTGTTTATTTGCCTGCCTCAAAGAGAGTTTTTCTATTGACACAGCCTCTGCAGCTCTTCCAGGTCCTCTTCTGACCAGGAAGCGCGGGTGGTTTTCCTCTTATAGATGTTAGGCATATTGGTCAGTTCTGAACATAAGCACAAAATCCTTAGGTTATTACAAAACCGTCATAATATTTATATTTTTCACTGGCCCCATTTTAGGGATCCTTGTAGGCCTATACCTGCTCAGTTACGACATTATGCATATTGGGTGTGCCATCTTTCCTAACCAACCAATGCGCCATCTCTCCCAAATGGGTAGGAGAGATGGCACACCCCGCCATTATTCGATAGAATATGGTGTATGCGCCGGACAACAGTACATCACATGCCCATCCACCCTACATCACTCATAAACTATGGGTTGCTCATTATTTCACAGAGAAATATACTAACTGAAAAATACATAATGCATATTGAAAATTCAGCTACTTACCAATATCATATGATGCACAGAAATATGAATAAAGCGAGACACGTTAACACCAACAACGGAATAAACTTTCTACACACACAATGAGCTCCACTGCACGTTTACAACTGAGCAACTGCGCCCTGTGGGACTCATTGACCTTGATTCCGAGGGGTGTGCCATCTCTCCTACCGCGCCATCTCTCCTCAAGTTACCTTATTTTAATATCCCTATTTCTCTATATATTATTAAATTTGTTGTTACACTTAATTTCCTATATTAGGGATTGCATTTTAACATGGTACATTTACCCCATTATAATCACGCCAAAACTCCTTCCTTCATGGTTCACCAAATCATAAAAACATTTTAAATTTTCAATATTTTCTTGTAGAATTTAAATGAAAACTTATTTCTGGAATATATTTATTGTATTTGAAGTACTTTAGTATGTTAACATTAAAAAGCATTCGTTAGGATTTACATTTATAATGGTACAAATGCGTTTGCTCTCGAGTGTTTGAAACTACGACCAGAAGGACCATCCTGGTATAGTCTTATAAGTACATAAACTTTTTTCTATAATATTATATTCCCAGCTCACAGAAAAGTAAAGCTTCCAGAAAAAAAAAATCTGAAAGATAAAAAAAAAATGCCAGGAGCTAATAAAATCAAGATTCTAAGATATACGGGTCTGGCTACTCCCTAGTTCCAGTGGTCAGATATTGAAGCCAAATGGCGTTAGTGTCGTCGGGGAGTAACGCGCTCAATTTAAGTTTTGAAGAGAAATTTGAACCTCCAAGTTTACATTTTACTGATAGACAGTAATTATTCCATGCCGAATATGATAACTAGTGAATAAAAAAATAGCTCACAACAAATGATACCGTACAAATTACAATTAATCATTAGCTCATCGATTTAGGATCATTTAAATTTGATATACTGTATTATAAATCACATAGTAATTATTTGTTTGGTAGTATTAGATCATATAACCATAGTTATAAATTATTATTTAAAACATGTATTGATGTATGAAGGGACCAAGGCATCAATCAGTCTTACCATATGACTCATAACATTTGAGAGGATTTTTGATTTAATCCATTCTGATAAGTAGCATTTAGGTCAATTTGTCAGAATACGAAAATTAGAGTCTTTCCTTCAATAAAGGGATAAGATGGTCTGTAAGAATTAAATAAGCAATCGTGAAGAGTGAATGAAAAGTGTGATTTTTGAGTGGATTTAAAAAATATTAATATACACTCGAAAGTGTGAGTGGTGTTAATTAGCTATCTTAGAGCTTACATTTTTGCAGAGAAGGGTCAATATCGAGGCAATAACATTCGCCTTGCACTCTTACTCGTTTCGTTCTTGCATACAGTCTATAAAGTTTCAATGTCATTTTATTATTTTAAAAATGAGAACTAAACAAATTAATTTGATACTTCCGTCCTTATAATGGTCCCAGGTTTGTTTCCCTACTTCAAGTAGATTTTTTCAAATATTATAATTGACTTAAGCGCCAAGAGAATTATTGATAATATCTATCATCCCAAAATATGATTTAATTACATTATTGTAGTAATATTACTTGCAGCAACATATTTATTGTTACCACCAAGCTGTAGTACAGTCATATTAAGAGAGTCTGTATGTCATAATGTGAGCAGTTTCAGTCCTCTATGAATAGTTTAATAGTTTTGTGACAAGTGCCATTAAAAAAACTAGACAAATAGTCTTACTTTTTTTTAATATGATGATACCCGCCTCGGCAGAGTAGTTGGCAAACGCGCTAGTCATGTTGAGCACGACCGCCAAATGACTGAGAGATCGAGGTTCGAATCTTTATCTGATGAACTGAGGTTGGGGGGGTTCCTAAATGGTTTTCCACTCTCCCTCCACGTAAATGCGGGTTCACTTCCTCTAATTGAACCTTTCCAATTCCCAATCCATTAGCGTAATTAGTACTTAAAGCGTATAACCCGAACGGTTAGTAAGACGCGGTGCTAAATAATAATAATAATAATAATAATAATATGATGTCAAATAATTTCGAAAGCAAATAATATAATTTTAGTTTATAACGATTCTCTATATCTTAGTGAGTGTATTGATACAAAAAAACTATCAATTTAAAAAAGCATAACAAAAATAAGTGAAATATTTATTAATAAGCTTTTTAAGCATCGTTCCCCAATTACTTTACCTTTCTAACATTTAATGTGCAAATAAATGTCCCTCGTCTAGATTTTCCAGCGCTTCTACAGAAAACCCCGTCAAGAAGAACCAATAAGCGCATGCGCAAACTTTCAAGCATGTGTTTTTATTTAATAAACTCAACACATTCTCACAATGGCGTATCTCAAAAGTGATAATGGTCAAGCGTACCGGGTGTGTGGATACATTCTGTTAGCAGTACCATCAAAGTCCCTAACTAAGCACCACAACACCCAGTCGCCATAGTTACAAATATGAAGAATAATCACAAGGGGTTTTATTTGGATATTCGCTACAAGCCCACTTATTCCCTGTCTCACCTGAGATGTATCAACTATACCCATGGGAAGATTCAGTAAATAGAATTATGTATAAACAAGAACGAAGTGCAGGTAACAAACATTGCCCAACGGCTAATTTATTGAAGTGGTAATTTACATAGAACCATATATTAAACATACTCTGATAAACATGGGAGACTCATCACTTCTCCTATTCAACTAACATAACAACGTCTAAGACCAGGCTACACGAGGAATAGTAAACGATCAGCATCCCTGTCTATACATTATAACAATGTCAACAATAGGTAAATTTAACCTCACGCTAGCTATCGCAAAAGATTACAATGTTAGATATATTTCCCAAAACCGAGTTTACAACAGTTAGCTCGCTAACGCCTGAAACCATTAACATATTCTTAGGTTCTTATTTTTGATAGATTTATCTATACACCTCATTAAACCACATGTAAAGAAACATAGGGATATAAGATAAATGAAATTTATCACTTTCCATTTATAAACAAACTAATATGCAAAAATGTCCTACTAGACTGAGAGCTTAAAAAAAAGGAGCATTAATCTTGTATGAGAGATAACCTTAAATACCAACCAATATTTACTAAATCCCGCAAGATTGTAATAACAACAACCAGGAATTACAGCCATCTGACTGATCGCTAACTGTATCTTCCATACAAACAATCAAACTAATCATGGCATCTAACAAATAGTTTGCCTGGCCCTTTGCACCAAGAATACAACCCTAACCTGAATATTATAATAATATGGCATATCTGCACCAAGATTACAACCCTAACCTGAATGTTATAATAATATGGCATATCTGCACCAAGATTACAACCCTAACCTGAATATTATAATAATATGGCATATCTGCACAAGATTACAACCCCAACCTGAATATTATAATAATATGGCATATCTGCACCAAGATTACAACCCTAACCTGAATATTATATAATATGGCATATCTGCACCAAGATTACAACCCTAACCTGAATGTTATAATAATATGGCATATCTGCACCAAGATTACAACCCTAACCTGAATATTATAACAATATGGCATATCAGCACCAAGATTACAACCCTAACCTGAATATTATAATAATATGGCATATCTGCACCAAGATTACAACCCTAACCTGAATATTATAATAATATGGCGTATCTGCACCAAGATTACAACCCTAACCTGAATAATATAATGACGTGGTCTAAGATTAATTTTCTGTCATCCTAGGCAGACTTACGTTGTATTAGTCCTAGGGCCCTACATATCGCCCATGTGAGCCTAACGTCTATCAGGCACCAAAGAGTGACTTCCTTAGCAAAACATAAGCTTATATCTGATCTTACTCAGTGGAGGAAACAAGGGAAGGAGAGAATTACATCATAATGCGGTCACTATAATCCAATCATGAAGTCTATATCTGCCCAAGCGCGTGTGCATAGCGCTGGTTGGACGGACACACAGTCAAGGGGGGCGGGAGTCACTTCGGGCCGCGGGAGACAGCTGGCCGGTATGCAAGAACGATGTTGGAGTAGGAGTAAAGGCGGAGTAAAGGCGGAGTCAGCTACTCTTGAGGAAGGAATCCGTGTCGTGCTAGAACGTCTGGCTTGAGTTACTCAAGGTCACGTGATGAAATATTACACAGAAGTACCACATCTCCAGGGGAAATAAAATTCACTAGATCCACCGCCTTCTAAAGTGTCGATTTTGCTTGTAAAGTTTGATAGCCTGCTTAAATATGTCCTCTTGTTGATAAACACATCGTAATTAATTAAGAGCGTGTGGTGAAGTGAGAAAGAGAAATGGTATTTATTAGAATTAAATAGGTAGTTTCCAACTGTCAAATGAAAAAAAAATATATGTTAGGACCATCGCAGCCAAGAAGAAAGCGTGGGAACAAATTAATAGAATTTTAAATCTTCCAGTAACCTCCAAAAGGTGAGTTTATTTTTATCTTATATTATTTTCACTTTAATACTTTATATAAAATCACGTATATTGTTTGAGTAATTGGATCGTCTATAGAAATAAACACAAGTAAAGTAAAATCTTTAAACGTGTTTCTTATTGATGGTAAACACAAACGTCAACGTAACAAAAAATTATTTGTAGGCCTATGCTATTAATTTGCGTAGGCCCTAGCGTTGATAAGTTTTATTCCCTTTCTCTGTAGGCCTAGCGTTTATTTTTGCATAGTATAAGTCGAAACAAAAGTTTTGAAATTCTAAGAACGAGTGGAATTTATATATTATTGAACTAACCTAATCTTTACTCCTAACTTTATGTATTTTGTCTACTGGTAGGTCTTAGTAGGCCTGATTTAGCACTTTAGACCAGTACTATCTTAGGCTAGTTAACCTTCAATATAATATTTTTGTACAAGGTCTAGGCCTAGTCACAAAGTAAACATAGTAACTAAACTAACAATGTCATCCTCATAAATAGAAAAATATTACAACATACAAATATACAGTATTACCTTGAAGTTTATAGAGACAACAAATTTCATAAAATGCTTCACTGATTATTAGAACCAGTATATTAATATAGCCAGCTGTATAGTGGGAACTTTCATTAATATAGGCCTTTATAATAATTTATAATAACCATTAGTAATCTTTTCTTGTTTGATAACAAAGACACCTCAAGTTGACCTAGTTGGAACTGTGTTTATATTATATTGTGAATCATTTTAGAACTCTGGTTTACCTGCACAAACATTGGGACATTGTCAAATCAAGAAGGAAGAGGCAACTAGTTGAAGAGACAGTGGAACTGATGAGCACTGGACGAGGGCCCTACAATTCTCACAAGCCATCATGTCCCAGGGTCGAGGTGGTAGCCCCCCATAACTGCTGCTCTGAGGTCTACAGGTTACACCGTTGCTGTCAATACCATTATGGAGTATCTCGATACAACAGGTAGGCTATGTGAGATATTACAACTATAAGGTTCATATTTACAGAGAGATGCACACACAGAAACAGATTTTATAAGTTTATTTATATTCATAGATATAATTTGGACTGAGAAGGGTAGGCCTACTATTTACTTTTTAATAAACAAAATATTGATATACATACAAAATAGGTGTAAGTTTCATGATAGTATACAGAAAATTAACAATTGTTTACAAAATTAATTACATGATTGTCATAAACATGCTAACTCCTGAAAAATGACTTTGTTGACTTTAATCTGAATGGACATGTCTAGTATTGGTGGATGGAGTCTTTAAGAGCAAATAATGCACACTTGTCGATAAGTTAGGCCTGTCCTTTGAATCTTGTTTTAGTTACCGTACATAACATATGTGTCCTTATAGTGAGTGTTAGGTTTAAGATGTAGGTACGTGTTTACAAATTATAATGTGCAATATCAATCAAACTTGCATCTGTTGACCTGCAATGCTTTGAATGTTAAATTACATTTTCAAAAGCTTATTTGAAATGTAATCTAAATGGTTTTAATTAAAAGCAATTTGATGATTATGTGCTATGACACCCTAATTTAGTATTCTAGTAAAAAGGACTTGCAGAAAACAAGCCATTGAAACATTTATCTGTGCAATATACAATGGTAAGAATGTTAATTTATTAGAGTTATTCTTTGATATTATTGGAAGTAGCAGCTGAAGGTCACATGACTTGACATCTGACTTATGAAAGCTGTTTTAATAACATCTAAAATTTAATAAAACCTCCCCATTTAAACATACTAGCTATGCTTGTTTTGTTCATACTATCCTTTATTTTTAAGATTTCCCAACTACAAGCAGTGTCAGTTTGTCGCTGCCATTTCTTACACCACCGCTTCAAGTCTAGGTCAGCCTTTTCACATCACCTGCATCCCTCTTGGGGACTCCAGACCTTTAAATTTGACTATTATATGTAAAATAGTTGACAAAACATTCAAAACAATTATAATATTTCCACATTTATTGTTAACACTATTATTATCTTTATATCTGCTTCAAGTGAATCAATTTTCTTTTTGATGAACTAGAAAGTGTTTAATTTAGAGTGAGCTCTGATAGATGAACATTAGGTTGTTGCTCCGTAGTTAGACCTAAGGTTAGGAATCTTTGTTGATTACTTTTGACATTTTTGTGATGGATCTATTTCTCTTGAATAATAAATACCGTAACCTGATTATTTTTTTTTACCAAGAAAGCATGCCTATAAACAAAAACATCATATTCAATTTTTTTTAAACACTTTTGTTTACTATGTTTAATGTTCCGATTGATAACTAACCTTTATATCTTTATATAGACCTGTTATAGCTAGGTAGTTTATATTAATTTTACATAGTAAATTACTGTTTATTAATATTTTATACATTTAACTTGCTATTATGTCTCAAATTATGAAACATAAAATTATAGGACTTAAGAATTGAGCCTAGATGTTTCGGCTATAGAATTTATAAAACCACCAAACATTTTCCCATTTGTTAAAAACATTATTCATATTAGGGTTATTTTTAAGTGATGTGTAGTAAAATTACAATTTCCAATATCCATTGTGTCGAGATCGTTCACCCTGCATTAACCTATAAAATGTAAATATATCTACATTCTTATGTTATAAAGTGATTAGGGAACTTTTCACTTCCACTCTGGAGGGTCTCTGGGGTACTTGATTTCCTGTTTTTATGTTAACCACTTATGTTGTTGCTAAGGACTGCAGGTATCTTAATTCAGCATTGCAAATTAAATTTTGACAATTTATATATATATTTTTGTCTGGCCAATCTTTAGTGTTTATCTTTTAAAATAAACTGACTGTGAAAAAATGATTATAATTATTTCCATTCCTTAGCAGGGTGGTTTATTATTTTTCATCCCAAGGTCCAAATTTGAGCATCTGTTTGCACCACAAGCCGAAGATATATCCAGTAGTTTGTCTTAATAATATAGGCTCGCAAACAACACTCAGAAATTATTTTTAATATTATATTAAATAGATTATATTTGGAAGAAGGTAAAGAAAAGGTAGATAGAAACATAATAAAGGGACGAGATATATTATAGTTATTAGAGTTATATTATATAAATTGTAATTTTGTCTGGAGAATCTGTCCAATTATATCATAGACAAGTTTAATTAAATACATCAAAAATATTTTATGAAATGTCAATCACTTTCACTGAACTTAGCATTATTAAATAATATATTATACCGATTTTTATCAATAAAATAAATGCATAACGAGATGCAGCCATGAGCTTTTCTAAATAAATGTTATTTGAATCATCAGGCCTTCTTCCAATATTTTCCTGGTAAGTATTAAAATAAGTGGGAATTTAATAGTGTATAAGGCCAAATTATTTTGGTTTGTTTACGTTTCTATTATATTGAATTGAACTTCAACAATATTGCATACAACATATTCACTAAATGTGTTACAAATCATATAACATGATCAACACTAAACCCACCTCGGTGGTGTAGTTGACTAACATGCTACTTTTGTGTTGAGCTAGACCACAGAGGATAGGAAGAGTTGAGGTTCGAATCTCGGTCGAGTGAACTGAGGTGAATTTTCCTAAACAGTTTTTCACTCTCCCTCCACACAAGTGTGGGTTCACTTCCTCTAAATTCAACCTTTCATATTCCCAACACATTACCTAGTGTAATTAGTATTTAGGCGTACAACCCGAATGGGTAGTAAGATGTAGTGCTAAAAAAAAATCTCTAATACATTATTATTATTACTATGGTACTTTGGTGTCAACGTGCTTGGTTACAGTACCTGTAATCTGAGGCAGGAAAACATCCAGGTTTACAACTCCAGTAACAGTAAAAGAAAATTAAAATAGTCGATTTCAAAATTATTTATTAGCCCTCACTGGCAAGGACCACAATCATCATGGTTTTTAACACACAATATTTATAATATAAACATGATATTATGTTCTCTCTAACGATCAGTGTCAGAGCAGCTTGTATTATGTTTTGTCATGCTTGGCACAGAGTGTATCATGGCCCGCCAGTACAGTCTGTGTAAAGTTTGTGTCTTGATATTGTACAAGTATAAACACTAAAATAAATAATTCACTTTTGTGGCCACATGGTCTAAAATATCAAACTCACAAAAAAACTAGACTGCTGAAGATAGGGAGATCATGGTTTGAATCCCAGGCAAGTCTAACGAGGGTGGTCTTTTGTAAATGGTTTTTCCCTTTTTCCTTGCAAATGTGTATACACTATTTAATCCAAACTTCCTCATCCCAGAAACAGTGTGATCAGTATGTATGCATATAACCTGACCAGATAGTACGACAGTGCTAAATCGACAAGATTGTGTATATGATCGGTGATAAAGATCGTACAACTAATTGTTTGTGGATTTCTTATTAGTAAGTTTAAAATGTAAGAATTTAGAGTTGAATTTACGTAACAATACATCCACCTTAGCATAAAGGGATTAAAAATCTACTCTGCTGAGTAGAACGAAAATAATAGTTTCCTCTCTCTCCTTGGGACATACATTTAGCATCAAAATGAGCAGTGATAACCTGCTAGTTTCCACCATTCTCCATTTCATTAGAGGTCTGTAAGGTCAAGATAATGGATGTCCACATTTGGTACGTGTGTTGATACAAGAAGTCTGTTTCTAACGGAACATGAAGCCAGCTATATATAGTAACATTACTGATGTTTTGATTCGCCCGCCACAATGATTTTAATAAGGTTCCAACTGTAATAGTCCATGTGGTGAAGCCCAGACTCTCAGATGGACCCCCGGGGCTCTGGACAGGGATGTGGGTGCAGCCTCTTCGATATGAAACTCCAGGGAAGTTGGTCTAGTCATAGAACAGCATTCGCACAGCTCCCAGTTCAGCTTCTGTGGTGGGAAACCACACCACATGTTGCATGTTTTGGGCCAACCAAATTGATATTTTCTTAACAACACGCGATACCGTTGACTGGTCAACATTGTAGGCCTACATTTCTCCGCCAACAACCTAAAAATGGAATAACAAAGTTACTAGCCAATTTTAAAAAATTATAAGAATAGATATGTCTGTAGTCTGACCTAGGCCTACTGTGATTTTTTTAGAGGTAAGGTTATTTTGGATTTTATATATATACAAAAAATCAATATTAAATGTCAACCAAAATCCCAATAGCTACTGTATGTCACAAAACAATCAATTAGCCTATTTGCTTCAATTACATAATTAAAAACAATGGAAGAAATATGTTGTCAGTAAATAATACAAGTCCTAATATTAATTAAACTTATATACTGATGCTAAATTAATCTTAACTAACACATTACAAAAACAAACATGAAAATTTATTAATGTATTCAATCCAAAAATTCAAATTAGTTGTTCATTCTTAAAAAAAAAGTTAATAACAATGTTTTTTGTAAGTTTAGTAATAATAAATAATATAACCTTAAAAAAAAGTATATTTATAATTTGGTATTAACTTACTTGTAAGCATTCCGTGGCATAAAACTGAAGGGTGGTCAACATTTGTTGTAAATGAAGCAGTGGAAGTCATCGGTGTGTTTCGGGATTTTCAATTTCCAACGTAGGGAAGATATCTTGTCATGCAACTTCCCCCAAAATAAAAATATTTTCGAAAATTGTTCCAGAATAAGCCAACAGGTATCCTGGAAATCCCTAAAATGCCCACGTTAAAAACCAAACAACTTTATTTCCTCTTCTTTAAAAA
The DNA here is from genome assembly GCA_039000515.1 of Timema cristinae. Classification (NCBI taxonomy): domain Eukaryota; kingdom Metazoa; phylum Arthropoda; class Insecta; order Phasmatodea; family Timematidae; genus Timema; species Timema cristinae. Next base: position 35,078,520 of record JBCFYV010001001.1, on the reverse strand, counting down.
ATCGTCGATAACGTCTAAATACGGGTAATCCGGGAGTCATTTCGCCCTATTTTTTTGACAAACAAAAAAAAAAAAAAAGATGTTTTTCATCTCTATTGCTCATGCGCGCCCGTGGGGGACCGTGTAAAGGGGTAAGGGGAAAACAAAGGGTGGGCGGGACCCAACCTTTGGGAAATTTCCAAGCACCGGGCCCCCCCGGGGCCCCACCCCCCGTCCTAGCAAGCAAATAACCGCCTCCGCCTTTTCTCCCACTCGTTCTTGCTAGGGCCAGAGACCTTTCTTCTAACGTCTTTTTTGCACATGAGCGCTTTTTTTAATGTACAGTTCACAAAAGCCCTAGAGCACGTTAACTTAATTTCTCAAAAAAGTTCGATGTTTGTTGTGTGTTTTTGAAGGGCGTGATCATTGTCGTTGTACGAAACCAGCCGGTCCCTTTTAATAGGTGGTAAGAATGGTTTTTTGCTGGGGTTTGTCTCTCCCCGGGACAATGGAAAAAAACATATATTGGAAGCCACAATTTTACGATGAAAAAATCAAACCCGGGGAGTAATAAATACTCATTTTATTTTAATACAGCCGTGCACTGATCTAATATTTTAAAAGGTTTTACGTTTCAATGGTAGGGGAAACAGGTTCCCCCAACTTTCCCCAAAACGTGTGAACAGCTGCACCCCTAACGGTGCTGATTACTGATGCTTTCAGGTACGGGGAATTCACTTTGACCATTGGGGACCTGGGGGGCTAGGGGAAGGGGTTTAGA
>JBCFYV010001001.1:34982976-35077660 GCA_039000515.1 Timema cristinae | reverse complement strand
GTTCTATCCAGTCCACCCCATCACACCCCATCTCTCTCTTGAGCTAGTTCTATCCAGTCCAACTCATTACACCCTATCTCTATCTTTAGCTAGTTATATCCAGTCCACCCCATCACACCCCATCTCTCTCTTGAGCTAGTTCTATCCAGTCCAACTCATTACATCCTATTTATATCTTTAGCTAGTTATATCCAGTCCATCTGATTAAACCCTATTTCTATCTTGAGCTAGTTCTATCCAGTCCACCCCATCACACCCCATCTCTCTCTTGAGATAGTTATATCCAGTCCACCCCATTACACCCTATCTCTATTTTAAGCTAGTTCTATCCAGTCCATCTGATTAAACCCTATTTCTATCTTTAGCTAGTTCTATCCAGTCCAACTCATTACACCCTATCTCTATCTTGAGCTAGTTCTATTCAGTCCACCCCATTACAACCTATCTCTATCTTTAGCTAGTTCTATTCAGTCCACCTCATTACACTCTATTTCTAGATGGTCCACTCTAATGTTATCCTTCCATCATCGTGAATCACATTATGAGAATAAATAATGGCCTATTGAGTGACGTCATAAAAGTCAAAGTGGAAGGGAAAAGGCGATCAGGAAGACTGAAAATGTAACTTATTGATGACTTCAAATAAGGAAATAAGATAAGAGTTTCAGGATATAACAACTTAGTTGGAAGTGATTTAATTCATTCAAATAATATTATTTTCTTTTTTTCTTACCTTTGTCCTGTAATTCATAGATAGGTTAATCACGTAAATAATCATTTTTAATAATATTTACTATTACTATAGTTAGTGAGTCTAGTTAATTATAACCATCATAACCTGTAATGATATGAAATTATACATATCAATATGTTATTATTCAAATCTATATTCAAAATTACGATATATAATATTCGAGAGGGTAGTAAGATTTATTTGTGTATAACTGTCGAGTTGTAAGGTGTGGTGAAATCCTTCTACGTCTCTATTTAAAAAGACAACGCACTTTCCGTGGAAAGAGACGCACCTGGGTGACCTCACCCCTTTTCTTCTAGGAAGCTTCGAGAAGGAAATGTCGCTTGATACACCCCTTGAAATGCGCACATCTCCTCACTGCTAGTGATCCTTCCTTCTCGACAAGAACACGTATAGCTAAGATTCATTTAACGCAATAGTCGGGCTTTTATCAAATATATATAAAATGCGTGTGATATCTAGCTAAAAGTAAACAGTTTATTCATTTAAAATTAAAATAAAAGACTATAAAAAAAACACCAGAACTTTTAATTTATAAAATAATATAATTAATTATTAAAATAATATCACCCTTACGATGGAGTATAGACATTTCTTATCAGGCTAGCGTTTAATTATTACAATAATGGCTTCCCAAAGTGGAGGGCCTGATAAGCTAAGTTAAAAAAATATATATACATAAATTCAGTTCACAACCCGAGAAAGTGAAAGTGAGTGCTCAAAGAACAGTGAAAGTGCCACAAACAGCTTAAGTACTTAAAAAAAAAAAAAAAAAAAACAGGTGACTTAAGAAGAAGAAGTTCCAAAGCAGGTGACTTCAAAGGGAGAACTTCCAAATCTGGTAGCTTCACAAGAAGGTCAGAGCTTCTAGACTTCAGGTGAAGTACGCAGGGAGAATCTTACGTAAGTCATCAACAACAACAAAATTGCATTAAATATGGAAGAAACGGACAGTAGTAGCAGTGAAGATAACCTTCCCCTAGCACAATATTCCCAACCAATAGTAAAAGAACATTCTTGTTTAGAACTATCTGATCAGGAACAACGTGAACAACAAATTAAGAAGGTAGTTGAACCAATAGCTCATAAAGAAGAAGACTTAAGGGGGGTAGAGAATGTTTCAAAGGTAGAAGGTATAGCTCAACAAACCACCTCAGCAAATGACCTCAATGTAGTATTAATGCAGTTAATGCAGCAAATGAAAGAGAGTAGTGAAAAGAGTGAAATGTTAAATCAGCAAATGAAAGAGAGTAGTGAAAAGTTGAGTCAGAAAATAGATCAAAATAGTCAGAAAATAGATGAGAGGTTCGACGAAAATAGTCAGAAAATAGATGAAAGGTTCGACAAAACTAGTCAGGAGCTACAAAAAACCAGTCAGGAGCTACAAAAAACTAGCCAGGAGCTACAAGAAATAAAAATAAAGGTTGATAAAAGCAATGAAAATAATCAGAAACTAAACATTAAGTTTGATGAAAAATTTAAGGGCATAAATGAACAATTCAACAGGTTAGAACAGGAATTACAAAATAAATTTCAAGAAGCACAAAACGACTTTGACAAAAAATTACAGAAAGTACAAGAACAGACTAAAAGTGACCAAATGCAGGTAAGGGACGAACTACAGACGCTTAGGGAAGACTGTAGTAAGTCAGAAAAGCAGACGAATGAGCAGATAAAAGAACTCAAAGATGCAAAGGAAAACTTGAAGTTTAGACAGGACTCTTTAAATTCTAAGGTAAAAACTACTCAGGAAAGTTGCGAAAAAAATAAAAATGAAATTCTAGAACGGGTACAAAATTTAACAGAACGGTTTGCGACTTTTGAAAAAGAGCAACAAATATATAGTGATAACCTTAAATTCCAAAATGACCTCTTTGATGGACACACTGTACCAGATGTGTACATAAAGGAAATAGTTGACCACCAATTGGACAAATTTAAGGACAACCTGACTGAGACTGTGGACAAGACGTCACAAACAGTCAAACAAATGCGACAACAATTAGAACAGGCTAAGTCAAAATATGACGAGGTAGTAGAAAAAGGGACGCTAATTACCACTGGTGCCTTAGTATTACCCAGTACAGGCATACAGAATCAATTAATGGAATCTGTACCCACCTTCAGTGGAAATAATGATAGGGTGCATGCTGTACAATTTTTGAAAAAGATGGATAGACTTTTGAAAATAGTAAACTCACCGAAGCACAAAAAATAGCATTTTTTAATTCAAAGTTAGTAGGTGACGCTGAAGCGTGGCTGAATAATCACGAGGCTGAATATACATCATATGAAGCAATAAAGATACCTTTTCGTAAAAGATTTTGGTCCGTGTATAAGCAGGACAAATTAGTAAATGATATTTTTACAGGCCGGTATGATCCACATCGAGGGCCTATGTGTGACTATTACAATAGATATGCTATGCAGGCAGGGAATTTGGACATCCCTATTGACGAGGAAAGATTAGTAAATCAGTTATTGCATCACTTCCCACGTGAAATACAAGATGCTCTTATAGCTGCTAGAGTAAAAACTAGTTTGAAATGAGAGAAATTCTTGAAATATTTGATGAGCGCTCTAGGAGAGAAAGGTCAAAACCACACATGCAAGATAGCTCATTTCAAAATGGAGGAAACCATTTAAATAGGGAGGGTAGACATAACCAGGCACGACCTATCCAGAGATCGAACCAGGAGTCGAGAAATCGAACTTGGGAAAATTCCAATAATCAGGGAAACAATTTTAATCCTAATTACACTAATCCTAATCAAAAGGGAAATTATTCTAATCCTAATTACAAGGGAGATTTTTCTAGACCACCAGGGTATAGAATAAACTTAATCCAAAGAAAAGAACACAAGGGTAACGTTAGTCAACAAAGAAATCAGCTGATGAACACAGACCTTGAAAAAATAGAACCACACCCACTAAAAACCCATGTCATTGTTCATGAAGAACCAGGACAAAACTTACAAAAAAATGGTCAGACAAGTCATTGAGTTGCCCGACAATGACATCCACTCAAGTTAGAGAAAGGGCCGATACTTTAGAAAACTGTCAAAAAAATATTTGTGGTGATTTGAAAATAAATAGTATTTTACAGGGTGACCCAAAAGAAGATTTACTTTTTGAAGGCAATGAATATAAAAAACATAGCAAAGCCGTCTCACCTGAAATAGAAGGTAAAATTAATGGAAGAACTATAAAGTTTCTCATAGATACTGGATCTGAAATAACAGCCATTTCAGGGGAATACTATGAACAATTGTGTAAACAGAATCCCAAAGAAGCTATTCCCACACTCCCTGTGAGTAATGTAACTATTATGTGCGCAACAGGAGCTAAAAATAAAAAGGTAAAAAGACAGATATTATTGGATGTAGAGATAGGGGGAAATGAAATGACTATTATATTCTTGGTTATAGAAGGTCTTAACGTCTCAGCAATTTTAGGTGCAGATTGGATGGTCAGCCTAAATGCAGTAGTTAATTTTCAAAGTAAGCAAATATCAATTAATAAAGAACCCTATAATACAAATGTTCCATTTGTAGGAGAGTCAGAATCGAATTTGCTATGTATGCATATAACAGGAGTGGTTAATAAAAATGATAATAGCTCTTTGATAATTAGAAAAAAGGTAGAGGTTAGACAAATAACCATAGATGACCCAAAGATACCCTGGGGGGAAATAGAAGATAAAATAGGCCAGATGGTAGAAATTCCTATTGAACGCAAACAGAAATTATTTGAAGTGATGTGGCAGTTTAAAGATATATTTTCTAAAAAAACAGGGCTAAACAAATTTTATAAATGTCAATTACAGGTGTCAAACCAAGAACCCTTTAACTGTAAATCGTATCCTGTACCAAACAGTCAACGGCAGGCCGTAGAAGATACTTTAAATCACATGATGAACTGGGACATCATTGAGCGGTGTAGCTCAGAGATAATAAATCCAATAGTGGTTGTAAACAAAAAAGATGGGGGGGTTAGGCTATGTTTAGACGCTAGACGAGTAAATCAAATCCTGATAAATGATAATGAAACCCCCGCCCTGCCAGTGAATTAATACAGAAGTTTGATGGATGTCATACTTAACCTCACTAGACCTTGTATCTCGTTCTGGCAAATTGAATTAGAACAGAAATCACGCAAGTATACGCCATTTATGTATAATGGAAGAACGTATTGCTTTAAAAGAATGCCATTTGGATTATGCGTCTCAACCAGTAAATTTATAAGAGGGCTTAGAAGCCGTCCTGGGAGAAGAAGTACTTAATTTTGTAACCTTATATGTAGACGATATTTTAATAGCTTCAAAAACATACGAAGAGCATATCGAACAACTTAGCATGGTATTAAAAAAACTTCAGGAAGGGGGAATGACTGTTAATTTACATAAGTCATCAATTTTATGCAAAGAAGTCAATTTCCTAGGTCACGTAATCTCCGCTGGTGGGATTTCTGCAGACCAGCAAAAACAAAAGCAATTAGAGAATTTCCTACACCAAGGAATAAGAAACAACTTCAGGCATTTTTAGGATGATAAATTACTATAGAAAATTTACTAAACATCACTCTGATCTTGTATACCCCTTGTTACGATTAATTAGAAAGAAGGAAGAATGGTTCTGGGGAGAGGTAGAGGATGCTGCAATGCTAAGGATAAAACAACAATTCATTAATACCGTGATGTTAAAACACCCTGATTTAAGTAAACCAATGTGCGTTGCAACAGATGCATCGGGAGAAGCAATAGGAGGTGAGCTCTTTCAACTAGACGAACAGGCTGATCACAGACCAATAGCCTTTGCTAGTAGGGTGTTAAACGGCCCTGAACTAAACTAAACAATCACAGAAAAGGAACTATTAGCAATAGTATTTGCATGCCAACAATTCCGAATTTATATTCATGGGAGACCCACAAATTTATATACTGATCATAAGGCTCTTATTTTTATAAATAAATGTAAACTTTTGCATGGTAGACTAACTCGATGGATCTTATTACTTCAAGAATACAATTTGAATATTCAATACGTCCCAGGTGTTGAGCACACTGTACCAGATACAATTTCACGGTATCCAGCACAAGGAGTGGTTAAACACGCCACTGATTCAGAGTTTAAGATATTAGCACAAATAAAAAATACCAGTAGTGAACAGGATAGGAAAATCAAACAGGAATTGCCAACCCTACAAAAAGAGGACCCTAGACTTAAGTTGGTGTTTGAAGAATTAGAAAAAAATAGCCCCAAAATAGAAATTCAAGATCGATACCAAATTCATGATAATTTATTATTTAAAAGAACCATGTCAACAAACATTTGGACCATCTGTATTCCTAAAAAATTAATTGAGGTAGTAATTGATAGTTGTCATCAGCAATATGGACACGTGGGAGTTAAAAAGTGTCAAAAGGTATTACAAGAATCATGTAATTTTCCACAAATGTACAAGTCAATTGCAAAAGAATTGCGTAGCTGTGATATATGCCAAAAAAGTAAAATTCCAAATGTCAAATATGAGGGTTTGATGAAAAATATATTGACAGACGAGCCACTAAAACTAGTATTTGTTGATCTATTCGGCCCACTCCCTTCCAGTGTTAGGGGTGTGCAATTTAATTTCGTCGTTTTAGACATCTGTACCAAATATATAAAACTATATTCGATAAGAAGGGCTACTGCAACTATTATTACCAATAAAATAATCAAAAGCTATTTTAATGATTTAGGTAAACCACAAACAATAGTATCAGATCATGGCTCACAGTTCGTAGGAAAAAAGTGGCGTGAAGCTATGGCAAAAGAAGGGATAGTTGTAAAATACACCTCTATATATCACCCTCAAAGTAATGGTGTGGAAAGGGCTAATAGAGAGATTGGACGATTCTTAAGACTCTTCTGCCACCAGAACCATGCTTCATGGGCGTCCTATGTTACAAGAATAAAAGATTGTTTAAATAGTGTAACTCATGAAAGTACCGGATATACCCCACTAGAGCTAATGAAAGGGATTAGACCTAGTAGAAAACTAGAAGAAATATTTAATTTTTCACCTAGGACAGAACCGGATAGAGAAACAAAACTTTACTTGGCTATAGAAAATTTAAGAAGTGCAGCAGAAAGACGAACTCAATATCATAATAAAAAGATATCTAAGCCTATCAAATATGAAATAGGGCAACTAGTATTGGTAAAATCACATAAACAATCGTCCAGCCTGAATAAAGTGATAAAGAAATTTTTTCTTTTATTCAAGGGACCTTTTGAGGTTATAAAACAAATTGGTCATAATGTTTATCTAGTGCGAGACCCAGTTACGTTACAAATAAAAAGGTAACTACAATTTGACTGAATTAAGACCTTATTATAAAAAATGAGCAAATCAATATTAATATATATATTAATGTTGTCCATTGATTCCACAATCGCATGGCAAATTTCATTGTTATGTCAAAATAAAGAGAGTTTCATATCATATAATTTTAATATGTAATAGGTGTTCAGAATTGAACCCTAGGTCTGTCTGTACACAAAGAAGAAATGAATTTACCTTGTAACTAAATGCGACTTAGGTTTGTAGTTATTAGAAATGCTACGCAGGATTTTAGTTGCTAGAAATGTGACGAATATTTCCTAAGAAAATGTATTGTTACAAAACAGAAAAAGAAAAAAGAGATGGAGAGTAACCCTTGTCCATCATATTCAATTCTCAGAGAAAAGGATTTCTTTGACAAAGAAATGTTTAAAGTAAACAACTATAATGGCCAGTAAGGCAGGTAGCATTTTTCTACATGAAAGTAAAAGGAATAAAAAATTTTTTACCTATCTCACACTATCTCTTTCTCTGACTATATTGTAATAGAAGATAGTTTTTTCTATGTACATGTCTTAAATTATGTCATAAATTTTGTAAAACTTTAAGTATAATTTTAATGAGAAAAGGATAATAAATAAATTAGTTCAAGGTTCTATGAATATTAAATTCTATGTATTCTGTATATTATATTAAGCAAAGATGATTAATATTGAATTATGTGTTGTACTACCAATGTGTTAAGCAAGAATGATTAAAATGGAATTATTTGTGTTGTATTAATAATGTATTAACTAGGAAGCATTTCAATGTTACTATATTAAGTGTGTCATCTTTATTAGACAAGCTGTGTTTGGATAAATAATAATAATCTATCAAGGGTTTATCATAGAAAAGTAGTGTATGTAATTCAAGGGCTTATCATAGAAATGTAGTGTATGTAATTCATTAAAAGTGCCTTAAAAGTAATGATATTCAAAAGATCGACTCATCAGTAACAGTCGGGAAATTTTAAAGATAGAATTTAAATGCAGTATCAAACAAGGGTCAAGGTATGAACCTATTACAAAACAATAAAAATGTTAAAATTTGCAAGAAATTTTATAGGCCAAAGAAATGAACGAGTATTAAGAATCTTTGATACAGAGTTAAAAAAAATAATTTTGTTTGACCAATCTAAATGATCGATATGAATTAAATATATTTGTTTACGACATCCAGTAATGATCGTTCATGGTAAAGTACCATCATAAATGAAAGATGTCTAAAGAAAAGGAGGGAATGTTTTAAATTTGCTTGGTATGGATAGGTAGTTATGCAATGATATGAATTATAGTCGTAGGTCTAATATCTAGTCTTCGTGGAAGATACACCAGTTGAAGGTGAAGAACTTGTTGATCCTAATTGCACCAAATAAGGTGAGCTCCGTCGTTGATCCAATATACTTTAAGGTGAGTTAAGTCGTTAGAAATAAAAAATAGATATATATGGGAGGAATTGCCCCATAAAATCTATTGAGTCTACGTCATTGAAGAAAGGTAAGACAATAGTCGACATAATTCATTTTGTTTAAACCTATACCAGGGAAGGAATTAAAGTGGTTTGATGAGATTTTCTGGTGTGTTTCGTAAACAAAATAAAACAATATAATTAATAAAAAAAACTAGATAAAAGTATTCAACGGTGAAGTAAAGGAGAATGTAAAATATTTTGTCTTGGGCCTATAAAATAAAAAATAGCTGGAGCAAAGGCTGATTTAATTAAAGTCGTATAAAAAAAAGTTAACTTAATTAAAATCAAATTGATTTGATTAAAACATTGTTAAAAATCAAGGGATAATAACCATGATATTAAGGAGGATCGATCAATGAATATTGAGATAGATAATTTAAAACGTTGTGTATTAATAAAATGATTAATATAATGGCATTGTATTAAAACAATTAAATTAAGTGTTATCTACATTGTATAACATATTACATTAAATATGTCAAATAGATTGTATTAAGTTAATAAAATGTAATTTTGGTTAAATATTTTAGAACTAAGATTTTCTGAATAATGCTATTGGATAAAAAAACAATAAAGAAAACAAATTATTTTAGTGTGACACTGTTAAAAAAAAAAAGGACTTTTCTGTTTTGTTGTATGTAACAAAGGAATTTCAAGAGAGAAAGTATGGTTGAGGACAAACCTTAACTCAACAATTGTACTTAAAAATAATTTTGTTCTCTATATTCAATTTTAAGTGTATTTATAAGAAACATGTACATTATGTAATTGCTGTTAGATATCACACACGTTCAATCTTTCCAGCAATTAGGGGGGTAACTGTAATGATATGAAATTATACATATCAAGTTGTTATTATTCAAATCTATATTCAAAATTACGATATTTAATATTCGAGCGGGTAGTAAGATTTATTTGTGTAGAACTGTCGAGTTGTAAGGTGTGGTGAAATCCTTCTACGTCTCTATTTAAAAAGACAACGCACTTTCCGTGGAAAGAGACGCACCTGGGTGACCTCACCCCTTTTCTTCTAGGAAGCTTCGAGAAGGAAATGTCGCTTGATATACCCCTTCAAATGCGCACATCTCCTCACTGCTAGTGATCCTTCCTTCTCGACAAGAACACGTATAGCTAAGATTCATTTAACGCAATAGTCGGGCTTTTATCAAATATATATAAAATGCGTGTGATATCTAGCGAAAAGTAAACAGTTTATTCATTTAAAATAAAAATAAAAGACTATAAAAAAAACACCAGAACTTTTAATTTATAAAATAATATAATTAATTATTAAAATAATATCACCCTTACGATGGAGTATAGACATTTCTTATCAGGCTAGCGTTTAATTATTACAAACCTTAACCATTAAATATATCTTATGTTACCTCTGTCCAACAAATTTCAAACTTGTTTAACACTAGTTAATTCTAACTAACTTAACCATATCTAGCTTACAAATTTATTTTTCCTAAACTAGATGAAAACAAATTATTTCTTATAGTGCTGTCATCATCGCTATACCGGATTGTCACATTCATGTATATTAATTTAATTATATAATTTTTGTAAAAATACTTTCAATGATTATCAATTTAAGACAGAACGAGGTATAATGGCCGGCTATGTAAATACATAACTGTAAGGAGCTGGCACTTAACAGGTACTAATATAACTATAAGCGGAAATATACATTTCTAAGATTTGCAATTTACTAAAGTGATGGAAAATGGTACAAATATGAATCAGTCGGGCTTACACCTCTCTCTGATTCCCTGTCTCCCCTATCGCGCAGCACTAATACCGGCAGTAGGTTTAAGGTAATTCGACCATCAACATTTTATTGCACAACTTAAACACGTGTATTATTATAAGATAATAAATACTGATTCAATGATTTCAACTCATTACAGTTCATGAGTATAAACGGGCTGGACTTGCTTTTAAATGATTTTATATACCACTGTGAAGGCAAAGTATTAAGTGTATGGGTCTAATATTTTGTATAATTATACGAAGCTTGCACAATGAAATGTTTATACTATAATAAATAAAAATAATTTTTAATGTACAAATAGTTTAAAAGGGGTAAAAATTACATCATTTTAATCATACTAGTATAATATAGTGTTATTTTTACACCCCGATAATTTGATTTACTCTCATTTTGTAATACACAATGTCGTTTTTTAGAACTAATTAGTTTGATTTTTTTTGTCTAGCTCTATTAGTTAGATTTATTTATTGGACCAAATTAATCATTGCAAAAAATGAGATAAAAGAATTGTTTTAACTTTACCAATTTATAGAAATAACACCGACTTGCTAAACAAAATGTCCGCCTGATCCAGACAGTGTCGGATAACCAAACTAATGAGTAATGACTCACTCAAGTAAAAGTAAGCTGGAGTCGGTAGAATAAGTGACATTGATTCCTTCTATCTAACATTTCTTTTTCTTTTCTTCCTTCCGATTGTCATTTTGAGCTTGATAAATATCATACCATATCACTTTTGTGTTTGATTTACTATTTCTTTAAATATTAAATATTTCATGAATGTATGAGTTTCACTTGTCTTACTGGTTATAGATTAAATATTAAAAATTGTATAAACAAAGAAACATTGCTGAAAATATAGGGTTACAAGATCTTAGTTTTAATAATAACATTGCTGTAAGGTAGTGCACTTTAGTAGCCTACATAGGTAATCTTGCAGGTTTTTCTTATCACCACGTCTTACTACGCGTTCGGGTTATACGCCTGAGTATTAATTACGCCAATGGATTAGGAAACACTGTTGTTAAATTTTAGAGGAAATGAACCCGCATTTGCGTAGAGGGAAAGTGGAAATCCATTTAGTAAAATCCACTACAGTTCAACCGACCAGGATTCAAACCTCGATCTCTCCATCCTCGACATTCTTTCTCAACATGCAACTTGTGCGTTAGCCAACTAAGCCACCGAGGCGGGTCACGTCTTACTATCCGTTCACTCTATACACTTATGATTGTTGAATGGACTGCGACGAAACCTAAAGGTTCCGGTCGTCGGAAAGGGAGGTATTTGTTTTCATTAGGCTACTTTAAGTATATATTTAATAATTTTTAATAATCAAGATTTTAATTTATAGTAATTTTATTAATAATAATATTTCTAAATTATACAAAAATATTAATTATCATAATATTAAAAAAGTATTTGTAAAAAAAACATAAAAATGTAATAATAAGTCACTGACTCAATAGAAATAATTAAAAATGTAGGACCTACATGTGCATAAAATGTTTTAGAAAAAATGTGTATTTTCAAATAAATAATTGGTTATTAATTTATTATTTTACTAAACTCAGTAATCTAATTACTGGGGAATTATTGTTTCAAGCTGCCTGATTTTCTGCACATTAGAACTAAGGTAGGTGTTTGTCATTCTTCACAATATTAAGGTGTGGGTTTCAATGCATTTGATTATTTTCAATGCTGGGTAGGGGTAGAGGGGGGACCATCCTCATCGCCAACCCCCATCCCAGAATTTAACCAATGCAAGAACTTGACTAACATAGTTTATATAGCAGCGGTCGTGTGAATACAGAGAAATGGTGTTCGTGTCGCTCTACTGCTGTGTCATGGTGAAGGCTTTGATCAATTACTTGGTGATGATATCTCGTCACGTTAAGTTGAGTGAACCACTGTTTCGGGGAAATATTGCTTTGAAGGAACCGAGTATAGTTCAATTCTCAAACATTTTTCTGCGCTCAACATTTATAACATTTAAATATATTATGAATGTTAGTTTAAAAATATATATCAAAATTTACAGATGCAGAACACATGACTTGACGTAAGAGTATTAAAATGGTTTTAGTAACTGTTAATTAATGTTCTTACTTTCAGAATCCCACTATACCCTAAACACAGCGTAATAAACATGTGTTGTGTTGAGAGAAATAGTGGTTAAATGGCAGGTCTATGTTATATGCATACATATTCATTTAAATTAGTTAATAAATTACAACCAGACTAGGAATCGAGCCCGCGGCCTTAAGAAAACTATGAGGGAAGAGTGTACTCATGCCCCATGTAACCCTTACCAATACTGGTGCATATGGGTGGTCATATTGTTTAAGGCATCAGTAGACTGTACTGCCGTTGACTGGAAGGTCAAAGTTCCAATCTCAGCTCCATTCGGCAGGGGTAGATTTTCAAATGCGATTTGTCACAGTTTCTCTCTCCACCCTAATTTAGGTGAACTGTCTATAAAAAAAATACTGTCCTCAGCGCTACTCTATAGATTAATAACCCTTGTTTTAAAGTATCAATGATAAAAACAATCAAGGAGCACCAATACAAAACTCATATATACCATTATTATGTATATTATAATTAAAACAATAATTTTACAAGCAAAATACAAACACTCTTGTTAAAGTACAATTTTTACAAAGCAAACATTTTCTAGTGTACATACTTTTACAATAAAATACATTAAAACAATCATAAATCTCCGCTAGTGCTTTTTATTTTCTAAATTATTTTGATCACAAAATATAGGTTTCATTTTCTCTACTATAAGTAGAAAACAAAGTCCCAAAATAATGAATATTCAACCAAATTTGTAGGTTTAATGACTATCATACTATTTTTTTTTATTTTACCAAATATAAAAATATTTTAAATTTATTTTCTAGTTTCATAGCATATGAAACCAGTTATTTCATCGTGGATAAGTTAGCTAAAACGTAAACAACAATAAACAATTGATTACCTCTATCTTTAGTGATGTCACGGCCACATAGTTTATTGGTTGAGTCCAGCTCAAACGTTGTGGGTACAAATGAAGTCGCAATAAAGTAAAATTCTTGTTTCATCCGCTATGGCTTCGTAGGAGTAACCTCAAAGCGGTAACTTTATGAAATTAATTTTTTGACTTATTCGTATGAGTTTATTTATCATGTAATTAAGTAATATGTACTACAAGTGTATAAAAATCATCTCCTACCAAGGTCTAATCGTTTGCACACATTATTTTGTGGGTGTTTACCTAAAGCAAAAGACAATATAATGTCATTGCTTGCACTGGTATTAGACCATTTGGTAGAGAACGTGTTTTGAATAAGCTTCCTTATCCTGCAGCAACTGCTGAGAAAAGCCCAAACTCCGAAGATGATCTTGACCAGGCTCATACTCCTCCTATGACAAGGAAAAGGTTTTAATGACAAGCTAAGTAAGTGAACTGCGCAAGGGTCCAAAAGCAAGGGCATCAAAAAGGACAAATTTATTTGTAAAACTGGGCTGCAGTATTGGTTTTGAGTACATAAAATCAATAAATGTCACAACTTTTGGTACCTCCACAGTAGCTGGTAATAAAAAAAACCAAAGGGAAAAAATCTTCCACTGGTGATATTCCATCTAGCTCTGATGCTGAAGACTCCGTTATGTCGTCCGATGTAGAACCATTTATGGGATGTTTCTATCTTGTTATCTGATTCAAGACCTAGTGTATTATCAGTAAAATTAACTTCCGGGGTAATTGTTCTACATTAATTGAAGAAGATTAAGAAACATTTTGTTGGACAGGTGAGAGAACAAATTCCAACTGGGTTCATAGTTAAATCTACCACAGATACTCTCGGTGGTTTTATTTGGACATATATTGAAGACCGTGATGATATTGATGAATAAGATATCATTCAAGTACCGCCAGAGCCCACAGCAAACAATAGTGACATTATGAAGTTTAACATCATAGCATTTGCTGGTTTGAACTTGGATTAAGGATTGACAGTGAAATGAGAACAGCTTGTATATAGCTTAGAGTGTGAATTTTATAATTTTAAGAAAACGGAAAAAAAAATTTACCCTAGAAGTTTTTTTTAATACTAAAGTCTTTATGAACAATTTAATGTATTTACAATGTTTAAAATGTAACAAGAATACTACATTATGTTTAATAAAACCCTTTGTGGAAAATCAGGTAAGTCGCTCATTTTTTTTGATCCTGCTCAATTCATTTTTAACCAAAGTCTATATATAGATCTATTATATCTAAATGTTCATTAAATTCCCCTCTATTCAGCTATTTACTAAACAAAGTCTTAACTGAAATAGTGTGCCGGTCGCAATGCTTTTAAATATGTGTTCAATGTAACCTAAGCAGTTACTTTGAAAAGGCGTACAAAATTATTATCAAGTAAAAATTGACAGGTCCATTTTTTAATTACTAATATATTGATAGAACAAATTTGTCCTATGATTTTAAAAATACAACCATGATTGTACACGGTTTAGTTTAGAAAATATTCAACAAATATGGTGTTTTCTGTAACAAAGCATCCACATTTGACGGTATTTGATTATTTATCTGTAATTAAATTAATCGGTGCTATGAATTTTGGAAATTGGAAATTATTTTTTGTCTACTATTGCCAATATTATACTAATTTACTCTCTTTTTTTTTGAATGTTGGTTTCAAATTTATTGTAAAAAATGTGTTTATATGGGGTGGGGGTGGAACTACTCAAAATAACTTTTAAAATAGTTTAATTTTAACCCTTAAAGTATTTTGACTAGCAGTTCTCATCATGCAACATCAATACAATGACAAGAAAAGCTCTCACCTGGTTTTCTTGCTTATACTACAATGATAGTACATAAAACTTGGCTATTTTATTCAATAATATTTCCATTTAAGATTTTTGCTTTGCTTATTAGGTGCTTTATTTAGTTGCAGTGAAGATATAAAATGGCTTTAAATAGTAGATATTTTCTGGTGAAGTTTCTATGGCCTCACCGCTAGCGTGTCCGTGTTTACCATTTTCATAAATTCAAATAACTATTATATCTAAGGTGTGTCCAACCATAAGAATGCTAGCGAATACATAAAATATCAATAAATTTTTAGCTGAAAGGTTGTGACTGGGAGGTATAAAACCCCCAAATTATAATTATTCCATAAAACAATTATCTTTTGGAAATGTGTTCATCCCAAACAATTTTAGCAAATAAATACCATTTCCATCATTATTTGATGAGTAATTGCACCTGTGGGACAGAACCCTCTAAAAGTCAAATTTTCTTATACTCCAATTTTCTATTGAAAGTGTGTCCATCGTAAAGTATTTTAGCAAAGAAATCCCTACCACTTCATTTTAAGGATAAGCTGTGCACGCGGGAATATAGCCCCCCCCCCCCCCTCATTACCCTTCCCGACATTTAGATTTTCTCAAAAAACTTTTATATTTAAAGTATTTCCAAACCAGACAATTTAACTAAGAAATCACATCTTCATAATTTACAAATGTGTTGTGCCCTGGGGGTGGAAACCCCCTTATTAAAGTGAAAGAATCTCTCTCACCAACACATTTCAGAATGTCGGTTCACCTATTTAATTAATAACGGTGGAAAATACTTCTCTCTCTTCGATAGAGTGTGAATTCAGATATAGCCATATGGAGAAAGGGGCACAATCCCTCTTCTAAAAATTATGTCATTCCAGAAATTTAGGTGATGGTCCTATACAAATATATATATCTATGGTCTTCTATTTGGGCAGTTTAGAGCAATACATCTTTTTTTTTTACACCACCCCTGGCCTCACCCCTAGTCTAAGATCTACAGCTCTGGGAAGAAACGGGAAGGGGTATTCGATAATATAAATAAAGTCTTTAAATCTACACCCTCAACTTTCCACACACAAATAAGATTCACCGCCACTGATTATAATATTTCATAAGTGTACATAAACAAATCTAATAATACATTTTGTTACAATAAACATGTAATAATGATGTCGCAATATTTATTACTTTGCAACTATTACACAATAGTTCGTTTTAATTAAGGAAGTATCGATCTTATAATGACATCTAATATTGCCTTAACATCATTTTGGAAGGAAGCTTCGATTTCGAGTTGCCGCCAAAACTTTCCATACTTAGGTGGTAATTAATTTAATTTATGTTATTTTTATGGACTTTCACTTTAATATTCGGACATTTTAAGCTTTAATGATTACACAAACATTCCTTTAATAATTTATTTAGTTGTATATGCATACGTATTAACGTTTAAAATTCAATTTTCTCCATATTAAATAATTGTAAGCTATGACGTAATACCCCCACAATGGCATATTGTGGGTATTCATTACTTATATCGATGTCATTCTACCCCCAGAACTACTCAGAGTGCTTTTCTCTATAAATTCAATTGTTTATTACAATTATAGCCGTCGCATAGCAATATAATAAATCTTAGTGGTGTCTTTTCGGAGCTCCATTAAAGATGTCAATTTGTGATTGTGAAAAAGAAATTCAGTTAAATAATTATTAAACCAAAATGAGCCAAGGATGTTTCGGTGGATTTTGCGGAGGGCTAGGCCGGCGTGTCCGTGGAGCGTTTCGCAGTATCCGGGCACGTCTGGTTCACCGAGATTTACGCCACGGTAAGTCACAAAGTTGCATCTATAAGATATTTAGATTTTTTACATCAAATTGTTGCTACACATATAATATTATCTGTACTTACATGAACATCAAGTTGTTACAAATTCAATGTTATCTGAACATAGTATAATCAAAAATAGTTTAAACAAACACAAATTATTCTATTTATTTATATTTTATTTATTGTACAATTAAATTTTATTTAGTTTATTTGAAGTAAATGCAAAGATGATTGCCTAGGAAGATTTCCCCATTAAGAAAAGTTTGCCAGATTAATAAGTAAAGAGATACTTTGTTATCTCAAATAAATAATTAGAAATGAAATAGTCGTATAAACACTTAAATGTGGCAGTACTCGAAAGTAATTAAGTAATTTGTTTTTTTTTAAGACAGACTTGCTTTACGACATGTCTAAAGCTAAGTACATATACGACAAATATGAATGTACAAATGCTATTCAAGAAAGTGTATATAATATAGTTACATCGATAGGATAAAATAACACAAACGATATTGTTGTCTGTATTTACAATACAATGACGTTATTACTAATCAAACAATGTTGTTTGTATTTACGTTTCCATTAGTTGTTACTACACACAAACAGTGTTGTCTATATTTATATTACCATATGTTGTTACTACTCACACAATGTTGTCTCTATTTACATTACCATCAGTTGTTACTAAACATGTACACAACTATCAGGTGAGAGATTACCCCAAAGTGAATGTGTTCTCTTCTATATTGAGGGTGAAGGTTTACGCAACCTTATTTTTAATAGAAAAACCAGTCACAGGTAATTCCTACATCGACATGCCTACCTTTTGGCCTCTGCCTCTATTTGAAGAAGATAAAAACGAATTCATCTTCCATCAAGATGGGGCACCGCCTCACTTCCGCTTGGCTGTACCTGAACAAACATATTATCTGGGAGCTGGCTTGGTCGTGACCGTACCGACGATGTGTCGTGGGGCAGATAGCCAGCTCAATCACCGGACTGAATTCCATACGATTTCTTGATGTTGGGTTATGTGAAAAACAAAATATTTGTTACACCTCTGCCACGATCTTTGCTGGAGCTGAGGCAGAGAATCACAGCCATCGTTGAGTCCGTCACCGCCGACACACTAGACAAAGTGTGCGAAGCGTTTTCAACCGTGTTAATTGAGGAGCACATATTGAGTCACTTTAAACTGCGAAAAAGCTTCCAGGGTTTCTGTATCGACTGGAAAATGTTTCCAGTTAATCGGGTGCACCTTTCCTTTCTTATAACTTTTCGAAAGTGTAAAGATCATTTGTGCTCACCTCTATATAGTTCTTAGCTAATAGGAGCGTTGTTTTATTTTTTAATTATTTGCTATACCGATCAAGTTTGAATATATGTTAATCTGAGTATAATGACATATGAATGTGTGTGTGCCTTAATGTTTTTTTTGTTTGTTTTCCCTCGCCCTACTATATTTAGTTCTAATTTCCTCATTTATTTTATTTTAATAAGTTCATTAATATTCAATTATGTATGTGGGTAATAATATATATATATATTGTAATTGTATTATAAATCAGTTTTTATTAGGCCTACTTAAGTATTAAATGTCCATTCTTTATTATTAAGGGATTAAGTGTTAGAAGAGGCACTGTTCTTAAACTAATGCATACCGTCACAGTAAGCTTACAGGGTAAGGTGTTGGACTATGGTGGTGTACAAGCTATAATAAATAAATGTCAAAACTCAGATCAGTAGCTTGCGAAAGTTTGAGGAATGGTCTATTGTGATGTGAGAGGCTAAAAAGTTCTTAAAAATCATTACGTCCATGGTTTAGCTACAAAAAAAGTTAGAAGAAGAAAAATGCTTATTGATTAATTGGGTATAGATGAAACTATTATTGAGATTAAAAAAAAAAATTAAATTGTATTTAAGTTGCAAAAGATAGACCTTCTAACCATAGCATAGACATGGTAAAAGAAATGGTTTATATCACATATACAAGAGTTTTAGAAACAACGCAAATAATGTTTCCCATGTAAACATAGAAAGCCTTTGTGAGTTTTACGATTGGAACCACACTATTTAAGTGAAGAGTTAAACAGATCCAATGAAATGGATTTTGCCATTAACTCAAGCATATCAATTGATGATTTGTTCCTCGTAAAAGTGAGAAATTAAAGACACAGCTCAGATAAAGGATCATGTTGAAAGGAAAACAATAGTGGACGTTGATGATGTGTCTGAAAGTGAAACATAAAATGAACCTTAACAGATTAAAAGTTTCCGTGTGACAAAAGTTTTTTTAAACCTTATGGGTGCTTGATTAGTTTTTCAGGCTTCAATAGATTGAAAGTTGTCAATACAACATTGCTATCTTTGGCCATAACCAGTTGTTCAAATGAAAGAGCTATGAGCCGAGTTAGAATAATAAAAAAATCAGGCTTAGGTCTGCGATGGGAGATGCATGGCTTTCGAACCTTATGGTTCTAGCTTCAGAGAAAGACTTGTTAGAGTCAATTCTTAATGAAGAAATAATTGATGCCTTTTCTTTATCGTCATCGCAAAGAAAGATGTTGCTGTGCCAAATATAAAAGAAATAGGACTTCATCAAACCATTATTGATTTAATTTTTTATTCCTTACAAGACACTGTATTCACCATTTTTACAATATGGCAGCCGTAAATTGCATGGATCAGAAGGGTTTGCATTTTTCTCGTGCAGATCTTGTCTAAATAATCATTTATAATACCATTTTATTCTGGGACAAAATTAAAAGCTACCAGCCTTGATAGAATAAGGAGAATGGATGATAGGGCGTGGACACTGGTTGATAGGATGTTGATACTGGTTGATGTGGAGACTAGTTGATAGGATGTGAATACGGGTTAATATAGAGAAAGGTTGATGGGAATTTAATACGGTTTGATGAATATACTGGTTGATAGGGTACGAATACTGTTAGCTAAGTTGTTTTGTCTGGTAGATAAGATGTGGAGTAAAGCTGAGGGTCAGTTGATTAATACTTTGTTTTCCTATTTAGATGGAAACTTTTGTTTGTTTTGAGATATGAACTATTTGATCATTTTTATATTAGACCATTATTTCTGCAGCAAAGAATTTTTTCTTGTAAAACACACGTGGTTTATGTTTGGAATTCATACCTTTTGTAAACCTAAATTTACTGTTTTCAAATGTCATACTTTCAGGAGTGAATAATAAATCTTGTTGGGGTTTAATTATTTCTTATGATCATGTGAGTATATAAACTCACTCAAGTTCCAATAACCGTAATATTTATTGGTGGTTTATTTAAAACACGTTTAGAATTTGTGTCTAATTAAAATATAAAATATTGAGTATCGTTTATTGTCCTTAATAAGAAATCATTATAGTTAGGCAATTTTGAAGGAATTGGTTATTCAAATCTTTTCAATTGAGCTAAGTATAGAAGTACTTAGTAGCATTTTTTTACAATAAGTTCTCCAAAAACTACCAATCAAATAGTTCTGTTCATATTATTCTAAATATAAGCAAAATTATTAAACGTTTTGCTAGCCAACTTTTAGCCTTTTTTTTATAAAACCATTAGTTGTAAATGCAAGCTTTATACTTTCTCATCGCTTAAATAGCTTTTTTTTACTCAATATAATATTGTTCTGGTGACGGTTTGTTGCAGTTGATGATGAGCGACAAGGGGGCACCCCTAACACCGCTGGGTGCCCGGACGATGGGCTGCCATCGTCCACTCAACCTGTTCGGGATGAACATTTTTTTCCAGGGGAATTGACGGCCGCCACCAGTGTACAAAAGAACAAGAGAAAACTTAAACGGAATGGTAAGTATAGGTCAGAAAGTCAGTCACCTTCCCTATCAAGACAAGAAGACCCATCTGAGAGAACATCGTTAAGTCAGCCACCTTCCGGATCAAGCCAACAAGACCCTTCTTCTCTTGAACTGGTAGCGTCATCATCAAGAACAACTCCCCTTCATGGTAACATTGTAAGATCGTCCAGTCGGTCCAGTCCACCACCCAAGTCAGGTCAACAAGGTTCTTCCTTCAGTACGGAGCATTCCAAGTCCATGATGTTGACTCAAGAAGCTATTGCCACATGCAGAAAACATCTGTATTCGATGAAAAGACTCGTTATCTTTTAATGAAGGCGTGTGAGTATTACAAGATAGAACAATTGGTAAGTAATCCAAAGATCAGCCACTTCAAGGAGTCAGCCACCTTCAAGGAGTCAGCCACCTTCAAGGAGTCACCCACCTCTAGAAAGTCAGCCAACTCCAGAAAGTCAGCCACCTCCAGAAAGTCATCCACCTCCAGGGAGTCAGTCACCTCCAGTCAGTCAGCCACCTCCAGAAAGTCAGCCACTTCCAGAAATTCATCCACCTCCAGGGAGTCAGTCACCTCCAGTCAGTCAGCCACCTCCAGACAGTCAGCCACCTCAAGAAAGTCAGCCACCTCCAGAAAGTCAAACACCTCCAGTGAGTCAGCCACCTCCAGTGGAGTCAGCCACCTCCAGTGATTCATCCACCTCCAGGGAGTCAGCCACCTCCAGTAGTCAGCCACCTCCAGAAAGTCAGCCACCTCCAGAAAGTCAGCCACCTCCAGGGAATCATCCACCTCCATTGAGTCAGCCACCTCCAGTGAGTCAGCCACCTCCATGTTGATTCAGCCACCTCTCACGCACTGTGTTTCAGCCACCTCCAGTCAGTCAGCCACCTCCATGGAACCAGCCCCCTTCAGGGAATCATCCACTTCCAGGAACCAGCCTCATCTTCTAGAAATCCATCTCAAGAGGATGGTAGAGATACATTGGTAAGTCGTTCTTCTGGGTTTTTGAGGATTCATTCATTTTTTCTGACAATAGACACCACTCATCACGCTCTTATGCAAAGGCGAGAAGGCGCTATCAGGCTTCACCAATGGATAGGAGCCTGATGAGGTTAATTGAGTTTAGATCGCCACCAAATTTGTGGACCTTAATTCATATATGCAGACGCTTCCCTTATTTATTCAAACACCTTCCAAACAGGCTATTTATTAAAGGACTTCATCCATCTATCATTAAGAAACAACGCCTAAGAAGAAAATTCAAGTAAGGACAGGTCGTATACACCTTCTCCGCTTAGCTACGTACATACTGTGGCATTATCGTAAATATGGACACTCAGGCAGTCATTTAAATAAAATAAATTTAAATAATTTAAATAAGGAAAGTGTTGGAATAAAGAATTAGAATGAATACGGATCAACTCATGTATATACGAGGACATTTTTGGAATATCTTAAAAACGGCTCTTAAAACAAATAGTAGTGGGTAAGAATAGATAAGAGACGAATTGGAATTAATAAAGAAAGACAAGACCGAATAAATATGTAGGATTTAGTTGGAATAATAAATTATAGTGTCGGGATTATTAAGAAATTATTTGGAATAATTTTGGATTATTAAGTCAGAAAAATAAAATATAGTTTGAATTAGTTGGAATTAATAATGAACTCATCGATTCATTACAGGGCGAATAAAAATAAATAAAGAACTTGTAGAATAAATAGTAGGGAGAAATTTGGCATACATAAATTATAACAAGGCGCGATAAATAGCGAAGATTGAGTCAAAATAAATATTGAGTAGAATGATTTAGAAAATATTCCGAATAAATAAGATTGTCTTATTATTAAAAGATTGTAATAAAAATTAAAAAGTATAAAATTACAACTAATAAGGCTCATCAGAATAAATAAGTTAAAATTCCAAATGAATAAGTAATAAGTCAGAAAAAATAAAGAACGAACATTAAAGAGGAAGCGGTCAGAATAAATACGTAATAAGTCGAATTTAAAAATATATGAGTCAGAATATTTAAAAGGGAATGATTTGGAATAAATAAGGGATGAGTCTATATATATGTGTGTGTATAGTGAATAAAAAACTAGTCTTGATAAATTAGGATTGAGTTGGGATATTTTAAGAAGAATGTTTGAGAATAGATAAATAACAGCACAGAAAATAATAAAAGAGTGAGAAACAATATTATCATCATCATAAGGAACTGTTTCCGGCCTGTGGCCGGTTCTGTTTAGTAAAATGCCTCATTTCCCTCCTGTACTCTCTTCTACTCTGCTCCTCTCACTTGCACACTTGTTTGCTGTCTGTTCCTTCCATCTTGTTCTTGGTCCTCGTTGTCGTCTCTTCCCTACATACTTCACATTCAATAATCTTCTTGGAATCCTCTCCCTTACCATCCTAATTACATGTCCATACCATCTCATCCTAGCTTCCTCTACAATCTCATGTACATCAACTCTAGATCTTACTTCTTCATTCCTGATCCTATCTCTTCTGGTGATGCTCCTCAAAAACTTCATTCCCATGGCCTTCACTTTCCTTTCTCTTTTATCCAAAGGCCAAGTTTCCGTTGCATAAATTACTATTGGTTTATGCGGTACTTCCCTACACTTACTTACACAATAACACTTGTTTACAAAGTTAAACATATTTTTGGCAAAAAGAAATGTCTGACTATGATTTATATTTATGCTAAATTCAAATATGTAACTAGTTTTTTTCTACCATGCATGGATTTTTAGTGATATAATAGTCTAATTCTGAAAAAATGTACTTAATCACATACCGGTACATTTAAAACATTATTAATATAAACTAAAAAGTGACAGTTGATTATTTTCTATTATAATTAGCTTCTGAAACATCCCTCTTAAGTGCCAGCAATAGTTTGCGATCATACAGAACTCCTCTTTCCCATGATCAAAATGTCTTGGTGGAAATGTTCCTCGCTGAGGTTCTTGCGGAAGAAATTTAAATGATAGTCCAAGAAATGAATTTTAATCAACAATTACACCCCATATCTTTGACTTACTGCAAGAGTTAATCCACATTGTCATTGTAGTTCTATGCTATAAAATTTTCCAAAAATGTTTCTGTTAACACTTAAGAATGATCCACATGCTGTATTTTCAAATTGGCTCACTATATCATCAAGTTGGTAAAAATATAGTATAACTCGTTATAGATAAAGAAAGAATAGGTATAAAAATAATTATATGATGTTCTTTAACTAAAAAAAAGTCTGAATGAATAATCAACAATTCAAAAGTAATAATAAATTTGGGAGAGTAAATAAGAAGTATCGCGTTTAAATAATTAAGGAACGTGTCACAATAGATATGGATCAAGTAGGAATTAAGATGAAAAGAGTCAGACTTAATTAGGAGGAACGAATTTCATTAAATAAAAAACGGGTAAAAATAAATAAGGAGCAAGTCTAAGTAAATAAAAAATAAAAAGAGGGAAATAAAAGTGTAAAAGTCAGATTAAATAAGGAACAGGACGTAAAAGTAATAATTTGATCAGAATGGATTAAGTATTGAATCAGAATAAATATAAAATGAGTAAGGATAGAAAAGTATCAAGTAATAATAATTAATATTGTATGAGTCAATATATCCCATTCACTTTAGGAATTACTCTCTTAAATGTCTTTTTTATACCCATATTCTACTATATAATAGATTTCTGCCAGGGAAAAGGCCTTTCAGAAAACAATTCCTATGCTGAACAAACTTTATCTACATATACAATGAATAGGAATTTTGAAAACAAGGTACAAATGAGAATAAACAAGCAGAAAATAGTTTGAGTAAATAATTAGGAATGAGTCAAAATATCAAAAAGAACGAATTGTTATGAATAGGGAGATAGTCAGAATAAATATTCAAACAGTCAGAACAAAAAACAAGAAGGAATGATTTGGAATAAGTAAGAGAAGAATCAGAACAAATGAGGGTGATCGATTCGGAATCGATAAGAAACGAGTCAGAATAAATAAGGATTGATCAAAATAAATAAATATATTTTAGGAACAAATATGAAATAATACTATTAAGGAAAGAACTAGTCCAAATAAATAAGGAACTATTTGGAATACATACTGCATAAGTTAGAGTTTGGGAATCTAAATTTCCTGAGGGGGTCAGTTACAAAAGTTTAATTGACATTTAGCCTAGAAAGGCTTATACATTAATTTTATAAGTATTATACTATGGGGTTACATCAAATAACAGGGAGTTTTCGGACCCCTTCCCTTCTCCCCTTTCTATGGGCTTACTATTTATTATGTACAACACTGCCTAGATATCCAATTAAATAAAAGATAAAGCCATTTTAAGATAATTTGAATTAAAGCAATAACAGTCATATGCACTAGCATGAACCCCATTTTGCTTTGAAATACAAGAACACATGTTGTTCATCATGTAAACACTCCTGTGATATACATTTTAACCAAATCATAGCAAATTTGGAGGAAGATTCACTTTTTTTAAATATGTCGTTAGTAAACTATCCTTAACAAATTTTCTCCTTAAAAATAGGAATACAGATTTATTTGTCATGTCAAATACTCTGCAGACATTAATTTCAAAGCAATTGTTGAGAAAAAAATTTCAAATCTTAAAAACAGTATTTAATAAACAACCCTAACTTTAAAGGCTAGAATTAAAATATAAAAGATGGTTGAAGGTAATACCCTTTAACGCCTAGATATCAAGTTTGATCAAAATTCGTCAAACCGTTTTGGTTGTGGCACCAAATAAATACAGACACAGCGAAGTACAGACAGAATTATACAGAAAACATTTTTGGGTTCAGAGGTATATAAAATGAAATATTCAACATAATGGCAATGTCGAATTTTTAAACTCTTACAATATTTTTTCTTTCCATGAGAAAGTAAAGATTAAATAAAGAAGAAGTCAACACCATACAATAATTAAATACCTATATATGAAAGGAAAAGTTTGGGAAGAGAACGATCATAACTATTCAAATGAGCCTGATCTCTTTTATTGTCAAATATATTCGAAATACCACTTCGGGTTGGGTTTGTTTCCCATGTCATTGTCTCATTATTCAATTTATTCAATTAAAGATGTATATGTTAAAAATAAAGTGTTTTGTAAACAAAACTATTATAAAAACATTTTTATCTCAAAAGTATACACTTGCGAATACAATATTGTTAGTAAAATCAGCATTGACATTATTATTGATATTACCCGCTCCAGTGAGCATATTTTCAAGAAATAGTCTTCTTTGCTGGTGATAAGAAATTGAATGTTTTTAATCCCGTTGAGTGTATTGAGGTTCGTTTTTTCAAAATCGTTGCAATCTCTTCCCCTACAAAATTGCTCATACATTTATTCTACATTTCCTAGAACAATGCCATAATTAATGCATAAGTGTGCAGAGGAAGGCACCTATTATCGTGACATAAGCATACAGGACAGTATTACATGATGCTGTTGTGGTACTGGGAGGTGTCATCCCGGTTGACATTTGCATTTAGAAGGGAATTTTAAGAAGATCTGATTAATTGATAGGTGCTAATGAGAAGTTTTAAAACAATGATAATATGAGAGCCTGAGTAACCTCAAAGGAAAATAATCTGTTGAGTATTTCTCATCTTTTTAAACGAGACTATAAAAGTATGAAATGATTAGCAATCATTACGCTACCCACTTTAGAAGTGGCCATGGAAATTTTCTGGAAAATTATCTGGGTTTTATCTGTGTTAGGAACAAAACTGTGGACAATGTTGTTGCAGAACCGTTTGCCACATCATGTATGAAAGTGAGAATAACAAAGTGCTACGGATCGTGTTAGTGAAGTAAATACGTGATCGTGGTCTGGTGTGGAGGAGGAAACGCATGGTCAACTTATTTGATATTTTCATAGCGTTTTTGAAGACATCTACAAGGATTAGGAAAAGAAGAGATAAAGAAAAAGACTTTGAAATGGTGTGATACAGCAGATGGAGAAACAGAAGAATAAAATAATTTGACTACTGAATGAGAGATAAAGTGAGAAAAGAGATTGCCTTTGAATGGTGAAGATCTGATAGGGTGGATGAAATTTAAATTATTTAAGTATGGTGAAGAAAAGATGGCGATTTTAAATCATAACATGATAAAAGAGAATAGTTTAAATGAAAGAATGAAGTAAGACCTAATAATGGTTATGGATGAAAGGGACATTGTTTTAGGGGATTTGAGAATTTGACCTTTAAATTATGAGTAAATATTAGAAGTCCCATATTCAAGATGAAGACAAGCAGGACTAGCAGCTAAAAGCAGTAGGCTTGATGCGCTAGGGGTAATGGAGGAGGGCCTGCGGCCTACGGGCCTAAAATATTTATTGGCGTTGTACACAAGAATAACAGACTATCACTCTCCTGTGTGTTGACATTAGATAATTCAGGTGGCAGTGCAGAGTGAGTGGATAGCCCGCTTGGCTATGATTTGCTAATGTAGACATAAATACTCAGTATTTTAAAAAGTTTTATTAGTTTGATCCAAATTCATCCTTTCGAAGAGATTTGGTATAAAGTATGGTGTTTAGACTTTTAAAGTCCCACTAGACTTCAAACTTCCAGGAATAAAGTAAATTGTTTTTGGTCGTAAACTAATCTTTGTTAATGTATTTTTTTAATTCATTTTCAGCAACACTTTCAGCCAATTATTTAGACTCTTAATCTTTTGCTTACGGTATCTTCCTTTTGGGATTCTTTTACTTGAAAATAAATATTATCATTGAACTTTAAAATTTAAATTATTGGTTTCTTTACCTTTAGTATAGTTATTGTTTTATATTTATAGTTATTGTTTTGTATTTTTTAAACTAAAGGGCTATTCCATGACAATTGATACAAGAAAATACCGGTAGACTTAAATATTCAAATGAATTTTTCCTCCGCTGTTATTCATCCAATCATAGATAATTTAATAATTTTCTCTTAATTAACTTTTGGGTTGAAAATTTTCTTTATTAAAAGAAAAATGGAATATTTAATATTTGCCGACTATTGTGTTTAATTAATCTTCATCATTTGGAAATAATTAAGGTATGAAATAGAAACCAATTGAAGCGTTTCGTTTTGGCTTTAAAATTACATATCACATGATCACATAATGGTTTTTTTTAAAGTTCAGGGTTACCATGATACAATTTTAATTTTAATTTCTCGAAAAAATAATATCTCAAAATATTGATACAAATGCACTTGTTCACTAATTTATTAATGGTTTGCATGCCTAATTTCACTATGGAATTACATTACAATTTATTTTTAATAAAATTGGGGTCATCAAAAAACACATTGACAAAATTTCTCATCACAAACTCACCAAAATGAGCCGGTGCTCAATGGCCTAGATTTTATTTACAAATAAAGAATTTAGTATTAAAAACTCACAAGATTTTTTTTTTCTTTTACATGGTATTTAACATGCTATGACTTTATATATATATAATATATTTAATCTTAGCATGTTGCGTTGTGGTTAAGACTCCAAGCATAAAGGATCTTGAACATTACCATCACTAAGGAACATAATTCTCGGGTGACATAAGCGTGATGATACCAGAACATAGAAATCCAAAAGAAACCTCAACCGTTCTTGAGGAAAAGTTCATTTAAGTAAGTCTCCCTCTTTGCTTCATTTACAATGAATGAGAAAGTATAAATACATATGTCCTTTGGGTGAAAGTTTATTATATATTGGTACTGAAGACACATGCTTTCAATATAGTTCACTAAACAATGTCATAATCTGCAGACATATTCCCGAACCAAAGTTTCATCTTCAAGAAGTAAACACGGTTTATATACATTACAAAATTTGCAGAAGAACTTAATGATGGTATGGCTACTGCTTTACCTGGCCTCCACCGATTTACTGGATCAGAGTTTACAACAGCTTTCCCAAGACAAGGAAAGGTTAAACCTTTCGGGATAATGTCTAATAATGCATAATATGAGAATTTTTAGCCAGTTTAGGAGATATAGTGGATCTTGAAAATGACTTATTCACTGGCGCCGAGCAATGTGTTTATTCCCTGTATGGACAATCTTTTTGCATGTCAGTAACACAACAAGATGATAGAGTCTATTCAAAATAAGATGTGCGTGTATTGTGCTTGTTATTTTGGTTGATCTACAGGCATGCATGTAAGGGTGAGAATACCCATTTTTGAAGTTGGTCTTAGAAAACGCAGCAAAAACTTACATGTTACATAGAACTTTGACACAGCAAACTTTTGTTGTCATTAAATTATTTTCAATTAAAATGCTGCTATTAATTAATAAGAAGTTGGAGCCGATGTAATGCCTCGATGTAAATATGACACGGTGGCCATATTGATGACGTCATATTCCTTAACCCCACTACTGATTTTTACTAAGAGACTCATATTTTGATACACAAGTGGTAGATTCTCCAAAAATCACAATCCCGTTTTTGGCAATCAAGGGTGAATAAAACCCGTATTATATCTTGGACTAAAAGTATTTCCTGCGTAATTTAGAGCTTTGTGTAATAGACCACGAATACACTGACGTAGATTCAGCTAGATCCCATTAACAACAAAAACTCGTTTGAATAGGGTATAGTACAGCATCGTGCGTTGTGTAAAGTTCAAGAACCGCTTTATATTGTAGCTATTTGCAGCTATTTTAAGTTTGAGTCAAATCATCCTCACATAAATTGATTAAAGATGTCATATCTATAGTTGGGCCAGATGAAAACGCTCATATGTGCAGAAATTAATGCCAAATCTGTGTTATGACATAGTGTTAAAACAGATTAAAGAGTCGATTTAGTTAATGGTTTCATCTTTTCAAATGAACTATTGGTGCTAATAAAGATGTCCATTTGATAACATACAAAAATACTTTAGGTCATAAGTCAAATATGAATATCACCGTAACTACCAAAGAATTGACTGAGAACATTACAGCATGGCAGATTACTGATGATATTGTCACCTCAGATCATAATTGGATTGGTTTAAAACTTGAATGTGGTGTTCGGTATCGTTGGAACAATACAATTTTAGGTTGAGACATCCTATGGACATTTCAAGTTTCTCTGGGTCATAAAATGTCGAATGTAATGAAAATGGAAGTTACTCTTGACGAGAGAGCCGGTGTAGAGAAGAGAATGTGTGTTGGACACATTTAAAATTTTAAAAGCATTTTTAATTACATGTGAAAGGATTAGGAATAGACGAGCGAAAGAAGGATCATATCCATAATGTAATGATACATCTGATGGAGAAGTGGAGGACTAGAAGAATTAAACTAATGAATGAGAGATAAAGTGGGGATAAGATTGACTTAGAATGGTGAAGATCTGATAGGATAGAAGAAATTTAAGATCTTGAATGAGGGTGAAGAAATGTAGAAGATTAAGAGGATGAACGCGTAGGGGTTAGAAGTTCCTCACTCATGATGATTATAATGATGATGACAAGCAGGACTAGCAGCCAAAAGCAGTAGGCTTGATGTTCTAGGGGTATGGAGGAGGGCCTTCGGCCTATGGGCCTAAAATATTTATTGGCGTTGTACGCAAGAATAACAGACTATCACTCTCATGTGTGTTGACATTAGATAATTCAGTTGGCAGTGCAGAGTGAGTGGATACCCGCTTGGCTATGATTTGGTAATGTAGACATAAATACCCAGTATTTTAAAATGTTTTATTAGTTCGCTCTAAATTCACCCTTTCGAAGAGATTTGGTATAAAGTATGGTGTTTAGACTTTTAAAGTCCCACTAGACTTCAAACATCCAGGAATAAAGTAAATATTTTTTGGTCGTAAACTTATCTTTGTTAATGTATTTTTTTAATTCATTTTCAGCAACCTTTCAGCCAATTATTTAGACTCTTAATCTTTTGCTTACGGTATCTTCCTTTTGGATTCTTTGACTTGAAAATAAATGTTATCATTGAACATTAAAATTAAATTATTCTTTTATTTACCTTTAGTATATTTATTTTGGTTTTATATTTGTATTTTTTAAACTAAAGGGCTATTCCATGACAATTGATACAATGAAAATACCAGTAGACTTTTTAATATTCTAATGAAATTTTCCTCAGTTGTTATTCCTCCAAATATAGATAATTTCATAATTTTCTCTTAACGACATTTGATCATTAAAATTAAATTGCATTATTTTAATAAGTGTATAAATATAAGCTCTAAATAGTCATTAATTTATTTCAATTCATTACAGTTATCGAGTTATAAGTATTCACACTTACTATTTTATCCACTTTGCGTACTAATTTTAAGGTAATGTAGTTAATGAATGGGGATTAAATTCATTCTTGCTAGACATGCATATAGAGTGATGCAATGAAGTACTAACAATATTTTAAATCAATTTAGTTTTTAATCTATAAGATATTTCATAGTTGTACATTTATATAATTTATGATCTTATACAAGTACTTTTCGTTTTATACCCCGATACTTCGATTTTATATAATTTTGTAGTACATAATGTCGTTATTTCAAATTTGTTTGGTTTATTAGTCTAACTCTACTATTTTATTTTATTATTCACACCACGTTGATCAATGTAAACGTAAATTTGTTATGGCCATTTCCTGAAAATTCTTGGTTTGACTGTACCTACTGATGACACAAACTTGCCGACCAAGGAAGGATTGGGCTACCCCGGTCTCCGACTAATGACTCACCTTTAAATGATTTTTATATATAATATAATATATATATCAATTAAAGTTGTATATATATATATAAGAACCGCATCTTACTACTTGAGTGACGAGTTGTGACATTTATTTTGTCTCTTTTTCCTTCCTCTAGTAATTTGGCACTTGGACAATATTGTACTGTGTTAAGTTTTATTCTTCAACTCAAATATTCAAAAGGAACTCATCTCTTGGTACATAAAAACGCGTATTTTTTTAGACCTATAGTTTATCTGATATTACAATTAACTTCATGAATGTATAAAAATGAGTTTCCCTTTTATTACTTGTTATAAATTTAACATTAAAAAGATTTTAAAAGCTTTGAAAATATATCTAATGTCACATGAATACTGCATTTTTTATACATTTTCTAAAAAAAAATATCATAATTTGGCGTGTTTATTGAACATGGCTAAGTTTAACCCTAAAAATGAAATGTGCCTCAAAACCAAGAAAACGAAACAAAAAGGCGAAATCGAACACGAATCGTTATAAACTTTAAAACAATGAAATATTTGATTTACAATGTTTTCAGGTAAGTATAAGGCCACATATGGGGGGAGAGAGGGAGGGGGGGTTCAAACCCTCCACAAAATTTTATGAACAAACTATACATGACTATATTTATGATTCAAACAATATAAAAAATTAAGATACAAGTATAAATTAGGGAGCCGTGCAACCATAAAAAGCACTTTGGATAGAGCTACTAGAGGTGTTTAGTATTTAGAATTTTCCCTAGCCTTCATTAATTAAGGGGTTATGTTGCTAAAAGAACCCACTTCTGATAGCTTCTAGAAGTGTTTAATATTCTGAATATTTCCTAGCCTTTGACAGCTATGGTGTTATTTCGCAAAACATAAACCACTTCTGATAGTTTCTAGAGTGTTTAATATTCAGAATATTTCCTATCCCTCGGCAGCTATGGAGTTATGTCGCAAAAAAACACACCTTCAGTTGGATTCTAGAGGTGTTTAGTGCTGGAATTTTTCCTAGCCTTCTGCAGTTGCGGTGTTATGTTGCAAAGAAAGAACTTCAGATAGCTCCCAAAGGTGTTTAGCATTTAGAAATTCTCCTAGTTTATGGTAGTTCCCAAAAAACTTCTTCAGATAGCTTCTAGAGTTGTTTAATATTTAGAATTGGTTCTATCCTCTGGCAGTTAGAAGGTTATGTGGCAAAAAAAAACCACTTCAGATAGAATAAAATTGAACTTGGGATCTTAGCGCGTCAATGTTCTAGCACAGTTATCCAGGATTCGTCCCTCGCTCTGATCTCATATCCACGCGCACTGACTATATAAAAGTGTAGTCAGTTTAGTCAGTGCAGATATAACTTATGTAAATATTATAGTATAAGCTTTTATCATAGGTACAGCTCTAGATCAAATGATTTGACTATGAATTAGTCAACCCATTTCTAGTTGTCAAATAATGATCTTGCTATCAGTCTAAATCTTAAATTCAACTTATCCACTAAGAATCTTAGTTTGAATTACAGCTTCAACTCGGAACCCACAGTTGTTTGTTGTTCCGGGCCTTGTTACCAGTGGTTGATAATACTCCATTGTTTGCTATTTTTGATATTTTTGATTATTTGATATTTTATAGATTTATATCCCGGGGCCTTGTTACCACTGGTTCATAATCTACTATTTCTTGATGTCGCGGGGCCTGGTTACACAAGTAAATCATGACTTGTACCAACTGGTTGAACACATGCATATACGGACAAAATGATTGAAAAGACACCTGGTTAACACAAAAAAAGACCAACTTAGAAAATTGATACCTTACTAATGATGATTTTAATCCACAAAATTAGTGTATAACCGAACGGGTAGTAAGACGCGGTGCTAAAAAACATTCATATTTTTTTCCTTAGCTTTTCACTCCCCGTTTGAGCTATACGCAGAACAAGGAATGCGTATGACGCATTGTACCTTGTTACCACAAATGTGTGTATTTATTAGAGCTATAAATTTGGTTAAAAATAATATTTCATAGACTACTTGTTATTTACCGTTTACGATTTTGTTGTCGAACACGTTGTTTGCAATGTATTGACTTGACAGCGAGTTGGGGGTTTGATCTCCGTTGGGTATACAGAGGGTAGTTTTATTATAAACTGTTTCCCACATTCTCTTTGCGCAAATGCGAGTGCACTTCCTCTAAATTCAGCTTTCTTAATCCCTAACTAATTAGAGTAATTAGTACATGTGAGTATGCCCCGAACGGTTAGTACGACTCGGTGCTAAAAGAATAATAAAATAACCTTAAAGCTTTCACCACTCAAATTATTTAATTAAATTGCCTAGTAATACATTTTTTTTTCTATGGACACATTTTTTAAATATAGGCCTAATAGTATTCAGTACAATAAATACTTTTCAACATGTGTATTAAGTTAATTATTTTAAATTATTAATATTCTTTTAATCTTAGTAGCCGGGATTCAAACTCAAGACCACAACTCCCGGTGAGGCATGCAGTGACCATTCATGTTCTAAATTAGCTAAAAAAAGAGGTAGTGTTATGACAACACTGTTGTGAACAAAGAGCGGCAATCCCAGCTTACTTTCCCACTCCAACTTCCCATCCCCCTCTTCACAACACAACACCCCCCTTCAAACATGTTAAAAATTCCATGTCAAAATGTTATAGCTTATTCATTCTAGCAGAAGCTTGTTGGACGAATCACCTTAATTAGTTTCTGTGTTGAAAATCTTCCTAGTTTAAAGAAAATTGCATTTTTAAGGGTTATCGACCATCATGTTTAATCAATCTTCTTCATTTGGAAATAATTTGGGTATGGCATAGAAACCAATTTGAAGGGTTCCTTTGGGCTTAAAAATTATATATCACATGACCACATAAAGGATTTTTAAAAGTTCAGAGTCACCATGATACAATTTTAATTTCAATTTTTTGAAAAAATAATATCTTAAAATATTGAAGAAAATACACTTGTTCACAAATTTCTTAAAGGTATGCATGCCTAAATTCATTTTGGGATCACATTCAAATTTATTTTAAATAAAATTGTGGTAACCAAAAAACACCTTGACAAGGCTTCTCATCACAAACTCACCAGAATGAATTTGTGCCCAATGGCCTAGATTTTAGTTACAAATAAAAAATTTGTATAAAAACCCACAAGAATTTATAATTTTTTCTTTTACATGGTATTTAACATGCTAAGATTTAATACATGTTTGTATATATATATATATATATATATATATATATAATATATATATATATATATATATATATATATCCACCCACCTATCCTACAACAAGATAGAGATTAAAAACATTATATATACTAAAACAATAACTCGTTATATTCCTGTGTACTATTAAATTTGAATACCAATAATTTCAAAGCATTAATTGCAAATTCTATTAACCCGTTGGGCAGGGTGGTATTGGTTCCACTTTGATTAACATTTGTTTGACAGAAACAGGAAGATTTTCTGGTCTTGGTGGGGACAATAGATGGTACAGGTCTGTCGGGAGTGAGCAATGCTAGTATTGCTTCTTCAAACAGTTTTTTGATACAGGCACAAAACAATGTAGTTTTTGTATGCCAGGAATAGGTCTTGTCTAAAGGAAACGTTTCTTAAGTAACTTATACTGATTACAATGTTCTTAATTTGTAAATGAAAAGAAATGAATTGATGCTAGTTTTGATTGCCTCCAATAAGATCATTAAAGTAGTGTCATGATTTGATCCTCATATGTTTCTTAAATGTCTCTAAAGCCCCAGTTGACAACAGATACCCATTATTTATATGCAATATGCTAAATCAATTGTTCTTCCATTTTTTCACTTCTCATTTATTTATTCTGTTTCAGGGAAGAATTATACTCATTGAGGTAACATTTTGGCACAACTCACATAATTTTAGCTAGACGGATTTGTCGTCATCTAATACTATGTTTTTTAAAAGTGCTCCACTAGTTTTTTAATGTTACAGTTTGATGTATTGTACAGATACAAACAGAATGTGTACTACTTCCTCCAACTGGACTATAATTTTAAGGTCAAAATCTGCACATTTTGAAACCCTATAATTTCTGCGGGATATTTATTTTTATAAAATATATATATATTGTTTATATTTCTTAATATTATTATTATTATTTTTTTTTGCAAAGGTTCACGATATTAATCACCCTTTTTTAAGACATGAAATCTTTATTGCCTTGCATAAGATGACTTATTTCATCACTATTGGAAAAATATTCTACTTTTAGAGAGATTTAATTTTCTTGAACGTCCAGATCTTTGGTAACAATGTCGAAATTTAATCCCATCACTTGTACTTTCTATTAAATGAGTTTTTCTTTTAGTCGAAATAAATAAAGGTCAAATCTGAATAGTTCAGAGCAGTGAATCAGAATAAATCTAGGAAATATTTGTAATAAATAAGGAACAAGATGAAAAAAAGTAGGTCAGGAAATGGGCAGGGTCCTCAGAGTCATCCTGATAGATGCCCCCTTAACAATAGGCCACCTAATGTTAGAGTTGGAAAGAGGGACCCCATAGTAATCGGGAGAGGAGAGGGGAGGGGCAAGGTTCTGATGGCAGGTTTTCAATGGGAAACCCCACGTTATAACCTCAGCAACCCCAACAACTCATCGTATCCCAGAGGAAACCCTAATAGAGGAAATGGTCATACACCCCGACGGGACCAAAACCCCTCACATTTTGACATTAACGCCATTGTGAAGAAGGCCGAGATTAGTTGCGTCTCCGAGGAGGCGGCGGAGTTGTTGAAGGCGATGGGAAGGCCCGATCCCATTTTTACCGTCCTGATGATGAAGATTTTGGGGTTACAAGCAGGAAGATCCCGCCTATAACCTTCAAATGTTGATTTCCATAATAATAATAATAATAATAATAATAATATAATAATAAATAATAATAATATTTAGCACTGCGTCTTACAAACAGTTCGGGTTATACGCTTTAAGTACTAATTACGCGAATGGATTAGGAATTGGGAAGGTTGAATTAGAGGAAGTGAACCCGCATTTGCGTGCAGCGATAGTGGAAAACCATTTAGGAAAAACCACCCCCAGTTCACCTGACCGAGATTCGAACCTAGATCTCCCCGTCCACAGCAGTCGAGATCAACACGACAAGCGCGTTAGCCAACTACGCCACCGAGGCGGGTATTATTTAGAAAATTGGATCTATAAACAATTAAATTCTAAAAAATATAATGTGAGCGTTGGAAAATAGGAAACAAAGAATAGAAAATTTGAATAGCCCTATCCTATTTCCAGAATATCACAGCGTGCTTGTTATTTAAAATTCACTATAGTTTCCTGTCGAATCAAATGGAGATACGACATTAAACGCCGGTAATGTGGCCAAAGCCGGTCCCAAGCCCGGTCGAAAAACACAGAGGGGCGTTGCACTATAATTATAGTCCTTAGGAAATTCTCGTGAATTTACCTGAAAAACTGAAGACGCTGAAATGGACTGATGGATAACTACAAATTTTGGCAAGGTGGTTCGGTCATGTTCTCATAAAACGTAAGATTTTATTCGCATATTATTTATTCCGTATTATACGTACTAATGCTATTTAGGAAATATCGCCCTCAGTATACCCTACCAGGATTCAGACCCCTATCTTCCACCCATCAGCAGTCTAGTCTATTGGGAGAGTGACGCCTTATGCTATGTAGACACTGAAGCAGGTACAGTATATTGTATATACGTTTGCTTACTTCCATGATAACATATTTAATTAAATTATACGATTAAACACCATAGTAACAATAACAATGGTAACTGTAAGGTAAGAATATATATATTGTAATCCATTCCTGCTGTTTCTTTACATTTTCTGCTTCCGTTCCTTTCCCTACCACACTAATGCTTGACTTTCGTTTGTAAAGTTTTGTAAACTCTATTTCCACTTTAACTAAACAACAAAAACAATATATATTTAAAACATGTAGCATTGTATGCACCAACCCCATACTTATTTTTAATTAAATAAGTTTAATAATTTTCGATGGTTATTATGGTTTCAAGAAACATTATTTTTAAATCATCAAATTGTGAGATCGTCCATGATGGTCTGGTTCGCCAAGGTTGTGTTACACAAGCATGCACGGCGGAGAAACTGTGAGTACGCACCTTAATATACTCTATAAAAACCACAAAAACATTGTTAGCAAACACAACCTGTATTTGGTCTACACTACGCAAGTGGGATAAATGTCATACTTATCTAGTCTGGTTTTTCGGTAATAGTGAGGTCAGGGTTTGAATTCTAGTCGGGTCTACTGAGAATTGTCTTTTTCTTCAATTGGTACTCGCTCTCTTCAAAACGTAAATACAGCTAATCTAAATTCTATATGCATCAGTTCTACCCAACTAGTGTGTAGAATACATACACAGCCCGAATTAAGAATAAGACGAAAAAAAGCTTACAACAGATAGTAAAATTCGCAGTAGGGGTGTATTGTAACATAGTACAACAATTCTAATGATTATAGTTGTAATATTAGCTCCTGGGATACACCACCCATAGCCTAGAAGAAGGAAATATTAGCCATAACATAAAATAATACAAGGGATTAATTTTATTTGGGATTGTCTTGTCACAACCCTATGCTTATTTAATAATGTATATCTACTGTTTGTAACTATGTTAATAGCAGCAAATGTGGTGCTGCAGATTGGGCCGTGTGTCTCTGGCCAGAAGGCTGCACAACTGTTACGTCGGTTACGGAGTGTGCTACTGAACATTAGGCCATTGCTGGACAACATTCTATTGATAATTGGTGTCAACGATTTTCTGGTAAAATAAGAATTTAAAATTTTTTTCTCGTGTCCACGATTGTAATTGGCTAACTATAAACAATATATTTTAACAGATATTTTAATATTATTCACAGCAAGGGACCAGGCTGGGCATCTTAAAGATGAGGCTATTTAAAATAGATTACTATCAAGCCACAATAAAAAATGTAGTCGTCCTCATAGTGCCACCTATCCCAAAACTTTCAATGGAAGACAATGTTAAATTGTTGAGGTACAAAAAGTTTGTGATCAAAATGGGCGGTAAGTAAAGTTGTTATATTAAAAACAAATTCATTAATCTATATTCTAGAGCAGAGGTTTCCAAACTACGGGTTTATCTGGTCCACAGACTGACAATTTTTTTAATGAAAAAAGGGAATTTCAATGACAAATACATAAATGATGGTGCTCGTGTGTGCAGTACACAAAATATCTCCATACATACCGTGATGTGTGCCGACGCCATTATTGGAAACTAATCATCTAAACAACCACACTGTGATGTTACAGTCCCTACATGTTTACTAGCCGCCTTTCAGAAAGTGTCTGTTGAGCAGAGAGGTTGAGGAATGTTTCTGGTTTGGGAAAAGAGCTGATAGTTATATTGACTTAACGGCTTGGCTACATCAATTCAATTTTAGGTATGGCTGTAAGATTTTCATGCCAAATTCCTCATAAACTGGTGGTAAGATTTTGTGGATATAATGCAAATAATTACAGTGGATACAAATCAGGATTTTTTTTAAAGTCGTTTATTAGAAAACTGTCAGAATGGCTACCATTCAGAATGGATACAATTCAGGACTTTGTGGGTATTATGATAATGGATACAAATCAGACTTTTTATTTGTGGTGCCTGTTTAAGAAATGTCTGAATGGCTACCATTCAGAATGGATACAATTCAGTCGTCTCCCCTCTCTCAGCTTCATATTCAATATCAGTGGATTTAAAATATATCTGAGGGAAAGAAAATGTATTTCAAGGGAGGCATAGTTTTTCCCAGGGGGCAATGCCTCATGATCCCCCGGTTCCAACACCTCTTATTACGACCCAGGTTACTATTAACAATATTACTTTCCACCCAAGATACAATATAGTGTCTATCCAACCACTTGCCCCGGAGTGCTATCATGTCCCCGACGACTACTACTAGGTCAAACACGGAATATAATATTTATACTTTTTATCTAAAACATTTCAAGCAACTCTAGGCAATGTAGATTATTTTTGAGAAAACTATAGGCCTAACTAAATTTCTAGAGCTTCTTTCAACACTTTGTCTAATTTACATTTATAAGGTCATACTTAACGTCTATACAAGGCATACACATCTAAGCCTTAGTTATATGGAATTCTTTCGTAGCAATGTGAGAGTGTTGAGCCCCCTATCTCACATCTCCCTCCCCCACTCCATTCCTTGATACATCCCTGTAAATCACATATAGTTTGCACTCTCTAACCTACCATGTGTAAATGTAAAATGTTATACTCGTATGTTGTTTGCATACCCCTCCCCCTTTCGTATATTTTGAACTCAAAATTAGACTTCAACTAAACCTGATACACACATAAGCTTTAAACAGGTCGTCTTTAATTATCTATTTATTTTCGGGCTAATATTTTTTAAAAGGAATTTGGTTTTTTTAAATTGTTTTTAAAA
The DNA here is from genome assembly GCA_039000515.1 of Timema cristinae. Classification (NCBI taxonomy): domain Eukaryota; kingdom Metazoa; phylum Arthropoda; class Insecta; order Phasmatodea; family Timematidae; genus Timema; species Timema cristinae. The sequence continues at coordinate 35,037,553 of JBCFYV010001001.1, read as the reverse complement.
AAAAAACAAAAGAAGGTTAAAAAGACTTTTTTTTTGGGGAAAAAAGTTTAAAAGCCCCGGGGAAAACCGGTAAGAAAAAATTTTAAACCATTTCAAAAAGGCCATTAGTTTTTAAAAATCATTCAATTTTGTTTAATAAAAAGAAAAAAAAATTTTATTTAAGGGGGCCTTTGGGTTTAAAAAAAAGGGGCAAAATGTTTTTTCAATTAAAACCCCCTAATTTTAGAAAGGTTTTTTTAATTTACAGATAAAAATTTTAAAAAAAGCGAATCTAATTTTTTCGCTACATTATTTAAAAAATTTAAAAATTTTTATTTAATAAATTTTAAAAAAACCCAAGGCAAATGATTTAGAAATTAAAAAAAAATTTTGAGGGCTCTTTCAAAGGGTTTTTTTAAAATATTTTTTAAAAAAAACAATTTAAAAACCCAATTGAATTTTTTTAAAATGTAAGTGGGGGTCACCCCTTTAAATTTTGAAAAAAACCCAAAAACCCCAAAAAAAAAAATAACACTTTTATTTTTAAAGGGGGTTTAAATTTTTTAAAAAATTTTTTAAAAAAAAATTTTTAAAAATTATTCCTACGTCCATAATAAAGGTTTAATTTTTTTTTCCCTTCCCCCAAAAAAAACAAAAATGTTTTTTGGGAAAAAAAACCCTTTTTTTTTTAATTAAAAAAAAAAAAAAGGGGGTAAAAGAAAATTTTTAAGATAAAAAAAATTTTTACTTTAATTTAAAAAAACTCTTAATTTTAAAAAGTTTTTTAAAAAAAGGGGAAAACAAAAGGGAGGGGGGGACCCTTAGAAAATCAAAAAAAAATGGTAAAGGGTTTATTTAAAATTTTGTCTTTGGGGGGTTAACCAAAAACCCGGGGAAATTGGTTAATATATTCAAAAGGGGGTCATAAGTTAAAAAAATTTGTTTAAAAATTTGGTAAAAAATTTTAAATTTTTTTTAAAAAAGTTATATTTTTTTGTTTTTAAAATTGGGTTTTTTTTAAAAATAAATTTGGGAAAAAAAAAAATTTTTTTGATGTTTTTTTTTAATCAAAAAAGGATTTTTAGGGGGGGTTAAATTAAAGGGAAAAAAAATTAAAATTTTGACAAATATTAAAAGAAATTCAAAAAGGTAATTTTAAAAAGTTTTTTTTGAAAAAATTTTTGTTTGATTTGCAAAAAGTTTTTAAAGGTAGGGGAAATAAACGGTGTCTTGTTTAAAACTTTTTTTTTTTTATCTTTTTTTATTTTTTAAAATAAATTTTTTTAAAATGGGGGGGAAAAAAAGACTTTATTAAATTTTTAGATTTGGTTTCCAGGGCCTAACTTTTTGGGAGAATTAAAATTTTTTAGGTTTTAAGATATTATTTTAAAAAACCTTGATGTTTAATTTCTTTTTTAAAAAAAATTAGTGGGAACCTTTTGGTCATTTCCCAAAAATTCTATAAAGAAAAAATTTAGTTTAAATAAAAAAAATTAATTTACTTTATTTTGCTTTTTTGGGTTTAACTTTAAAAATTTAATATTTTTTAAAATTTGGGAAAGAATTTAAAAGGGTTTTTTTAATTTAGAATTATGCTTTTAAAAAGGTTAACAATTGGGGGTTCCCTTTTGGCACTAAAAAATTTTTTTTTAAAAACATTTTTTATGGGCAAAAGGCTATAAAAATTTAATAATAAAAAGTGATTTAAAGATTTTTTTTCCCAAGGGAAAAATTTAATTATTTTTAAAAAAAAAAAAATATTTTTTTTTTAAATTTTTTTTAAAAAATTTTTCATTAAATTTTTTTTTTTATAAAAAAAGAATTTTTTAAAGGTGATTGGGTTTTGTTTTTTTCCTTGCCGAAAAATGAATTTTTTTAAGGGGAATTGGGTTTTTTTTTAAAATTTTTTTTTTGGTTTTTAAAAATTTAAGTAAATGTTTTTTTAAATGGTTTTATACAATTTTGGTTTTCCTTTTTAATTTTTTAGTTTAAAATTTTTTTTTAATTTTTAAATTTTAAAAACCCTAAAATCTTAAATTTTTGGGGTTTTTTTTAAAAAAAAATTTTAAAAAAATTTGATTATTTTTTTTTTAATTTTTTTTAAATTTAAAAGATTTTAATCAAATCTTAAGGGTTTTGCAGAATTTTTTTTTTTTTTTAAAAAAAAATAAAAAACTTTATTATAAATTTTTAAATTCCAATCTTTATTAAATTAAATTTTGATTAATAAATTTAGATTATTTTTTTCTTAAGAAAATAAAAAAAATTTTTTCTTGTATTTGATTTATTATTTCAACTTTTAAATTAACTTTTTTTTTTTTAATTTTTGATTTATTAAATTCAATTTTTTTTATATTGTGAAAAAATCAGGGGAAAAACCCTTTAAATTTTTTATTTAAGAAAACAATAAGGTTTTTAAATTATTAATTTTTCAATTTGTGTGATTTTCATTTTTAAAATTATGATTTGGAAACTTTTACAGGGTGTGCGAAAAATATATTCGTCTTTTTTGTTTTTTTTTTTTAGCAAAAAGGACAAAAGTATAACAAAGTTTACTTTAGATAACTTTGGGGGGGGATTGAAAATTTATTCCCCGGAAAAGTAATGTAAAGGGCAATTGAAATAATATGTCCCAAAATTTTTAACAAATTTATTTCATTTAAAATTATATTTTAAATGGGGGCCTTTAAAGCACTTCTTCTTCTAAAGGCAAAAGCCCCTATCAGGACGCACCCCACACCAGCCAAGTCGGGCAAATTTTTTTAAAAATAAAAACCCCCCGAGGTTCGAAGGAATTTTAAAAGAAATTTGGCTTTTGGGGGGGTCTCGAAGTCGGGAGTAGCACAGAGGTTTTTTTTTATTTTTTTTTTAAACTAATTCTGAAGTTCCATACCCCCAAGGAAAAAATATACAAAAGGATGGGAAAAATAAAATTAGTTTCAGTAATGGGCATTGGGGGGGTTTGGGGTTTTTCGTCTAAAAAAAAACCTGCCGGGGAGCCCGGTTAGTTAACTGATTATTTTGATTAAAAAACTAATTCAGCAATAAAAAAAAAAAAGAAAAGTGAAACTAACTTCTTGGGGTGCGGGAAAAGTAATTCCAAACGTTACAATTAAATATATTGAAGTGGGGTTTTAAAGTTTTTTAAAAAAAAATTTTTGTTATTAAGAACTTAAATAATAAAAATTTTTGCAAACGAAATAAATGGTTTATTAAAATGGCCTTTAAAATACAACCGTTTTTAAGGAATAAAAAATTTAATAAAAAATTTGGTTTATTTTATTTTTTTCACCCATAAAGGATTTTTTGAAAAAGGTTTCAAAATTGGTTGGATAGAGGAAGTTTTAAAATTTAAAAAAAAAAAAAAAGAGTTTACGGGAAAAATTGGGAAAATACCAAAGTATAGGTACAAAAAAATGGATAAAATGACCCTCATTTAGAAAAATCAGAAAATCTAGAAAAGGTGAGTTGAAAATTTAAAAAGGGTGTATAAATTTAAAAAAAATTTTAGGGTTTAAAAAGGAGGTTGGGTGGTTGATTATTTAGACCCAATCAATTGCTGTTAGGCCTAAATGAAATTCCTATTTTTGGGGGTTTTTTAACCTGTACTTCTTTTATATCTTTATCCCAAATTTTTCTTCCCCCAATACCCTTTAGTTTAAAAAAGGAAAGGGAAAGGGAAAAAAGAAATTTTTTCAAGGTAAAGAGGAAGCTGGGGGTTAAATTTAAAGAGGGGCCAAATTTGTATGAGGCCTTCAAAAGAATTATTAAGTTTTTAAAAAAAAAAGGAAAGCTAAATTTAGAGCTTTTTTTTATAATTTTATTCTCCTTTTAAATAGCTTTCTTAAAAAATGTTGGAAAAAAAATGTCAATTTTCAACTTATTTTTTTTCTATTAATTAAAAACCAAACTTTAGGGTTGTTAGGGGAAAAAAGATTTATTAAATATTGCCCTTTTTTGGGTTAAACCCTTTTTTAAAAACTTTATAAAATTATTGGTAAGAAAACAACGTTGTGGCAATTTTCTCCCCCGTTAAGATATTGCCCATAAAAATTGTTTTTAAAAACCTGGGGGTGGTTTTTTTTAACTTGGGAACTCAATTTTAGTTTTTTAGAAAAAAAAATGTTTTTTGGCCAAAAGGCCCCCATTTTAATTTTTATATTTTATTAGTTTTTTTTTTATAAATTCGGTATTATATCGGTAACCTGGGATTTTTATTTACGTTTAATTTTTGTACTAATCTAAATTTTTGTTATCATATATTATTTATAAAATTCAAAATGGGTTTTTTTTAAAACTTTTGAAGAAGATAGTATAAATTGCTCTTTGCTAGGGATGAAAGATGGAGCCGGGGGTTTTCCTTTTTTTTTAAGGGAGGAAACTAATAAATTAAATTTTCTTATTTATTTAAAATAACTAGAAAGGTGAAATAAAAAAGTATTATTATTTTAAGTTAATAATTTTAATATTTAAGAAATTTTACTTTCTCAATTCCCAATTTAGTTATTTTTAAAGTTTTTAAATTTTGTCAACTTTTCTTTTTTTTAGAAACTTTGTAAATTTTCAAAATTGTGTTTTACTTTATTTTAATTAAAAAAAGCTAAAACAAAAAAACTTAAAATTTTTTGTAAAATTTTTTCTATTTTTACTACATTTTAAACGAATTTCTAAATTATTTTTTATTAATATATATTTTTTTATTGTTACATTCTTCCATATAGGGGACTTTTAGTTTTGTTAAATCTTTCCAAAAAAACTTTGAAAAAAAAAAAAAAAAATTGCAAGTTATTATACTTTTAAAAAATTACTTGTATTTTTGATATTATTTCAAAATTTTAAATTTAATTTGGAACAAAGGAAATTCTTGCTTCAAAAACATCTCATTTGGTTAAGATGCAGAAAACAAAACTTTTTTTTTTATAATTAAAAACTTTCAAAAACAAAAATTTTAATTAATGGGGTTTAGTCTCAAATTACTTTTTCTTGAACTTGAAATTTGTTATATTTTGCTACTAGATTTTCCTCTTTGTTTTATTTTTGAATTTGAACCTTTGGACTTGTTATTTTTTTTTAAGTCGTTTTTATTTAGGTTTTTTTAAGGTCTTAAATTGTATTATAATGGGAAGTACCCTATTTTTTTAAAAAAATTTAACCCTATATTTAAATTCAGAATAAAATTAAAAATTTTTTTAATAAATATTTTTAATGCAAAGTTTTTTTTTAAAGGGGATTATGAAAGAATATCTTAAAGAAATTAGTGACAATGTTTTTGTAATACAAAATCGGCACATATTTTTAAAAAAAAATTTCAGTGTTTACAGGTTCCCAGAAGGGGTTTCCCATTTTCCCGACGGCTTTTTTAAGAAGTAGTTTTGGGGAAAAATTTTTTTTGCCAAAATTCGTGGGGGTTATTTGGGTTTTGGTGTTTTAAAAAAGGTTTTACCAAGATAAATTAAAGGATAAATATATGATATAAATTTTTTTTTTTGAAAAATGTGTTGGAGATAAGGGTTTGTTGAATAGTGTGGCTTAGTTTATAGGCCGCTATTTTAAAAAGTTTTTAAAAAAAATATAAGTTAGTTTCTTAATTATTTAAATGGTCCCCCTAGAAATTTAAAAAAATGTTTATGTCTTTAGAAGTATTTAGGTTGTTCCCCGTTATTTTTCTCCTTCTAAACTTAGTAACCACTAAAAAAATATCTTTAAATAGCTTCCACCAAAAAATTTTAATATTGGAGCCCTTAGATGCTAATTGGGAGGGCCTCTAAGGTTATTTTTTTTAAGATCGGAGACTTTGAACCATTTAAAATGATTTGTTGGAATTTCATTTAGGATTAAAATCCTTTTGAAGCGGTTTATAGTGGTTTTTCCCCGATAGTTTTTTTGAAAGTGAATATTATTAGAAGTTTGATCAAAGGGCCATCTTTAAGCTTCAAAAAAGCACTTTGTAAAATTTGGGGGGGATTTAACCCCCTAAATTTCCCCCTTTCCCACACTCATGGGCCCCTTTTTTAAAAAGCCTTAAGAATGGAAATTTTTCCTCGAAAAATGAAAAACCCCGCAAAATTTTTTTTGAAATAAATGTGACAAGTTGAGAAGTTTTTTTTATGAACTGGAGACCAATTCGTTAACCTTTATGTTTCTCTGAGGACGCCATTTTTGGGGGGCGTTGTATGTAAGGGGCCAATGATATTTTTTTTGTTTTTAAAAGCCCTTGGCCCCCGGGGGGGATGTCCTTTGTGCCTTGAGCCCCTTTTGGTTATTGTTACAATTTTTTATTCCTAAGTGTCATCCCCCTTTAGTTGTACCCTGTTTTTTTATAAAAAAAATTATAACTCTTTGTGCTCACCTCTGTCTATATTTTTTTTTGTGGGATAGTAAAGGGGGGGAAGTTGATATTCACTGTGCAGTTTAATACAGAGCTGCCCGGCGTTTGACGTCACGATATTGGAGATGATTAGATGAGGTCAGAGGTAAAAAAAGACTTTGATAAAACTTTTTTGTTTGGATAAAAAAGGGAATAACATCTCAAGGATTATAAACATGGGTTTTTAATAAGAAATGACTCTTACTCCTGACTATCATAACTTTCCCCCCGTAAAGAGGGAAGATAATATATTTTTTCTTAACCGGGTTGCATCTAGGGGGGGAAAGGGGGTCCACGGGGGGAAATTTCCCTGGGACAACCCTTCCAGGGGGGGGCATTTCCCCCCCCCCCCAAATATTTAAAATTTAATTACATTATTATTTTAAATTGTAGGGGCCAAATTTGTTTTTGTGACCCTGAAATGTTTTTGGCCAATTGAAAATAAAACATCAAATTGTTGTGATAAAATTAACAGTTTGCTTTAGTTTATTTTTTAAAAGCTTGGGTTTGGAAAGAGTGAATTTTTTTGTATTTTTGTTTATTCTTTTTTTCCTCTTAAACAAAACATTAAAATTTTTTTCACAAACACAAAGTTATTATGAAATTTAAAATTTTTGTAAGTCTATTGTTTTAAAAGGCAGAAATGTGTGTTCTAATAATGTAAAAAACAAAATATTTCACAAAATTTAAAGCTGGAATTGGAGTTTTATGTCATTTTGCGGGATCTATGAAATTTGATGACAACGCAGGTCGAAATTTTAAAATAGGGTAACTTTTTACATCTTTTTTTAGGTTTCATTCCAACCCCATTCACCCGCTTTGTGTTCTCCCGAGAAGTAAGTAGAAGTTTTTTATATAATTCACCCGTGATAGTTAAAATTTCTCTAGGGCATTAGGAAATCAAATTCATTGTCCAATAAAAAATACGCCACCTTCGTATCTCAAGTAGTTTTTTCCCCGTCCCCCTCTTCACCCCCAAACTTTTCTTTAGCCGTTTATCCCGCCACCCCAACCCTATTTCTTCTCGAGCTAGTTATATCAGTCCACCCCCATTACACCCTACTTATCTTAGCCCCCCCCCCCCGTTTTTTTCCAGTCCACCCCATTACAACCTATCTCTACCCCTTTAGATAGTTTTTCTTTCAGTCCAATAAATTTCACTTTTATTTCTTGGGTCCACTCCTAATGTTATCCTCCCCATCATCGTGAATCACATTATGAGAATAAAAAATGTCCTATTGAGTACGTCAAAAATCAAAGTGGAAGGGAAAAAGGCGCCCCGGGAAGACTGAAAATGTAACTTTTGTGACATCAATAAGGAAATAAGATAAGAGTTTAGGATATAACAACTTAGTTGGAAGTGACTTAATTCATTAAATAATATAATTTTCTTTTTTTTTCCTTTTTTCCTGTAATTCATAGATAGGTTTAAACAGTAAATAATCATTTTTAAAATTTTTTCTATTACTATAGTGGTGAGTTAGTTTAAATTTTAACCATCTAACCCTTAAAAATTAAAAATTTTCTAGTTACCTTTTCCAACAAAAATTTAAACTTGTTTAACACGAGTTAAATTTAATTAAATAAATTTCATGTTTAAGAAAAAGTAAAGTTGTGACGTAAAATCCATTACATTAAATTATGATGTTGTTGAAAATTAAGTATATAAAAAAAAAATGTTTGTGTTGTTCTGTCATTTTCTTTATTTTTTTAAAATCTCTTTAAAAATCACATTTTTGTAATAGAGCAAGGTAGGACAATAAAAAAAATAAAAACCCAAACCCCGGTTTTGTAACGGCCCCACACAGTATATTTCCTTTACCGCCCCTATCCGGCTACAATCCTCCGACGCTTTTAAGTCCCCCAAAAACGAGGTGGGGGGGGGGGGGGGGGTGGGAAGGGTTTTAAGGGGTGGGGGTAGGGGACAATATACGATCAATATTTTAATTTTAAAATATCTTTTAAAAATCTTTGCCATGAGCAAAAAAAATTAAATAGCTCATAAATTTTTTTCTTGTTCCTTTTGAAGTTTTTTTTTTTTAAACTCTTTTTTTATTAGAGATGCCAATAAATAGTTGAAAAAAAAGTTGCAAAATCTTTTTTTCCCCGTAAAATGCCGATTTCCTTTCCAAGTGTTCCCCTTTTTTTATTTTTTAAAAAAATTTATCCTCAGGATTTCTACAATAAGGCTGGCTTGTTACGTAAATACACACTTTTAAGATATGACCTTTTACAATTGGGGAGAAAAAATGTTTATTTGTGGCCAGAACGACTAAGACTTCAATTTCGTAAACCACAACAACTAATTAGCCACCTGGGTTAATCAATAATTGTAGCCTATATTGGGGAAATAGGCAGTCCCCCCTTCGACGAACCATTATAAGATAATGTAGCCTCATTGGGGTGATGGCTAATCTAGTACCATTGGGGGGCCCAGTATACAGAAAATGTAGCCTCACCATTGAGGGCCCAGTTATACAGACTAATGTAGCCTCACCATTCGGGGGACAGTTATACAGACTAATGTGCCTCCATTACGAGGGACCAGTTACAGACTAATGTAGCCTCACATTCGAGGGACAGTATACAGACTAATGTAGCCTCACCATTAAAAGGACCAGTATACAGGATAATGTTCCCTCCCCATTGAGGGCCGGGTATACAGACTAATGTAAGCTCCCCATTCGAGGGACAGTATACAGACTAATGTAGCCTCACCATTCGAGGGACTAGTATACAGACTAATGTAGCCTCACCATTCGAGGGACTAGTATACAGACTAATCTAGCCTCACCACTTGAAGCAATATACAGACAAATGTATATTCACCATTTGAAGCAATATACAGACTCATATATATTCGCCATTTGAAGCAATATGCAGACCAATGTATATTCACCATTTGAAGCAATATACAGACTCATGTATATTCACCATTTGAAGATCTTGAGAAGGCCTACACCTACACCTGTAATATATGGCCGTGATGAAAAGTGAAATATCTTCGCTTGTTTGGTTCTTTGGACGGTCACTTTCTGCTAGAAGTACCGGAACTCCTTACACGAGACAACATGGAAGCAAAGTGGTCCAAATCCAATCCCCTCTTTCTATAAATATTATTGTGGCATCTTGATCATTAGTACAATGCATCTTTTGACCTGTCTAGTTCTGGCACATGTTACTGACACAATCAACTATAATAGGTATACCATAGTAAGGGGTATTTTAAGAAATGTGTGTAAGGGCCTACATTTTGAATATGAAGTAGCGAGCCTGACGTAAGTAAGTTATCCGATACTTGTTCTGCACTATATGTTTTAGATCATCTTCTGAGGATTTACGTTTTTATTAAAATAGTTTGGCTTGGACAGGGGATAGAAGGGGTAGGGGGGATATGTGCCCGGTTTCCACCCTCTTGAATATGCCGTTATTCGTCCACTAAAGAAGTGCCTCACTAACGCGCGGCACACTGGTGTTATCTCAGTAGCGAACTAGGTGTGCCGTGCGGGCACAGCCGAGAGCACTAAGCATCCCTGCTCAATAGGAACACGAATGAAGTTGTTAAGACTTCCTTATTCCGATTTACCGTAAACCTTTGGGAATATTAATCTTACATAAACCCAGTCTAATCACATCAGTCAAGACTCAAAGGGTTTCCCATCAACCTTACCAAATCACACCAGTCAAGACTCAAAGGGTTTCACATCAACCTTGTCAAATCAAACCAGTCAAGACTCAAAGGGTTTCCCATCATCCTTGCCAAATCACACCATTCAAGACTCAAAGGGTTTCCCATCAACCTTGCCAAATCACACCATTCAAGACTCAAAGGGTTTCACATCAACCTTGTCAAATCACACCAGTCAAGAATCAAAGGGTTTCCCATCAACCTTGCCAAATCACACCTATCAAGACTCAAAGGGTTTCACATGAACCTTGCAAAATCACACCAGTCAAGACTCAAAGGGTTTCACATCAACCTTGTCAAATCACACCAGTCAAGACTCAAAGGGTTTCCCATAAACCTTGCCAAATCACACCAGTCAAGACTCAAAGGGTTTCACATCAACCTTGCCAAATCACACCATTCAAGACTCAAAGGGTTTCCCATCAACCTTGTCAAATCACACCTGTCAAGACTCAAAGAGTTTCACATCAACCTTGCCAAATCACACCATTCAAGACTCAGAGGGTTTCCCATCAACCTTGTCAAATCACACCATTCAAGACTCAAAGGGTTTCCCATCAACCTTGTCAAATCACACCATTCAAGACTCAAAGGGTTTCCCATCAACCTTGCCAAATCACACCAGTCAAGACTCAAAGGGTTTCACATCAACCTTGTCAAATCACACCAGTCAAGACTCAAAGGGTTTCCCATAAACCTTGCCAAATCACACCAGTCAAGACTCAAAGGGTTTCACATCAACCTTGCCAAATCACACCATTCTAGACTCAAAGGGTTTCCCATCAACCTTGTCAAATCACACCTGTCAAGACTCAAAGAGTTTCACATCAACCTTGCCAAATCACACCATTCAAGACTCAGAGGGTTTCCCATCAACCTTGTCAAATCACACCATTCAAGACTCAAATGGTTTCCCATCAACCTTGTCAAATCACACCATTCAAGACTCAAAGGGTTTCCCATCAACCTTGCCAAATCACACCAGTCAAGACTCAAAGGGTTTCACATCATCCTTGCCAAATCACACCATTCAAGACTCAAAGGGTTTCCCATCAACCTTGCCAAATCACACCATTCAAGACTCAAAGGGTTTCCCATCAACCTTGCCAAATCACACCATTCAAGACTCAAAGGGTTTCACATCAACCTTGTCAAATCACACCAGTCAAGAATCAAAGGGTTTCCCATAAACCTTGCCAAATCACACCAGTCAAGACTCAAAGGGTTTCACATCAACCTTGCCAAATCACACCATTCAAGACTCAAAGGGTTTCCCATCAACCTTGTCAAATCACACCTGTCAAGACTCAAAGAGTTTCACATCAACCTTGCCAAATCACACCATTCAAGACTCAGAGGGTTTCCCATCAACCTTGTCAAATCACACCATTCAAGACTCAAAGGGTTTCCCATCAACCTTGTCAAATCACACCAGTAAAGACTCAAAGGGTTTCCCATCATCCTTGCCAAATCACACCATTCAAGACTCAAAGGGTTTCACATCAACCTTGTCAAATCACACCAGTCAAGAATCAAAGGGTTTCCCATCAACCTTGTCAAATCACACCAGTCAAGACTCAAAGGGTTTCACATCAAGCCAGTCTAACCCCACTAGTCAAAACTCAAAGGTTTTCACATAGAATCAATCGTTTTCTTGACTAGACTGGGACAAAGTGATACAATTATTTAATTGATCAACTAACTAGCTCTGTACGAGATGGATGTGGATGCAATTACGTTATTATTCTTTGTAGGACTATCCGTAGAAAAATGGAAAATACAATGGGTCCATTCTATTAGTTCAAGGAGATATAGGTTCGATTCTTTCAACCATCTGAAACGGAAACAGAATGAAAGTAAAACACAAACCATACCAAGACTGACAGAAATTCAGCTGGTTCAGTCGGTGGGAAAATGGACAAGTTTGGATCACTGGAGGGTTGAAAGTTTTACAAATACCTCGTCAATTCTTTGGAACAATTTGTAAGAGGATGATTCACATTGAGCAAATTGTGAACACTAGAAGGTTAAGTTGGTACTGATTGTTAGTCTGGGGAAATGTGAATTGTAGTTTAAGTTGGTAGTCACTTTAGGAGTTGAGTACAAAATCCTGTTTCCCTCCTAATGAAAATATCGACCAGACCAACTAGGGTGGTGAGTCTGTGGATGAGATAATGAGTGAGCTAGCAGTGGATGAGATAGCGAGCTAGCAGGGGATGAGATGGTGAGCTAGCAGTGGATGAGATGGTGAGCTAGCAGTGGATGAGATAGCGAGCTTTCAGTGGATGAGATAGTGAGCTAGCAGTGGATGAGATGGTGAGCTAGCAGTGGATGAGATAGCGAGCTTTCAGTGGATGAGATAGTGGGCTTGCAGGGGATGAGATAGTGAGCTAGCAGTGGATGAGATAGTGGGCTAGCAGTGGATGAGATAGCGAGCTTTCAGTGGATGAGATAGTGAGCTTGCAGTGGATGAGATGGTGAGCTAGCAGTGGATGAGATAGTGAGCTAGCAGTGGATGAGATAGCGAGCTAGCAGTGGATGAGATAGTGAGCTAGCAGTGGATGAGATAGCGAGCTAGCAGTGGATGAGATGGTGAACTAGTAGTGGATGAGATAGTGAGCTAGCAGTGGATGAGATAGCGAGCTAGCAATGGATGAGATAGCGAGCTAGCAGTGGATGAGATAGTGAGCTAGCAGTGGATGAGATAGTGAGCTAACAGTGGATGAGATAGTGAGCTAGCATTGAATGAGATGGTGAGCTAGCAGTGGATGAGATAGCGAGCTTTCAGTGGATGAGATGGTGAGCTAGCAGTGGATGAGATGGTGAGCTAGCAGTGGATGAGATGGTGAGCTAGCAGTGGATGAGATAGCGAGCTTTCAGTGGATGAGATGGTGAGCTAGCAGTGGATGAGATAGTGGGCTTGCAGGGGATGAGATAGCAAGCTAGCAGTGGATGAGATGGTGAGCTAGCAGTGGATGAGATGGTGATCTAGCAGTGGATGAGATAGTGGGCTAGCAGTGGAAGAGATAGTGGGCTAGCAGTGGATGAGACTGAGCTTGCAGTGGATGAGATAGTGAGCTTGCAGTGGATGAGATAGTGAGCTAGCAGTGGATGAGATAGTGAGCTAGCAGTGGATGAGATAGTGGGCTAGCAGTGGATGAGATAGTGGGCTAGCAGTGGATGAGACTGAGCTTGCAGTGGATGAGATAGTGAGCTTGCAGTGGATGAGATAGCGAGCTAGCAGTGGATGAGATAGCGAGCTAGCACTGGATGAGATAGCGAGCTAGCAGTGGATGAGATGGTGAGCTAGCAGTGGATGAGATAGCAAGCTAGCAGTGGATGAGATGGTGAGTTAGCAGTGGATGAGATAGTGGGCTAGCAGTGGATGAGATAGTGGGCTAGCAGTGGATGAGATGGTGAGTTAGCAGTGGATGAGATAGTGGGCTAGCAGTGGATGAGATGGTGGGCTTGCAGGTGATGAGATAGCAAGCTAGCAGTGGATGAGATAGTGGGCTAGCATTGGATGAGATAGCGAGCTAGCAGTGGATGAGATGGTGAGTTAGCAGTGGATGAGATAGTGGGCTAGCAGTGGATGAGATGGTGGCTAGCAGTGGATGAGATGGTGAGCTAGCAGTGGATGAGATAGTGGGCTCGCAGTGGATGAGATAGTGGGCTAGCAGTGGATGAGATAGTGAGCTAGCAGTGGGTGAGATAGTGGGCTAGCAGTGGATGAGATGGTGACTAGCAGTGGGTGAGATAGTGGGCTAGCAGTGGATGAATAGTGGGCTAGCAGTGGATGAGATAGCGAGCTAGCAGTGGATGAGATAGTGAGCTAGCAGTGGATGAGATAGCGAGCTAGCAGTGGATGAGATGGTAAGCTAGCAGTGGATGAGATAGTGGGCTAGCAGTGTATGAGATGGTGGGCTAGCAGTGGATGAGATAGTGGGCTAGCAGTGGATGAGGTAGCGAGCTAGCAGTGGATGAGATGGTGAGCTAGCAGTGGATGAGATAGTGGGCTAGCAGTGGATGAGATGGTGGGCTTGCAGGTGATGAGATAGCGAGCTAGCAGTGGATGAGCTGGTGATCTAGCAGTGGATGAGATAGTGGGCTAGCAGTGGATGAGATGGTGGGCTTGCAGGTGATGAGATAGCGAGCTAGCAGTGGATGAGATAGTGAGCTAGCAGTGGATGAGATAGCGAGCTAGCAGTGGATGAGATGGTGAGCTAGCAGTGGATGAGATGGTGAGCTAGCAGTGGATGAGATAGTGGCTAGCAGTGGATGAGATAGCGAGCTAGCAGTGGATGAGATAGTGAGCTAGCAGTGGATGAGATAGCGAGCTAGCAGTGGATGAGATGGTAAGCTAGCAGTGGATGAGATGGTGAGCTAGCAGTGGATGAGATAGCGAGCTAGCAGTGGATGAGATAGTGGGCTAGCAGTGGATGAGATAGCGAGCTAGCAGTGGATGAGATAGCGAGCTAGCAGTGGATGAGATGGTGAGCTAGCAGTGGATGAGATGGTGAGCTAGCAGTGGATTAGATAGCGAGCTAGCAGTGGATGAGATGGTGAGCTAGCAGTGGATGAGATGGTGAGCTAGCAGTGGATGAGATAGCGAGCTAGCAGTGGATGATATGGTGAGCTAGCAGTGGATGAGATGGTGAGCTAGCAGTGGATGAGATAGTGAGCTAGCAGTGGGTGAGATGGTGAGCTAGCAGTGGATGAGATGGTGAGCTAGCAGTGGATGAGATAGTGGGCTAACAGTGGATAAGATGGTGAGCTAGCAGTGGATGAGATAGCGAGCTTTCAGTGGATGAGATGGTGAGCTAGCAGTGGATAAGATGGTGAGCTAGTATGTTAAGCTAGTATGTAAGTCATGTGCTTCAGTTTGTCTCTAAATTGTAATGAAATAACGTGCAAATAGCCAACAGTCTGCCCTCACTCTGATATTATCTCTGTTCTGGATATAAAAGCCAATCCAATACTGAGGAAACAATGATCTTGTTTTTTTGTTTGAATCGGAGCGAGTTAGACGCTTCTCGTTCCAAACCTTTCAACAGTCCATAGCACAGCGTTCACATGCTTCCAACGCAACATAACTAGTGTTCATGTGAAAGTGTGAGAAGACAGTCGCCTGTGAGATAACTTTGCAGTCAGCAGTTACCAACTGTCAGCTGTCAGCATGCCGAACTGCCCAAAGTGCGAGAAACCCGTCTACTTCGGTGAGACTTTAGTTTTACAATATTGTTTTCGATTTTGTAGGTGGGGATCATACTAAAATTTGCGTGATCAAGAGTATTTATCTTGAAAATTATTTAATTTCATATTAAACTTTATTTGAGAAAAAATATATTGATATTTTTATAAAGTCACAGCGAGTACATTACGACAGTTTCTCTGTCTCTCTAACCCAATTATCTGAAGGTGAAACAGGTTGAATGGCACATGTTTGACCTATTTATCTGAAGGTGAAACAGGTTTAATGGCACATGTTTGAACCATTTATCTGAAGGTGAAACAGTTTGAATGGCACATGTTTTACCTATTTATCTGAAGGTGAAACAGGTTGAATGGCACATGTTTGAACCATTTATCTGAAGGTGAAACAGGTTCAATGGCACATGTTTGACCCATTTTTCTGAAGGTGAAACAGGTTCAATGGCACATGTTTGACCCATTTATCTGAAGGTGAAACAGGTTCAATGGCACATGTTTGACCCATTTATCTGAAGGTGAAACAGGTTAATGGCACATGTTTAACCCAATTATCTGAAGGTGAAAAAGGTTGAATGGCACAAGTTTGAACCATTTATCTGAAGGTGAAACAGGTTGAATGGCTCATGTTTGACCCATTTATCTGAAGGTGAAACAGGTTGAATGACACATGTTTGAACCATTTATCTGAAGGTGAAACAGGTTTAATGGCACATGTTTGACCCATTTATCTGAAGGTGAAACAGGTTCAATGGCACATGTTTAACCCAATTATCTGAAGGTGAAACAGGTTGAATGGCACAAGTTTGAACCATTTATCTGAAGGTGAAACAGGTTCAATGGCACATGTTTGACTCATTTATCTGAAGGTGAAACAGGTTGAATGTCACATGTTTGACCCATTTATCTGAAGGTGAAACAGGTTGAATGGCACATGTTTGAACCATTTATCTGAAGGTGAAACAGGTTCAATGTCACATGTATGACCCATTTATCTGAAGGTGAAACAGGTTGAATGACACATGTTTGACCCATTTATCTGAAGGTGAAACAGGTTGAATGACACATGTTTGACCCATTTATCTGAAGGTGAAACAGGTTGAATGGCACATGTTTGACCCATTTATCTGAAGGTGAAACAGGTTGAATGACACATGTTTGACCCATTTATCTGAAGGTGAAACAGGTTGAATGGCACATGTTTGAGCCATTTATCTGAAGGTGAAACAGGTTGAATGACACATGTTTGACCCATTTATCTGAAGGTGAAACAGGTTGAATGACACATGTTTGACCCATTTATCTGAAGGTGAAACAGGTTGAATGTCACATGTTTGACCCATTTATCTGAAGGTGAAACAGGTTGAATGACACATGTTTGACCCATTTATCTGAAGGTGAAACAGGTCGAATAGGACATGTTTGACCCATTTATCTGAAGGTGAAACAGGTCGAATGACACATGTTTGAACCATTTTAAGGACTGAACTCTAGACAATTGCTCAAAACAGTTATATTAGCTGTTTGTTAATCAAGAAAATTAAGGCAGTAACATTTAACTATGGTTGTCCACATTTATATGCTCTTCCGTACTTCCATGATTGATGATATCAATTATTCATTAAACGATTTCGTCCTCCTTCAGACCAAGAACTGTCAAAGTATATTTTGCGCATTAGCAAATATGGGTCATCCATAAACCACGTAACAATTCTTTTTACCCTTTTTTAACCTCCCCCTCCATGTGACAACTTGTGGACATTAGCGCTCAACCCCTCCCCTTCTCAAAAGCTTTACGTCGTTTATTTGATTCGTGCTTCGGAATTTTTTCGTGAAAGCCACATTGTTTTTAAACATAACTAATTATAATTGTGTTTTAGTTTCAACAATTATGTTTATAATTATTTTTCCTTTAAAAGTTTCTTTAACTGATGAAATTAGATGTATGGATACAATTTTCCAAACCTATTAACTCAAGTGTTTGATTTTTTAAAAGTTCGACCTAGGCCACTCTGTGTTATCTAAGTTTTCACATCAAGAGTGAATGTCATTATTTCATATGAGTAGCTTTTATGATGCTAAAAGAGGGACTGGGATTTAATACTATTGATAATAGGAAGTTTGCAAACGGTGAAAACATGAACAATAATATTATATTATCTAAATATAAGATCTATGTTACATTTATAAACTATTAAATATTTACTAGTACACATAAAAATAACATTATTAAGTGGCAGTTTGTTTTTATTTAATTACTTCTTATCTTAATGTGCAGGTGCTAAGGATTCAAATGTATTTCAAATCAATGGTTGATTAGTTCCGAACCGTTAGATAAGATATCTGAGGTCAGGTTTTTAAAATAGTTCGAGCCACATCTCATAGTGCTCATAGTTTTTAAACATCACTTCGCATAAGACGTCATTTTTGCGTGGATGTACCAGATCTGACACGCTCAACTACCGGCGATCGTAGTGGTCATTTTAACTAATATTTTATCTCATTTTAAAACCCACACAACTTGTGAAGGTGTGAAATGCCAGGCCTCCACCGTGGTTCGGATCCCACGTTATATTGTAGGTCCTCCATTTCATTTCACAACCACCCTACCATTACATATTAGCGTAAGTGCGTACACCCCGAACGGGTAGTAAGACGCGATGATGATGATGATGATGATGATGATGATGATAATAATACATATTTCACCAAGGTCACAGGTCCTGGAAAGCTAAGAAAGCTCTCCCAGATCATTCAATTTGTTTTCCTGAATAGGTTGTCAATCGCAATTAGAATCCTAGCAGTACATACTGAGGGTGGTTTTGTCCCAAATGGTTTCTTACTATTCCTCTTCGTAAATGAGGGTACATTTAATCTAAAATTCTCCTCTCTACTCCAATAAAGTGCGAAAAGACCGACCGGGTAGTACGACATGGTGCAACAATAGTATATATTAAAAATAATTGCGTGTTTACTTTCTAATATCCGTTCGGGCTATTCGCATATTTACACAATTGAGAAAGGATTAAGGAAGGTATAATACGGGAAGTGTATCCGCATTTGCGCAAATTCTGGTACAATTGTTCTAACCTGCTTTATTGTAGTGTCTAAATATTAAAATAATAAGAGAGACTTTAATCGGGTTAAAAATGTGCATATTATTTATTATTGTATGGTTGTTTATTGTAAAAATTGTATGTTGTCCATTGGCTATATTTAATATTATTATGTACTTGCTCTGTCTAACAACATGGCCGGGATATCCACATTTAACTACGCTAGAGGTCTAGGAATGAGGAAGAGGATATTAGAGGGAATATATCTGGATTAGTGTAGAGGGAGAGTGGAAAACCATTTAACTAAAAATACTTGGTACACACAGCCGGGATTCACACCCCGGCCACCCGTCACCGGTGTACGATAATCAACGAGATTGACGTTTACACGTGTCCACTTAAACGTTTGGCGCTACAGTAGCCCCACGGCTTCTTTGGTGCTGACTGACAGATCACAGCTGACGGCTTTGAAAAGTTACCAGCCCAAATTATGTATCCCTACGCCGAACCATATGATCTGCAAAAACACGTGTTTAGCAGATGTCACTTCTGATGGTCAAAATTTAGGTATATACCTAAATGTTGACGGTCAGAAGTCAGGTGTGAGCTGTTAGTCAGCACCAAAGAAGCCACGGGGCTACTGTATGTTACATACATAACGGTTTTCAGTCAGTGTGCCATGAGTTTATAATTTGTTAAATACATGTATGTTTATTGAACTTAATATGTATGGTATATTACACACTAAGGGGCTAGCTATTATATATTTTATATAAGTTGCACAGAATTTATTTTAAATAACGGTCCCGAAATCCACATCGTTGTTCGGCACTTTATCCTAAAGGGTTTCCCATTTTTCTTACACACAAATGCATGTACATATTCTCTCAAATTCTACTTTCTTCATTCCCATTCCATTAACAAAATTAATTTATGCGTGTAACACCCCTCCCCCCCCTCTCCCCCCAACCCGCTTCCCCAATGGTAAAAATAATGTAATAAGCTATAAGTAATACAAAAATACGCATAAAGATTCCCACCATCGAGTTAGGGTCAACTACTTTGGCATATTTTTATATATATATATATATATATATATAGGTAGAGAGGTTACCCCATAATACCAGATAAATCTAAAAAGGGCCTCTAAGAAAATAAAAATTTGACACACTGGTGCATAGACAACTCCAGATAACCGGTTAGTGAGTTGAAGGAAAGGGTTTGGAAACGGAGAGGGGGGATTCAAAATTCACAAAACGAATGCGTTAGAAAATTAAAATTTGGCAGACAGGTAGCGAACAAACTCTAAATAACCAGATGAATCTTAAATTTTAAAATTTCTCAAAATGAGTCGGAAAATAGGAAGTTGAAGGGGTTCCAAATTTCCAAAACTATGTGGAAAATTAATTCTCATTGTGCTATAAAACTGAAATTCTTCAAGCTGGTAAAGACACCACACCAAATACATATATAAAAATTTTAAATTTTAGAATGGGACTCCGGGAATAAGGGAGGAGGAGCTTATAAAAAAAACTCGTTAGGTGTGGTAGAAAATTAAAATTAAGCAGATGGGTAAAGGGACAAATCAAAGTTATCAACCTTAAATAAATAATAAACTTGTTGCATAATAGCTTGACGGGACTTGGGGAAATAAGGTGTTGGGGGCTATAAACATAAAAATAACTTTTTAAAGACTGTAAAAAATCTAAATTTGGCAGGCAGGTAGAAGTACAACTCCAGGTAATCAAAATAAGTCTTAAAATTGGGCATATCTAAGTTGTAATTTATAAATGTGGAACATGGGTAAGGGCTTTATAATTTCCAAGATTAATAGAAACAATTTATTTTCACTGTGTGAGTGAGGTCTTAGTGTCACAATAGTGTGAGTGAGGCCTTAGTGTCAAAATAGTGTGAGTGAAGAGTTAATATCAAAATGATGGACATCAATAATTATTGATTATAAATTTATTATAATTATGTTATTTATCACCTCATCACCTGTTTGTCATACGCATATATAATTAATTTATTGAGTTAGGGATGAAGAAGGGAGTATTTTAGAAATAATTTTCCCGCATTTGCGTGAAAGGAAAGGGGGAAACCATTCAGGAAAACCACCCTCAATAGATTCGACCTGGATTCAAACCCCGATCTCTCCGTCAACAGCAGGCCAGGTCTAACAAGAGAGAGAAACCCTGGACAATTTATTATTATAATAATTAAATTTTATTACTGAGAAGTAAAACTAAAAATAAGAGTATTATAACATTTATTTCTTCCTGCACCGCGTGATCTCTTCATATTCTGTTATGGAATATTTATATTGTGTGTGTGTTTATGATTATTTATAATTATTAATAATCCATAATAGACTCGGCCTCAAAAATGAGTGAAGAATGACCCTAGGTACGAGACGATTCCTGGCATAGCTCAGTGGTTAGAGCATTGGCGTACTAAGCCAAAGGTCCAGGGTTCAATTCTCATGTCCAGTTATCAGTCTTCAATTATAAGAATATGATTATTAATAATTGCTAAATATATATATGTAGAAGGTGTTTATTTATTAGTAAAAGAAAAAAAAAAGGAACGATTTTATATAGGCCTACATGCCCGTACATGGTTTTTGTAGGCCTTTTATGAAAATATAAGTTAAAGCATGTAATTAGAAATAGTCATAATAAGACAAATCCCATTAAAGATATAATAACAATACATATAGGGTTACATGAACTGAACTAGCAGCTGTTATATCATATCAATCCCAAACATTATCTTTGTTTACTAAACATAGCTCATAACACGTATCCGCCCTTCAGCTTGCTTGATAAATACTGATACCAAGACAAACAATTCAATCACGAACTCGAATTATGATGAAGCAATATTTCTATTAACTCCATGCATTGACAAACTGAACGCCTTTAGTACAGGCACCTTTCAGATGAGCGTGCTTGAGTTGGTTAACGATTGCTGAAACTTTCATGAGGCCATTGGGTATTATGTAGTCTTTCAGATGAGCACGATTGAGCTGAAGCTCAGAACGGAAATTTGTGTTTCAAATTGCAGTGGTGGAGAAAAATGTAGCAGCAGATTACGGCCAATATTGTACACACCAGGTACAATGACTTCAGTAATTAGCCAGAAAAATTAGGATGGTTGTAAATGTGTCTGTTCTGAAACGAACACTTAGAAATTATATACAGCTAATCAAAGGATGATACTGTATTGACTTACGGAAATAATTAACAAACACTACATCGTCTCCTTTAAGTTCATGAAACAAAGTATAAAAACAGATCTTTCCCATCCTTAAAATTACTAAAGGGTGTACTTACAAACAAAATTTTAAACAAGATTAATGGGAAATAGAAGGGGGCCCGAAAAAGCTTGGTACACCCTTATAAAACTCCTCTCAGTGTCTTAGGAGGGGAAGGGATTCCTGGAGGGGTCATTTTATCATATTTACTCATTTGGAAGTCAATTTGACCCATAACCAATTTTTAACGTGCATCGTTCCCCTTAAAACTTGGGAAAATTTGCCTGTCAGAATGTTTGTGTCATATTCAAGTACAAAATATCGGAACACAATAGAATGCTTTCAGATTGTTTCAGTTATTTTGTAGATCAATAACAAAACTAACACTCGTATTGGAATTACTATGTGGCTCAGAGTATTTCATCTCGTTGAAAGACCACGTCGGGGTCGGACGGCCAGGGTTCAAATCCCTACGAACTTGGTACTAGCTGTATATATTTTTTTATATACTTTACAAATAATGACCAGATTAAAAAATGTATGTTTAGTTATTAATATTATTACTATTATTATTATTATAATTATTTTTGATAACATCAAATTCCTAAAGGGTATTTGTTCACCGATATTTTAATTTACTCTTGGGCAATATGGAATAAAAATGTTTAAACGGTGATAGGGGCCAATTCGTAGTCGGAGGAATTTGGGGGTTCAAACCCACCGAAATTTTATGAACAAAATATATATATATATATATATATATATATATATATATATGTGTGTGGCTTTATTTATGGTTCATACAATATCAAAATTATGGTACAAGTACAAATTAGGGGGCTTTGTTACCATAAAAATACTTCAGATAGCTTCTAGAACTGTTTATTATTGAGAATTTTTTCTGGCTTCCAGCAATTGGTGGATGTGCCCACAAACCTCCTCCCCCCCCCCCCTGAAATTACTGGCTGGGTACGGCCTTGGTTTAATTTAGTGAGAAATGTTATTATTATTATTATTATTATTATTATTAGCACCGCGTCTTACTACCCATTCGGGTTATACGCACTTACGCTAGTGTGTAATGGTAGGTTGATTGTGAGATGAAATGAAGGACCTACAGTTTAACGTGGAATCCGAACCACGGTGGAGGCCTGGCATTCCCCACATTCACAAGATGTCTTGTCAGAGGTGAAGGAAGGGTTTGGAAATCAGATAAATCTGTGCCGGGTAGTGAGAAATGGAATTTACACTTGATTGGACAAGTGCTAGGTTGGAGGGGACAAGTGCTAGGTTGGAGGAAACAAGTGCCAGGTTGGAAGGGACAGCGCCAGGTTGGAGGGAACAAGTGCTAGGTTGGAAGGGACAGGCGCCAGGTTGGAGGAACAAGTGCTAGTTGGAGGGGACAGGTGTTAGGTTGGAGGGACAAGTGCTAGGTTGGAGGGACAGGTATTAGTTGGTGGGACAGGGTGTTAGGTTGGAGGGGACAGGTGTTATTTGGTGGGGACAGGTGTTAGGTTGGAGGGGACAGGTGTTAGGTTGGAGGGGACAAGTGCTAGGTTGGAGGGGACAGGTGTTAGGTTGGAGGGAACAAGTGCTAGGTTGGAGGGGACAGGTGTTAGGTTGGAGGGGACAAGTGCTAGGTTGGAGGGGACAGGTATTATGTTGGTGGGGACAGGTATTATGTTGGTGGGGACAGGTGTTAGGTTGGAGGGGACAGGTGTTAGGTTGGAGGGGACAAGTGTTAGGTTGGAGGGGACAGGTGTTAGGTTGGAGGGGACAGGTGTTAGGTTGGAGGGGACAAGTGCTAGGTTGGAGGGGACAGGTATTATGTTGGTGGGGACAGGTGTTAGGTTGGAGGGGACAGGTGTTAGGTTGGAGGGAACAAGTGCTAGGTTGGAGGGACAGGTGTTAGGTTGGAGGGGACAAGTGTTAGGTTGGAGGGACAGGTGTTAGGTTGGAGGGGACAGGTGTTAGGTTGGAGGGGACAAGTGCCAGGTTGGAGGGAACAAGTGCTAGGTTGGAAGGGACAGGCGCCAGGTTGGAGGGAACAAGTGCTAGGTTGGAGGGGACAGGTGTTAGGTTGGAGGGGACAAGTGCTAGGTTGGAGGGGACAGGTATTATGTTGGTGGGGACAGGTGTTAGGTTGGAGGGGACAGGTGTTAGGTTGGAGGGGACAAGTGTTAGGTTGGAGGGGACAGGTATTATGTTGGTGGGGACAGGTATTATGTTGGTGGGACAGGTGTTAGGTTGGAGGGGACAAGTGCTAGGTTGGAGGGGACAGGCGCCAGGTTGGAGGGGACAGGTGTTAGGTTGGAGGGAACAAGTGCTAGATTGGAGGGGACAGGTGTTAGGTTGGAGGGGACAAGTGCTAGGTTGGAGGGGACAGGTATTATGTTGGTGGGGACAGGTGTTAGGTTGGAGGGGACAGGTGTTAGGTTGGAGGGGACAAGTGCTAGGTTGGAGGGGACAGGCGCCAGGTTGGAGGGGACAGGTGTTAGGTTGGAGGGGACAGGTGTTAGGTTGGAGGGGAAAAGTGCTAGGTTGGAGGGGACAGGTGTTAGGTTGAGGGAACAAGTGCTAGGTTGGAGGGACAGGTGTTAGGTTGGAGGGGACAAGTGCTAGGTTGGAGGGGACAGGTATTATGTTGGTGGGGACAGGTATTATGTTGGTGGGGACAGGTGTTAGGTTGGAGGGGACAGGTGTTAGGTTGGAGGGGACAGGTGTTAGGTTGGAGGGGACAGGTGTTAGGTTGGAGGGGACAAGTGCTAGGTTGGAGGGGACAGGTATTATGTTGGTGGGGACAGGTGTTAGGTTGGAGGGACAGGTGTTAGGTTGGAGGGAACAAGTGCTAGGTTGGAGGGGACAGGTGTTAGGTTGTAGGGGACAAGTGTTAGGTTGGAGGGGACAGGTGTTAGGTTGGAGGGGACAAGTGCCAGGTTGGAGGGAACAAGTGCTAGGTTGGAAGGGACAGGCGCCAGGTTGGAGGGAACAAGTGCTAGGTTGGAGGGGACAGGTGTTAGGTTGGAGGGGACAAGTGCTAGGTTGGAGGGGACAGGTATTATGTTGGTGGGGACTGGTGTTAGGTTGGAGGGGACAGGTGTTAGGTTGGAGGGGACAAGTGTTAGGTTGGAGGGGACAGGTATTATGTTGGTGGGGACAGGTATTATGTTGGTGGGGACAGGTGTTAGGTTGGAGGGGACAAGTGCTAGGTTGGAGGGACAGGCGCCAGGTTGGAGGGGACAGGTGTTAGGTTGGAGGGAACAAGTGCTAGGTTGGAGGGGACAGGTGTTAGGTTGGAGGGGACAAGTGCTAGGTTGGAGGGGACAGGTATTATGTTGGTGGGGACAGGTGTTAGGTTGGAGGGGACAGGTGTTAGGTTGGAGGGGACAAGTGCTAGGTTGGAGGGGACAGGCGCCAGGTTGGAGGGACAGGTGTTAGGTTGGAGGGGACAGGTGTTAGGTTGGAGGGGACAGGTGTTAGGTTGGAGGGGACAGGTGTTAGGTTGGAGGGGACAGGCGCTAGGTTGGAGGGGACAAGTGCTAGGTTGGAGGGGACAGGCGCCAGGTTGGAGGGGACAGTGTTAGGTTGGAGGGACAGGTGTTAGGTTGGAGGGGACAGGCGCTAGGTTGGAGGGGACAGGCGCCAGGTTGGAGGGGACAGGTGTTAGGTTGGAGGGGACAGGTGTTAGGTTGGAGGGGACAAGTGCTAGGTTGGAGGGGACAGGCGCCAGGTTGGAGGGACAGGTGTTAGGTTGGAGGGGACAGGCGCTAGGTTGGAGGGTGTGTTTAACACTTTCAAACTTGGCAAACACGCTCAAATTTATGTTTTCAGCCTCATATTTAAATGAACAATTGTTTTCAACTAAGTAACTGAGTTAAAGTGATGTTATAAACCGACTTACTGATGTCCATCTGTGTTTTCTCCTGAGAATAACCTCGTCACAGTTTCATTCATCTCACACATCATCAGATAAATCTCCTGAAAGAACTTAACAACATACTGAGTCACTAAGTTATTAATGATTGACATACATTCTCGATGTATTTAAACATATTCATGTCACTTTATTAGGCGTCTTTATAATTATTTATTATTTTTATTTAGCACCGCATCTTACTACCTGTTCAGGTTATACGCTTAAGTACTAATTACGCTAATGGATAAGGAATTGGGAAGGTTGAATTTTAGAGGAAGTGAACTTGCATTTGCGTGGAGGGAGAGTGGAAAACCATTTAGGAAAAACCACCCCCAGTTCACCCGACCAAGATTCGAACCTCGATCTCCCCGTCCTCAGCAGTCGAGCTCACCACGACTAGCGCGTTAGCTAACTGCGCCACCGAGGCGGGTGTGTTTATAATTATTTTTTAATGAATTTCTAAGAAAAATTAATCAATAAAAGTCTTTAACACATTTTTTTTCATTTGACCCTTTAGTAAGTAAGTTTTCACATCCCCGTACTGGACCTATTGGTCTCTTGGTCACCATTAGGTCAACACAGCCGCATCACGCAGGCTAAGTGGTCTCCAAAGTGGGCCCAACTGGTCTCGAACCAGGGGCTAAGAGTGGCTGAGGTACTGCTAAGTAAACGATTCTAAGTGAGATGGAATGTTCGGCGTCCCCCGTGACATGCTGGGCTATGGTAACTTGATACTAAACTCACGCCTCAGTAGCTTGTATTGTGTGTAGCCCTTGCAGTTTTATATTACTAAAGCAGTAGATATTGCATAACTTGGGAGCACTTCTACAAGACTAAGTTGATATCCAGGGGGCACATAAACCGTGAACTATGTGCATCACTTAGTCTGAGGAAAATATTATATATCACACGACTTACAAACTAACTTAGAAGAACACTTAATCCCCTATCGAGATTCTCGTCAGGAGACAGACTTACCGGTACACAATTACACAAGTGTGTTCAAATACAAGTTATAGTTCTATGAGATAGCTTTGTTTAAATCCTGGAGTTCTCTGAGATATTCTGGTGCTCATCCTGGAGGAGTTTCCTGAGATACTCTGGTTCTAATCCTGGAGGAATTCCCTGAGATATTCTGGTTCTCATCCTGGAGGAGTTCCCTGAAATACTCTGGTTCTAATCCTGGAGGAGTTCCCTGAGATACTATGGTTCTAATCCTGGATAAGTTCCCTGAGATACTATGGTTCTAATCCTGGAGGAGTTATCTGAGATACTATGGTTTTAATCCTGGAGGAGTTTCCTGAGATACTCTGGTTCTCATCCTGGAGGAGTTCCCTGAAATACTCTGGTTCTAATCCTGGAGGAGTTCCCTGAGATACTATGGTTCTAATCCTGGAAGAGTTATCTGAGATACTATGGTTTTAATCCTGGAGGAGTTAGCTGAGATACTATGATTCTAATCCTGGAGGAGTTATCTGAGATACTCTGGTTCTAATCCTGGAGTTCTCTGAGATATTCTGGTACTAATCCTGGAGGAGTTATCTGAGATACTATGGTTTTAATCCTGGAGGAGTTAGCTGTGATACTATGGTTCTAACCCTAAAAGATGGATACGTGTTGCTATGGCAGGTAAATGTAATGCGAACACAATAGAATAATTTTATTTGATAGTGTAAGTGCGATCAAATCAAGTATAATGTATCTATAGTGCAATTCTGTGCCCTGGATCTACTATTATTGTGCCCAACACTATCATAATAAATTATATTGAAATGTCTGCTGCTAGAAACGCAAGCTGACTCACTCTTCCAATGTTTTATCTCCAAGACCTGTGAGGGATAGTCCGATATGGATTTCAATGAAGTGTCAAATAATCCAACTCCAGGTTAAATAATAATAAAATAAAAATATTTAATTTCAAGAATAAAAAGTATATTCTAAATTTTTAACACAATATTGTTGAAAAGTACGTTCACAGAAAATGGAAGGCGCCAATGACCTTGAGTATGAAGTGTTTTTTTCCGTCCTAGGTCGGGTACCCACTTTGCTAAGATGAGTGCGTTGGAAAGATTAATTAACGCGTAATTAATTATTTTTCTAGAGCAAGAAATGAATAACTAGAGAAAGGGAAACGACAGCTAAAACTAATTAGTTCTGCGCTGGGCGGTCGTGTTTTGTTTTGTCGCTCGGTACAGCGAATAAAGATCCTGTATTTAAGCTTTGACTGAGCTAGAGCAAGATGGGAGTATAGAGCTCTTTGGTTGATATGAGAAGAGACCTGTCTCATACATAGCTCCCATTCTCATACATAGCTCCCTGTCTCATGCATAGCTCCCTGTCTCATGCATAGCTCCCTGTCTCATACATAGCTCCCAGTCTCATACATATCTCCCCGTCTCATACATAGCTCCCTGTCTCATACATAGCTCCCAGTCTCATACATAGCTCCCTGTCTCATGCATAGCTCCCTGTCTCATACATAGCTCCCAGTCTCATACATAGCTCCCAGTCTCATACATAGCTCCCTGTCTCATACATAGCTCCCAGTCTCATACATAGCTCCCATTCTAATACATAGCTCCCTGTCTCATACATAGCTCCCATTCTCATACATAGCTCCCTGTCTCATACATATCTCCCCGTCTCATACATAGCTCCCTGTCTCATACATAGCTCCCAGTCTCATACATAGCTCCCAGTCTCATACATAGCTCCCCAGCTGGGTCGGCTAGCTCGTACATTGGATGTTCAGATAACATTATCTCAAGAACACCAATATTTGATCGCTATTAGACACGACAAGATAAAAGCTACATGCAAGATGCGGTTAAGAATCAGTCGGAACCTCAACAATAATACTGATTGACATAACACGTGTTTCTCCCGACTTTGGTGGACGTATGGTTCAAGGCGCTACTCTGGCAGTAGACTAGAATACCATTGATGGAGATCGATATTCGAATCTTCGTCGGGTGTACTGTGGGTGATTTTTCCAAAATGGGTTTCCCCTCTCGCTCCACGCATATATGGGTACACTTTATATAAATATAACCTTCCTCATCCCCAAACCATTAGCATAAATAGTATATAAGCGTTGGCCCAATGTTAGTGGGACGCGTGCTATTTTTAAAAAAATGCTTCTCACATATTTTATAAGATTCCTTTCATTGGCTTTAATGTGTATCGAATTAAATTTGTGGTTGGGATGTCTTGATAATACA
Organism: Timema cristinae; assembly: GCA_039000515.1. NCBI lineage: Eukaryota > Metazoa > Arthropoda > Insecta > Phasmatodea > Timematidae > Timema > Timema cristinae. The sequence goes on along the minus strand of JBCFYV010001001.1, from coordinate 35,008,862 downwards.
TTTTAGGACATAAAAAATAATCGGAGTAGTCTACTTAACTTTGACCAAAACTTGGCTTAACTACTATCTAATTATTTTTATTATTTTACATTTTAACAAATAGCATCATCTGTCAAAACGGACGACAGATAGCTTGGCGAATGGATAGGCTACATATTAAACAGATTTAGTAACGTTTTAGAGTGTTAGATGAGGTTCTTCTAATGGAGAACCTACTATAACTGTTGGGTGAGGTTCTTCTAATGGAGAACCTACTATAACTGTTGGGTGAGGTTATTATAATGGAGACCCTACTATAACTGTTGGATGAGGTTCTTCTAATGGAGACCCTACTATAACTGTTGGGTGAGGTTATTATAATGGAGACCCTACTATAACTGTTGGGTCAGGTTCTTCTAATGGAGAACCTACTATAACTGTTGGGTGAGGTTCTTCTAATGGAGAACCTACTATAACTGTTGGGTGAGGTTATTATAATGGAGACCCTACTATAACTGTTGGGTGAGGTTCTTCTAATGGAGACCCTACTATAACTGTTGGATGAGGTTCTTCTAATGGAGAACCTACTATAACTGTTGGGTGAGGTTCTTCTAATGGAGAACCTACTATAACTGTTGGGTGAGGTTATTATAATGGAGACCCTACTATAACTGTTGGATGAGGTTCTTCTAATGGAGACCCTACTATAACTGTTGGGTGAGGTTATTATAATGGAGACCCTACTATAACTGTTGGGTGAGGTTCTTCTAATGGAGACCCTACTATAACTGTTGGATGAGGTTCTTCTAATGGAGAACCTACTATAACTGTTGGGTGAGGTTATTATAATGGAGACCCTACTATAACTGTTGGATGAGGTTCTTCTAATGGAGACCCTACTATAACTGTTGGATGAGGTTCTTCTAATGGAGACCCTACTATAACTGTTGGATGAAGTTCTTCTAATGGAGACCCTACTATAACTGTTGGATGAGGTTCTTCTAATGGAGACCCTACTATAACTGTTGGGTGAGGTTCTTCTAATGGAGAACCTACTATAACTGTTGGGTGAGGTTATTATAATGGAGACCCTACTATAACTGTTGGATGAGGTTCTTCTAATGGAGACCCTACTATAACTGTTGGGTGAGGTTCTTCTAATAGAGACCCTACTACAACTGTTGGATGAAGTTCTTCTAATGGAGACCCTACTATAACTGTTAGATGAGGTTCTTCTAATGGAGAACCTACTATAACTGTTGGGTGAGGTTATTATAATGGAGACCCTACTATAACTGTTGGATGAGGTTCTTCTAATGGAGACCCTACTATAACTGTTGGATGAGGTTCTTCTAATAGAGACCCTACTACAACTGTTGGATGAAGTTCTTCTAATGGAGACCCTACTATAACTGTTGGATGAGGTTCTTCTAATGGAGACCCTACTATAACTGTTGGGTGAGGTTCTTCTAATTGAGACCCTACTACAACTGTTGGATGAAGTTCTTCTAATGGAAACCCTACTATAACTGTTGGATGAGGTGCTTCTAATGGAGACCCTACTATAACTGTTGGGTGAGGTTCTTCTAATAGAGACCCTACTACAACTGTTGGATGAGGTTCTTCTAATGGAGACCCTACTATAACTATTGGATGAGGTTCTTCTAATGGAGACCCTACTTTGATATACATATAGCAAAGGTTCTTTGAACTGTGGTGAAAATTAAAATCTTTCCCTTAGAGTTGTCGATATATTTAGAATATTGTCTCATTAAGCCCAAGTTGTATTTTGTGTCCGTTGAGAGTAATGATGACTCATACGTCCTTGTTACGTCACTAGTGGCCTCTCCCGCCGGTCTCACCATATATGGTCATGAATTGTATTATCTGTGTAGCCAGGTCATCAGGTGGGTGTGTTCGATGTGAGTCTGAAGAGCCCTGGTTGCAGTGGCGGCTGGTGATGTAAAAACTAGACTGTTCACAAAATAAAAATTGTAATAAAGTATATTTTGAAAATACGAGTATATACATTATTATTATTATTATTATATTATTATTATTAGCACCGCGTCTTACTACCCGTTCGGGTTATACGCACTTACGCTAATGTGTAATGGTAGGGTGATTGTGAGATGAAATGGAGGACCTACAGTTTAACGTGGAATCCGAACCACGGTGGCGACCTGGCATTCCACACATTCACAAGATGTCTTGTCAGAGGTGAAGGAAGGGTTTGGTAATCAGATAAATCTGTGCTGGGACCGAGGATTGAGCCCCGGGCCCCCGCTCAGAAGTCTGAAACCTTACCCCTAGACCACCAGGTCACCGAGTATATACAAATTTAGTTATAAAGAAAATACAAACATAAATATATGGGCCCATTTAAAGTTTAATTAAATCAACATAGCACATGCATACATATAAATAGTCTATATATTATGTACGGCTGGGCTGATAAGCCCTTTTGCAGATTTTGCCGATATTACAAATAAATTAAAATATCAATACCAAAAAATAAAGAAAGAAAAATTACAAACTTAATATTGTACACACAAGGAGAATGCACGTCCAAGAAGTTGGCCCACCCCCCACCCCCACCTCTAAAAATTCAAGTTTTTATGATTGCAATCGTTTGTTCTTTGTTCCCGATTGTTCCACAAAATTGTTCGTTAATTCAGTTTTAATAGACCCATTTTATATTCCCACAAATGTTATAGTTTTCCCCAGAGTAATGAGGGTGGAGTGTCAAGTTCACAAGTTAAATGTACATATTGAGTTTGGATGCAATTTTATTTTATTCCCTCTTTAAATTAGAAACTTTTATTGTTTAATTTTTAGTTCTTCTCTTCTTGTGGAAAAATACACAATATCTTAATTTGTACTTTTATTTTTCTTCCCCAAACAATATTTGCACTATTCCCAAGGTTTGTTTATTTATTATAGGCCGTCTTCACAGTTTGAATCACGGTCTTAATTCTTTTGGCAGAGGTCTTGCTATCACTCCATGATTGAATCATTTTAGAATAATGAATAGTTTTGTTTAAAAATACTATTTGCGATAATTTCTTAAGGTATTTTGATTTATATAACAAAGCTGAAAGAAACAATAACGGTGCATTTAAATAAAGGGCACATGTAGGCTCACTTCCTCTAAAATCAACCTTCCCATTTACAAACCCATTAACGTAATTAGTACTTAAGGGTATAAACCGAACGGGTAGTAAGACGTGGTGCTCAATCAATTAATTGATTATTTATAAATCTTACATTAATTGTTTTTCTGAATATTAAGAATAAATAATTTTCAACTTATTTCATTAATTAATAAGCAGAGCCCAGATTTGGATTTTTTTTTCTGCATCACAGACAATTCTCATGTGTACATAAATTATGTTCATAACCCCTTAGTTGTGTAAACGATTTTATTGGTTTTTTTTAGCTTTGTCATTTTGAATTTTAGATAATATTCTATTCTTGGTTTGCGTCCCTTATGAGTAATTTTTATACATTTTTGAATAATTGCCAGGCACTTATTTTACTTACTTAGTACCACGTGCTAATGAATTATGGATTGGGACGGTCGAATTTAGAGGAAGTGAGCCTGCATTTGCATGCCCAACACGACTAGCGCGTTAGCCAACTACGCCACCGAGGCGGGTGGCACTTATGTTAAATTAGTATATTTTAAATGCTATTGTTATTTTATGAATGAATAAATATTTAAACTTTTTCAATCAAACCTTTGTCGGCATGAAAAATAATGTTGAAAGTGAACTCTATCCTCTTTGTTTGTCATGTTTGTAAAATCCACGTTACCGATGAGACGCTGCAGTTAAGCGGTGAAAAGTTGCGTTAGGATGTTGTTGTTTTTAAGTAGATTTTATTTAAATTACTACAATAGTTAGCAGAATGCACGAGTTTAATTATTGTTAAAGAACTTTCCTAGCATAGCTATTTTTTAGTTTCCGTTTGTAAAGCGTATGTTTGATTTAGTCTTGCGTATTCATTTCAATATTTTATTTAAATTCTTAGAGTTTTGGTTGTTGCAAATTTGTAGTCATATTTTTTAAGGTTTAGGGATTTTACTTATTTTACTTAACGTTTTTTTTATTACTTGGTCATTTAAGTCTGGACTCCAAAAATACTTTTTTTGACTAGGAGTTTTATGACATGCAATGCTGTAGACCAACATCTTTCTAGTTTTTGTATTTCTGAATTGCTTGGCATCTCTATTGCTATAACCCGCCTCGGTGACGTAGTTGGCTAACGCGCTAGTCGTGTTGAGCTCGAATGCCGAGGACGGGGAGATCGAGGTTCGAATCTCGGTCGGATGAACTGGGGGTGGTTTTTGCTAAATGATTTTCCACTCTCCCTCCACGCAAATTTGGGTTCACTTCCTCTAATTCAACCTTCCTAATTCCTAATCCATTAGCGTAACTAGTACTTAGAGCGTATAACCCGAACGGGTGGTAAGACGTGGGGCTAAATAATAATAATAATCTATTGCTGTATTGTGCTTTGTGAGTGAATCAAAGACAAGATTGTCCATAGACCTAGAGTCTAGTGGCACTTTCTTAACCTGAGGCAACCGCTCAAGTCGCTCACACACAAGGTCATTCATCCTCACTAATGATACTAGTTTATTTAGCGTATGTAAGAGATCTAAAAACGAACAAAATAAAAAATATGACGGACAATAATCTGAAACAAACTAAAGAAAATTATAAAATAAAAATTCAAATCTGGTTATTTAACTAATTGAGGTGGGCAAAGGGAAGCTAGGCATAATGATAAATATATATTGATTTTAAAACCATTAACACGAAATAAACACATTTTTCTAAAATAAATTCAAAACAAAATAGAGATAAACATGTTTAGAACATTCGAACAAACTAACAACACACTTTAAACAAAAAAAATCAAGTTTTGAACGAATGAAGGAGAGCTACTTCTAACAAAAATATTTGATGCTTTGAAAAGGGAATAAACGAAAAACCTTAATCAAAATACTAAATGAGCCAAGAACAAATTATTGATTGTAAAAAGTGTGTGTGGGGAGGGTGAGTAGGGGGGGGGGCGAGTTTCCATAAAGATGCCAAACCACACTCCTAGTGTAAGTCATAGGTTGTCCTACCAACCTATATGTATGTGCGTATTTTTGCGGAACAATCCGGAACAAACGAAGAACAAACTATTGCAATCATAAAAACTTGAATTTTTAAAATTAGGGGAGACGGGGGGCAACTTCACGGACGTGGAGAACACATCTAGTTTGTTTTTAAATTAAGACCGCCTATACATAAGAAAATATTTTGGCCCTGTCATATTAAACAATTAGCTTCAAAAATAAGCTGACAAAAGAATTAGGCTATGACGTCATTACCCGGTTTACCAAAACAGAAAAAATGCCAACAATGGCATTTTTAGATGTTTGTATTGAAGTACAAATAAAAATATTTCCAAGTGTTGGAAAGTATTGTCTTTGCTGCTTGTTATATTATTAATTCTCAATTAAATGATCAGTATTTTAATTATCAATTAAATGACAAAATTACATAACAGCTATTTACAGCAGTGTTAAATTGGTAATTCGACATTACGCTGAACGTGCTCTAAGAACTGATCTTAGGGAGCGCTCAGTGAGCGCTCGATCGAGCAGATCTTGAAGCGCTCAGTAATCGGCATGCAGCCGACGTCACGCACCACGAAGAAAAGAAAAACACATGATTACTGAACGTGGTTCTTTGCAACTTGGCCTTATAGAGTCCGCAATAGCACAATATTAATACATTATCTTGGACGTATTCATGGTTTTTCTGTGTGAATAAGTTACGGTTACGTAAATAAAATATATAGTTCAGTTAGTTCAGCCAACGGAAAAAATAGGGGGTATATAAAATATAAATAACTCTAATCAAAAAAGAAAATTATTTAAATAGAATGCAAAATGTTGTGCCCATGCACGAGCCTCAGCTCGTACTGAGAGATGTAGGTAATATTTCATAATAGTTTGTATTCAATTAGAGTGGAGGACTGGCATTCCACACATTCACAAGTTGTGAATAATACACGTCAGAGGTGAAGGAAGGGTTTGGTAATCAGATACATCTGTACCGGGACCGAGGATTAAACCCCGGACCCCAGCACATAAACCTTACACTTTACCCCTAGACCACCAGGTCAACCACCTGATAGATTAATTTATCACTATTTAGAATATTATATTGCAGCTTATTCAGCTTTGAAGAAATATCATTACAAACAAAAAAACGCCATTGTTTTGTCTATATACACTTTCAATAACTAATAAGCTAATATGTATTTTATAATATAAATAATTATATTATATATATGGCGACACAAGGTTTAACAAAGTATCATTATATAATTTCTTTAAACTTCTCTCACGAATTCCCTATCAAAACAAATACAGAATTTCTCAAAATGATTTGTCCAAACCACTTGGCTACCTACTCTAGTCTGAACACTCACTGGACTCGTGAGTGTCACAAATGTCTCGGTTTGAACAGATAAGCTCGAATGGCTCGACTCTCGTGAGAAGGGGGAAGCTTGTCAAAACAACGCCTCAATCCGAGATGACCCGACCCGGACGAGACTTTAGGCGAGACTGAACGAGTCGAGTCGGGTGAAGACGAGTGCTACTCTTCCTCCACACACTCGCCTCTCACCCACAGTCATCTCATGCAGTCGTTATCTTGATATATATGATGGAGGATGTTGAACTTGCTACATAACATCAACTTACGCGAGCAAACGCATCGTTCAATTTCTTCTTACCTTTGTGGTACATATGTTTCGGTACCCACAAAACGGGCTCGCCTTGGTATAAAACCAAGAATTGGATTGTTGTGTCATTTGTCCAGTCACTCATCTTTTGCAAAAGAATTTACTAAGCTTAAATTAAAATAAACAAAAATTAAATTAATTAAACCCGATGACGTGCTAGGGTCAACATTCCGGGTTCTAATTGCACTCGTACTCGCGTCTCGCGCCCTTGACTATGTCACCAAAGACCGACATGGACCCAAGAGATGGCGTGGCGAGGCGAGATCATCATCTACATTCTCGCACTCGGGCTGCCTCGGGTGATCTCGGCTTGAGTGTGGAGAGTAGGCTCTCGTCTTCACTCGGCTCGTAGTCGTACAGTCTCGCACTCGGGCTGCCTCGGCTCATCTCGGCTTGAGTGTGGAGAGTAGGCTCTCGTCTTCACTCGGCTCGTAGTCGTACAGTCTCGCCGAATGTCTCGGCTAAAGTGTGGATGAGGCATACAATGTTCACAATATTAGGTTCCGGTTTTCTGGTTACAGTGAGGTCAAGGTTCGAATTCCAGATAGCTGCAACGTGAGTGTGTTTCCTAAATTGTTTCCCACTATTCCTCCACGCTAATGTGGGTACATTTAATTTAAATGCTATCTTTATCTCCAGCTACTCAACAAGCGTTATTAAATGTGGATAACCCAAGTAGATGATAAGACTTGGTTGGAAAAATTGTATAAGGTACCTATTATGTTGGCCTATTTTGTTGCGCAAAGCTAAAAGTTTATGAAACGAAGTTTTGTGTCATCCATATTAAATATGTAAGAAAATGTTAACATTTTTGAGATTATTTATTCAGCTAATAAAAGCCACAAATAAAAATCAATCATTTTATGACTATAACCTATAAGTTAAGGTTAACTTTGAGCATTCTAAATTTCCTTTGGATTTGACAATACATTTTTTTTTACTTAGTATTTTGTGGACCGGTTTCACAGAAATGGTGGTTAAAATAGATCAAAAGAAATTGATTCAAACAAATAACTTTTTTTTTTGTTAGGAGACACGATTCGTAGATTTTTCTGGCCTAAAACACATTAGCGTTTTTAAATTAGAGTCCTTTAAATGATATAAGTTGCAAAAATGTCTTTGAAAATATTACAAAATATTTGTTCTTATTAACAATACTAATTTTTAGGTTAGTAATGATAATAAAATTAATTAATACTTAAAACTAATACTTTATTAAAACTTATTTTGCATTTAAATTTGTGGAGTCCCTCCCCCTCTCCCTAAATTATTTGGTTACACTTAGCTCTCTAGATTTACGCCAAATATACAAAATTGTAACGTAACAATCACTTAAATTATTGCAAAAAGTTGTTTGAGTTTCGTTCAGATTATTTTTATAATTTAACTTCACCTCTGGCAAGACGTGTATTAATCACAACTTGTGAATGTGGGGAATGCCAGGCCTCCACCGTGGTTCGGATTCCACGTTAAACTGTAGGTCCTTCATTTCATCTCACAATCACCCTACCATTACATATTAGCGTAAGTGCGTATAACCCGAACGTGTAGTAAGACGCGGTGATGATGATGATGATGATGATGATGATGATGATAATAATAATAATATAATTTAACATTTTAGTAAAGTAATTTGGGGCCCGATGTAACTACTATTTGTGGCCCAATAAATATGTCTCCCCGGAGTTATTTACTATACGATTAATAAATAGTAAACACATATACCCTTTCCCCCTAAGAAACAATTATAGGCCTACAACTTTATTTATCATGTAAAACACTCACCAAATATTCATTTTAAACAAAATAGCTAAAACTATTTTCTTAAATTGAATTTATGTATTGTTTCTTGAATTAATGGAACATTCTTATAAATATATTACAATAACTGTCAAATTTTAAGTAGGTCTATATATACCCAGTGGCGGATTTAACATTTTTGCGCCCCTAGGCAAAATTATAATATGCCCCCCCCCCCTTTTTTTACCAAGGGTTTTTAGGAAGTTTCAGAGGAAAGAGTTGAGGGGGGGGGGGCGGAGGAGGTAACGGAAGTTAGTATTTGAGAAAAGATTTTACGAAAGAAAATCAGGTATATATACGCCATAAACGTAATTATTAAAAACTAAATATTAAAATAAAAATAATGCTATCCAAAATGTGCCGCCCCCTAAGGCTGCTACGCCTAGTCCCGTGCCTAGTGGGCCTATAGTGTGAATCCACTTCTGCATATACCAATGCTTTAATTTTACGTAACTTAGAAGGATTGCATAATTTAACAGTACAGTATTTGTCCCTGGGGCTCGAGAGAAAACGATTTGATGGATTTCTTTCAAACTTTAATATTTAGATATTATATTATGGTTATACCTTGAGGTGTTTTTTAAATTTTAATTCAAGCCCTCAAATTATTGTAGTTTACTGACAACTGACGGGACTAGGCGTAGCAGCCTTAGGGGGCGGCACATTTTGGATAGCATTATTTTTATTTTTATATTTAGTTTTTAATAATTACGTTTATGGCGTATATATGCCTGATTTTCTTTCGTAAAATCTTTTCTCAAATACTAACTTCCGTTACCCCTCCCCCCCCCCCCCCCCCTCAACTCTTTCCTCTGAAACCTCCTAAAAACCCTTGGTAAAAAAAGGGGGGGGCATATTATAATTTTGCCTAGGGGCGCAAAAATGTTAAATCCGCAACTGGGTATATATAGACCTACTTAAAATTTGACAGTTATTGTAATATATTTATAAGAATGTTCCATTAATTCAAGAAACAATACATAATATTGAATGAATTCTACATAATATGATTTTAATTTATAATTATAATGGGAATGTGGTTGTAAAAATAATCTCGCTTAAACATTTATGTAAAAACGCGCCAAGTTCTATACTAAAAAAATAATCTTTCGGCCTCGGAAAGAAGTGATATCTAATAGAGTGCCAAGTTCCAATTGTAATGTATATCAAAATAACTTTGCACTCCTTTTTTACATTCTGTTTCTGCAACAATTTCAATTATTTAGTTTCATATATATTAAGATACATGAAAGAATCCGGTATGCCAGTCTAAGTGTGCAAATGGACGAGAAGTGACAAGTTATTTGGAAGTTGAACTTGGAACTCTTTAGATCTCACTTCTTTTCGAGGCTGAATAAGAATTTTTGTCGTGTAAAACTTAGTACGTCTTTTACATAAATGTTTTGGTGAGCTATCAATACTTTTTGGGTAAGTGGGCACCTGCCTACCATTGGGAGGCATGTGCTCAATTCTTATTAAAGTCGTGTGGTGCAACAAATAGATAGAGATATGGGAGATTTCTATTAAAACTTAAATGGATTCGAGGAAAATATTTGGTATATTTTAGAAACATGTTGAAAAGTTGAGATTCCAAGTACCTCTTCTATGCCATTTTAATTTTCGTTCTCGATTCTATGTTGATTTGTTCAAGTAACCCTACATTCTACCCCTACTCCCCCTCACATTTTGGAGCACCATGTTGAAAAGTTGAGATTTCGTATTTTACCCTTGGTCTATCGCCAAAGTACTACCTACATGCCAATTTTCAACGTTCTAATTTGACTTGTTCAAGTAACACCCCATCTCCCGCCTACTAATTCATATTCATTAAGATTGTACATTGATTGCTGTTACAAGTTTCTTGCTGTACACAAACTCTTTGCTCCACATCTATGGATATTCTCTTTTGAGCTTCTAAAAACAAATTCAAACCTTTCTGGTTTTTTATTTGTGATCATAAGGATGCTTTCTCCTATCCTTTTTCGCCATTAAAAAAAAAAGATCGCAACAAATTATAATACCACCTGAACTTTGTGTCCATGGTGGATTGTTAGAAACTTTTAAGTTCTTAAAAGATCATTTAATGATAACCGAGGGCTCACTCCCCTATAACCCCTTCCGCATCCATGCGTACTTAATGGGGGGTTTGACCAGAATAGAATGGAGGTAAAGTGACCTATCTCCAGTGGAATATTAAATAGAAAATGCATAGAAATTGTTTTGTTTTTTTGTCTATTCAGTTTTTTCATATATAAACACCCAATTATAATCAAGCGTAAACTATTTGCTATTATTAATGCCAGGTTAAAAAATTAAATTTCCTTCTCAATTAATAGTTTTAAGCTCAAACACATTGAATTCATATCTAATTTTTTATCTAATTATTCCATGGTTTTATTAAATTTTGGGTGTGGCATTTTTACTATAATTCATGATGGTTGAGATATAATCAGAATAAGAATAACCTTTGGGTAAATGGGTGAAATGCGGGTTGCGGGTTGCCCCTTCAATCGTTAAGCTCCTTCATAATGACGTACTTTCCCAACCCCCTCTCCTCATGAAAAGCTTTAAAAACTCGCTGCTAAGTCCAGGGTAGCGAGCCAAGCCTCGTTAACGTTCGATAAATGGGTTCTTCAGGACATTAAACCAGTGAATGTCGGTATTTCGACGAACATCAAAGGATGTTACGAGGTTCGGCTCAAAACTCACTGGACGACGCTGCGAGCCGAACCACTTGCAACTTTAAATTATTGTTTATTTCTAACTAACCTTCCATCACACGTGCTTGAAATATCAGCTGAGCAGTTGCGTGTGTCATCCAGCGAAGTACATAACTTCATGGAGCAAAATATGGATCGCAGGAATGTTGAGGTTCGGCTCGCGAGTCTGGATCCAGCTTTATATACCAAAAAAGGAGGGGTGTTTCCCCTAAATTACTAGTTCTGACAATAATCTGTGTTATGCTAATTGGCAAAACAATCTAGGTTTTTTGAAAACATGACCTGGTACGAATACGTGAATGCTGGTTCAGTACAGTTGATGGTATGAGTTCTTAGACTTACGAGTCCGAAACCTTAGCTCAGTCGATAGCGTGTCTGCCTACTGAGCTAAAGGTCCCGGGTTCGATTACCGGTGTGACAGAAAACTTATAATTAATGAAACTATGAGTTTGCCCTTTAACATTGATAAATTAATGGCCGGGAATAGGTTGTTGTGCCTGTCCTAGTCTTAAGATAGATTATAAGGCATGACAGACCTAGCCAGCCAGCGGTGGAAAATATATGACTTGAATAAAAAAGTGACCAAGGCCACAGGCTGGAAACGGTAATGGATGTTAAGTTCTTCTTTGGCATACGTCATCCTCTCATACTCTTGAATGACTAAGGCTGAAAGCTACGACAGCTCTATATTTAACTCTGGCTGTCACTACTCTCAAGAGTGAGATGAAGGGACGCGTGTTATCTATTGCTCTATATTTGGCCGATTTAGTTGAGATGATACCCTACTCAAGGTCAAACAAAGAATACAAGAATCTTCTCATAGTCAGTATTATCGAACGGTACACTCGACTATTAAGCTAACGCGCTAGTTTCGTGTTGAGCTAGATTGCCGAGGACGGGGCGATTGAGGTTCGAATCTCGCTTGGATGTACTGGGGGGTGATTTTTCCTAAATGGTTTTCCACTCTCTCTCAACGTGAATGTGGCTTCACTTCCTCTATATTCAACCTTCCCAATTCCTAACCCATTAGCGTAATTCGTATTTAGACGTATAGCCCGAATGGGTAGTAAGACGTGGTGCTGAATAAAAACATAAAAAATAAAGAAAACCTATTGATGTTAAAGATTGTATCTGCAAGCATAAGGATATTTTCACTAAGGGGTGTCCAGAAAATTGGCAATGGAATTGTTCAAGATAGGTAGCTTAGGTCGTCTTAACAAATTCAAAAGTTCTTACTTGAGGATTTTATGTGAGGATTGGGGGATTCTACACTCAAGAACCTAAGAAAACATTTCCTCCAAACGGTTATCTCTTGGAGTAGATTATTATACGGAAATGACTGCATTGGCGTAACCAGGGGGAAGGGGGTTTAACCCCCCCCCCCCCAATTTATTTGAAAAAATAAAACAAACATAACCAATTTTCTTTCAAAACTGCCCATTATTTATAATCAGTTCAATTATTAATAATATAATGCGGCATTGTGAATTGTTCAGTGTTTTAATAGGGTAAAAAATTACAATAATTTGGTAAGATACTGATGCATCATCAGCAGCAGTTCAACTTCAGTGTGCCATTCAAAATTCATATTTTTTAATTATTCTACAGGTGTTCGAAAGTTTTCTCTTTGAACTTGCCACTTTGCCAAGCATTGCAACTTGAGAATGTAGATCTTCTATCTGCCATTAACATGGTATATCGGCTCAAGGAAAGAGTTCAAGAAATAAAAACAAGCATAGAAATTGAGTTTTCAGCTATTTACGAATCAGCTAAAACACTTGATGAATTGTTTGGTTCAAATCTTGTCACACCAAGAATATCTTCCAGACAAATACAAAGGTGTAATGTAAAAGCATACTCCGATGAGGTTTACTTCAGAGTTGATTTTTTTTTGTGAGTCTGCTAAAAGCTCTTTTCTTAAACTATCAAGAATTGCTTGTGGCTGATGCCAACAAAGGAATTGATTGTCACTGACGTAGGAACAGATGCAAATCGGATTGCTTTTTATGGGCAAGACTTGCATTGTAGTGATATGGTAGCAATTGGTGAACTTTACATGTGATACGAAAGAGTGAATGAACTGAAATAAGTTCAAGAAAGGTTGTGAACTATTATGTTGCCTGCAATGAAGAGATATTCCCATTGATCAGTACTTTGCTGAAAATCTTAGTAACCTTGCTAGTGTCAACAAGCACCAGTGGAAGATCTTCGGAGATTAAAAACTTAGATCAGAAATATAACAGGGCAGCAAAGGCTGAATGGCCTAGTGAGGTTAAATAGACATCGAGAAATAAGCATTTCTCCAGGCGGAGTTCTAGATGAACTGGCAAAATCATCTCGTCGATTGCAGGCTCATAGCCAGGAGGGGGGAGGGGGGGGGATCCATGGGGTCCGGACACCCCCCGAAATGTAACGAAAAATATTGGTATGATCTCATGCTTGTAACTGTTACACAATCAGTGGCCTAACTCTAGGGATGGGCGATTATAATTGATTAATCGACTATTTTGATGTGAGTAATCTATTATTTTTATCAATTAATAGGATTGCGATTAATCGAGCTAATGATTAACTTTCCAACGATTATTTGATAATCGAATCAAATACAAATAATCGGCTTAAAATGTCGTCTGGTCACCTTAGGTATGCCCCATTCTAATATTCTAATGAGCTAGGTCGCCTGGGTTCAAATGCCAGTGTGGATAAATATGTATTACATATTGATTGGTGTTATTAAATGTATTATAGCAGCTTTCCTCCCCATGATGTTGAATTGACGGATGCGTAACTGGGTGTTGTGTTTGTTCTATAGCAAAGTTAGTTTGTAAGTTGTGTGCTGATACATTCATACCAATGGTATTAGGAATAAGATCCGCAACATACTATATCGGCAGTTCCTGGAGGTCATGGTTCGAATTTAGGTCGTGTGTAATGAAGAGGACTTTTTCATCCTTTCTTCACGCAAATGCGGTTGCATTTATTTCCAAACTACACTTTCCATAGTAAAAGTATCCCTTAAAATATACATAGGCCTATAAAAATGTATGATGATTTAATCAGCTGTTTCAGAAAATGCACGTTTTTTCAATACTTGTTAATGTTGACTAGACGTGTTGATGTTGAGTACTCTCAGAGTAAAGTTTAGAGGAAGGCAGAGACAATACAATCTTAGGAGAGTAAAATGCTGACAGTGGTGCAGTGCTAAATGTTTTGCTGACAGCTCTGAAAGTATAGAATAATATCGTATCATAGCACTGGCAAGCACACACTACACCACCCCTCAACCCCTTCCTCTAATCTTGCATTATTGGATTCTGCATGGTAAGTAAATAATGGCGAGGGAATTGCTCTTTCTTTTGAATTATTGAAAATGCTGCCAAATAAAATTCTTTAAAAACTAAATGTTTTAATTTATGGCATAGCGTTCGTTATAACGCTATTTAAGAAACGCAGGGTATTTTTTTTATTATTCATGTAGGTTTATTCTATACTCACTGTTGTTTATAATGTTCCTTAGAATTACCCTAAGCGCACTTAATTGTAGAGTTATTTCAATCTATCACTTACCATTGCAGAAATGTAGGACTATTAAAAATATAAATCTTTTATTTGAGATATATTTTAATAAAGCAAATGATTTTCAAGCTATAAGCAAATATTTATATTTTTTGTTTATGACCTTGAAATGTAAAATTGCTATGCTCTTTGGCAGACAGAGATGTTCCTCCCTTTACATTGTTTTTGTGTCAGGCTGTGTATTATTTCATTTATACTATTTTGTAGAATTTGATGTCCATTATTTTATTTCACATATCTTACGAGTTTTAAGTAAATTAGTCAATTTTTAGGTAAAAGGCGAGAAAGAGGAGATCTAACAGAAGACTACTATTGTAAAAAGAGCGAGAAAGAGGAAATCTAACAGAAGACTACTATTGTAAAAAGAGCGAGAAAGAGGAAATCTAACAGAAGACTACTATTGTAAAAATGATAGTAGTGCATGAACACTTTCACTTTTCCATACACATATTAATTTCATTATTTGGACTTGGTTAGCTACCTTTAATTATGTTAATTTAATATAATACATTAATTTAGCAAATTTGTTGCTTTCTGCTTTTCCAACAGACTCCAAAAAATATGAATTTAGTGACACCGCAAAAAGTTTCATTTAAAATGTTTAAAAACTTTAACAAAATTCAGAAATAATGGTGTTTACAAAAAAAAGTCAGGATGGGGGTAGCATAGCATTGGATAACAACCCCCCCCCCTCTCTCGTTCCCCGCACCCCCCATTAAATCCTGGCTACGTGACTGTAGATTTGAATTCAGACTAAATTAATGTTGTAATTGGACACTGTCCTTAAGTTAGTTTGCAGTTAAACCAAACAATGTTTCGTGGTTTTAACTGAATTTCAAGCCGATTATTTATTATAATCGTAAATCGTCACTTAGACACTCAAAGATGAACCCTCCTTTTTACTGGTGTAGAGTCCATACCTATCGGGGATGTTACCCCCCTTCATTCCACAATCCTAGTTACGCCTATGGAGAGGAGATAAAGCTAATGTAAAATGTCTTGGGTTCAACTCCTCGCAGAATTCATGGAATGATGTATATACTTTTTGTTGAGTAACGTATTAAGTGCGTGACAATGTGTTGTTCGGACAGTAGTTATATGATCATAATTTAATATATAGAGACCTATATCAATGCCAAGATCTGAGACCAACCAATGCCCATCGAGAGCCCCCCCTCCCCCTTGCTCTACTTCACACAAAACTTCATACGCCCAGTCGCCTATCGTTGCAGTACTACATATTATATCAATATACTGGGCGATAAGGTTGGAATTTACAAAGGTTTTATTGAAAGATTACAAGATCGTTGATCTGATTTCTCCTAGATTTTAATAATGTTCTTCTTTACGATCGCGGACAAGTTAAAGGAGATAACATGAAATAAAAATAAGCTACGATGAATTCATTTGATCGATATACTGAATATTGTTTTACATCAGTCCAATTACTTATTATATTTGTTAAAATAGAAGATTATCTCAGGTTTCCTGTGTTGTTGTTCATTATATCGATGTTTGTGTGTGTTTAGCGGAACGCAAGACGTCACTAGGCAAAGACTGGCACTCGGCCTGTCTACGTTGTGAGAAATGTAACAAGACACTGACACCAGGACAGCACGCTGAACACGAGGGGAAGCCATACTGTCACAACCCGTGTTACTCTGCTCTGTTCGGTCCTGGAGGTAACTATAAGGCAATCACGAGCTAAGTTTACCTGGATGACAGCTCAAAATGTTACTAGAAGTAATCTCTAATATATCACTACGCCAACAGCTGACATCTATCACGTTGGATGACTGTAATGAAAACAGATGGTAATATATTAATGTGATAGTTAACCACAGTAATTTAGGCCAATATTATTTATATATTTATTTGAGGTCGGACACAAAGCTTATTTATCGTTTTATTCCACTTTAAAAAAATATTAACGCCACTTTCACAAAAACTTCTAACGAACATAGCTTCAAAATGGCGACTGGCGAAGTTAAACCATATGATTGAACATAACGGTAAACAAGTTTTTTTACAATGATGCAGACACGCAGTTGATGAAAATATTTTATTCAGTTAAATATTTCAAAATACGATAAAATAATCATAAAATAATTTATTGTATGTAAACAAATGACAACAATTTTCTCTTTTCCAAGTAAATACGATGCCTGTATTAAAATATATTGATGTGTGCACTATATTACACGAAATAAGTTACGTTCCGAAACGGAGAATAAGTACGTTTAGTTATGTTTTAAAATATTGTTTCGAGTTGGATAAAAAGAAATTATTTAAAAAAATGAAATAGTATGAGAAAACTTAAGTTTACGTTATTTTAAATGTAATATATAACAGGTAATTAAAGATCTTTACATTTATAACAAAACAGTGATCTTTTACGAGTGTTGGCAACCCAAAACCTAAACATATGATTTTAAAACTGTCATCCAGGTAAAAACCTATCGAGAACGGAATATATGCTAGTCTGTACTACTGGTTTCACAGAATTAGACTAATTGTTGTTTTGCGTTCACACCCTTCGAGGAATATTGCTACCTTGTTCTGTATATTTTGATTAATTTGTGTCTTTAATACAGGTTTCGGCCGCGGCGGCTCAGAGAGTTACGTCTACAAGAAGTGAGCTCGTCCACGTGGTCCACGGCTCTCCTAACTATGTTATTTTTAATACAGAATCCTGTACTAATAATAACCATCAGCTGGCTCTTATCTTAATAAATATTAATATATAGTATGTGGTCAAATCTTCCACATCCGGGGATAGCTTTTATGTTTCATTAAAAATTACTACTTCCATAAACAAATGTTTCAAAGTTGTTCTGTAATTTAGCAAGCTCATCTTGCATTATTCCACTATGGCGCAGCTTATAAGATAGAGTCATAGTGTAATACCTCAAAGTCAGACTGATACCTTTCAGGGGAAAATTAGTGAACGTTTGGTTTACACTAAAATGTACCAGTCTTACCTTAACATATTTCACTATGGGCCTATCTTATAATCTGTGCCATAATGGAACTAAGAAACATAAGCTTTACTTACTTTCAAGGTAAACATAGGGTACATGCAATGATTTAGTTTGGTAAGCATACATTAATTGCATATATATAGTTTGGTATGAATAAAGTGTAAACTATAGAGTACTAAACGAAAAGTATGTAATTTAATATGTTTTATTGGTGAAGTATTATTCAAATGGATTTTGTTAATTGTATGCTGTGGTGTTTTTTTTTTACTCGTTATTAGCTCGTCTCTGTTGAATAGCTCTCATTTTGTTTCCAGTAAGATTAGGATATTACAATTTACAGAAATAGTTTCATTAGGATTGTAGTTTGATTAATACTTTTCAAATTACTATTTAAATCGAATTGTTCCTTCCATAGTTGCTCTTGGGAGCAATGTATTCTTTTATATCTAATTAAATTAATTTTACTAAAATTATGCAAATGGCTGTAGCCTATTTACTTGGTTTGAGCTTTATCTTCAAATATTTAAATATGCTATATATGCTATATGCTATATGTGACAACATTCCATTTTAATTTATGTGTGTTAATTATTAATTAAATTTGTTAAATAAAATAATTTGGTGTTAAGTAAAATTTGAAAATATTTATTTTCCAATAAATATTTGTATGCATTTTTATATATATTTATTGTTTAATATTTTTTTTTTTTGTTTTATGAGAGTGTAATAATCAACATTCAGTTAATGGTACATTTCAACAGAGTGCAAAAAAATTAAAATCACTCAAAAATGTATTATTTTTACCAATAAGTTTTCTTTTTCAATAAACTTTAAGTGAGTATTCCACCCACAGAAATTATTCTGATGTATTGTTAAACTTTATGTTTCTTATATAAGACTTATTTTCTAATGTATTAGTACTAGTTTTAGGCTTTAAGCTTATATTGTAAGACAAACTTAACCTAACTAACATGTGAAGACAATAAACATAAAATTTAAACTTTTATATCATAGCAAATATGTTTGAACAACGTATTATTCATTTATTTCAAACATCACCAAGATATTTTCTGGCTAGTGAATGAACAATCTACAACTATATTTAAATAAAAACCTAATTTAACATCAAATATCAGTGTTAGCTAGTTCAGATAGATACCTTGTTTATATTTATAAATGTGTGAGCGTTGATCATTTATCAAGTAGTAGTTTGCTTATATTTATAAATTACTATATGAGAAGTCATCCTTTATCAGGTAAGTTGTCTGAAAATGTAGTTACAAGCCACGTATTTTTAGGCTTACAGTTATATTGTAATCTGACGTGTGAACAGTGAACCAATAAGTGTATAATCCGAATGTGTAGTAATATGTGATGCTAAAAAAAATTACAAAGTGAAAGACTTCATCCTCGTGACAAAGGAATTGCCTATAATGAAATAATGGACGAAAAATGGTGTGAGAAGGATAGAAAATGGGTATAGGGAAAATTTTGTTGTGTGTAGCCTTAAACCAACAATGGTTACTCTAACCCTTATGACTTCAGGACTTGACCACATTGGTTACCTTCCTTACGAGGGAGGGTCTCTTCCTCAGTCAATGTGGGCTTCAGGACTTGACCACAATGGTTACCTTTCTTACGAGGGTCTCCTCCTCAGTCAATGTGGGCTGAAAGACCACCACTCAATCACCGACAGATGATGCTCAACATTATTACTCAACCTCTTCCCCACTCCTTCACCACCCTCAACTCCTATGAAGAAGGATGTTGCTTACTTGCCCTCCTCTCTAATCTGGAAGCAATGAGGTGTACTGCATATACATTGATTGCCGGTTGACCAAGATCACTGTGCATCATCGATCTATATAGACTCTGGTTCAAAACTGGTCTTGGAAGTCTGAGAAAGTCGGAAGTCAATGGAAGTCAAAGTCACTAGGATACAGTAGAAGTCAATGGAAGTCAAAGTCGCTAGGATACAGTATAAGTCAATGGAAGTCACTAGGATACAGTAGAAGTCAATGGAAGTCAAAGTCACTAGGATACAGTAGAAGTCAATGGAAGTCACTAGGATACTGTAGAAGTCAATGGAAGTCAAAGTCACTAGGATACAGTAGAAGTCAATGGAAGTCACTAGGATACAGTAGAAGTCAATGGAAGTCAAAGTCACTAGGATACAGACATACAGTAGAAGTTAATGGAAGTCATTAGGATACAGTAGAAGTCAATGGAAGTCAAAGTCGCTAGGATACAGTAGAAGTCAATGGAAGTCACTAGGATACAGTGGAAGACAATTAGTCACTGTTACAGTAGAAGTAAATGTACGCCACTGTGTTGAAACTACTTTCTATTTGGAGCGGTACCTGTTTCGGTGGCCGCGTGGTCTAAGGCATCACACTCGTATTAGACTAGACTGCCGACGACGGGGATATCGGGGTTTGAAACTAGGTCGGTTCTTCGGAGGAGGATGTTTCCAAAATGGTTTTCCGTTCTCCCTTCACGTAAATGCGGGTACACTTCTTCTGAAACCAACCTTGCTCATCCCTAAATCATTTAGCGTAACTAGTCCATATGCGTATAAATATTTAGCGGTTAGTATGAAGGTTTCAATGTGAGGAGGATGGTAGCTTGGTGTAAATTTACCTACATTTGCAAGAAGGAAGGTAAGAAATCTACAGTGATACGTGTAGTTGAAAACACTAATAAACGATTATCTACAGCACTAACACGTGTCATTAATACTATAGAATATTTCAGGTGAAAAACTTTATTTAGAAGAAAACATGGTAAGTTGTCAAGAGTGCGAGTAAGGGGGTAGGGGGTAAACAACCCCTACCTGTCACTAGCTTGTAAGCAAAACACACTCTTTTTAATCTTTAAAACCCTAATGCTCAACCAAGCATCAACTATTTTAAACATCAGGGGTTTAGTTTAAAGTTCTCCCGTCTCTCTAATCTTAGCATCTGATTCACAATACGTATTATAAAATGGACTGTGAGAACCAATCAAGACCAAAATAGTGTAGGTCATGGTCAATATCCTGTCTTAGTCCTTAAATTTAACGACATCACCCACCTCTTGGAGATTTCGAAGATATTTTGTAAAGCAGGTTGCATCTTAACATGACGCATCTAAGCAGTCTAAGCACTAACCACACTTAGAGGCGAATGTACAAAACAGAGAGGGAATGAAAATGAGAAGTTCATACTGAGAGGACGCTTGTCTGTGTGCTGATATCCCTTTCCCTCTTCCTCTGACGAGTTCACACAGTAACTTTAATATTTACGCCTTGAAAACATTGACTTGTTTTATAATTACCTTTTTCTTATTTCCTATTCTAGATAGACATATTCTACCACTGCCCTTTTTAAACTACATCCCGGCAGGAAGTCTCCTACAGGCCATTTTCGTGGTCGAGACCAAGAGCCTAAGTTGTAGAGCATTTATAAAAAATACGTTTATAAAAAAATACTTAAGGATAAAAATAATAATTTGGTGACAATGTAGGACTATTTTTAGAATTATTTAAGAATTGATGGTTTTTGTTTCAACGTTATATCTTTAAAATTCGCTGAGGAAAACGTAAATTCATTCACATGGAAAATCTTATCTTGACTGGCCCTGAAATCTCACTGGAGCCTTGAAATACTTACGTGGGAATAAGATACAAGCAATACGAACTGTTGTGAAATGCAAAACATTGTTCTCCTTTTTTTAGACTAAAAAATAATAATGCTTTACATTTGAGTCTGTATTGAGTAACTCTAATCTGGATACAGTAAGGATTATAAAAGACAAATCTGTGGGAAATGGACTAGTGTGAGAACAGTGCTTTCTCACAGTTCTATTTCTCACGATTCTATACTGGTTTTGATAACCATCCAATAATGATCTACCATTCAGTGATGGATTAAACAAAGTGAAAAACGAATAGGTGGAGTGAAAAGGCCTTTACCTAGATATACGCTTTAGTTATTCCTAGCAGTGTTTATATCTTATAGTTCAAGAACACTCATGAAACTTAGTGGAAATATTCGGTTGTAACCCCCTACTTCCCCTTTCGACTACAGCATAAATTCGCCAGCTCAATATTTACTCAAATATTTCACGTTCAAAAATTGCGTTCGCTTCGGTCAGTGCTTGAATGTCCAAAATCATGAATAGTGCATAACGCATATGCGTTTTATCCGAGTGCACTGCCTGATATCACTTTCATTTATGCTTTTTTCAACTGATTTTGTAGAATAATTTGATACATACAATGTGTTAGGCTCTCCCTCAATCTCACACCACACCCAACCTCAGTGACTAGACACTTCCCTCAATCTCACACCACATCCGACCTCAGTGACTAGACACTTCCCTCAATCTCACACCACACCCAACCTCAGTGACTAGACACTTCCCTCAATCTCACACCACATCCGACCTCAGTGACTAGACACTTCCCTCAATCTCACACCACACCAAACCTCAGTGACTAGACACTTCCCTCAATCTCACACCACATCCGACCTCAGTGACTAGACACTTCCCTCAATCTCACACCACACCCAACCTCAGTTACTAGACACTTCCCTCAATCTCACACCACATCCGACCTTAGTGACTACACTCCCTCAATCTCACACCACATCCGACCTCAGTGACTAGACACTTCCCTCAATCTCACACCACACCCAACCTCAGTTACTAGACACTCCCTTCAATCTCACACCACATCCGACCTCAGTGACTAGACACTTCCCTCAATCTCACACCACACCCGACCTTAGTGACTACACTCCCTCAATCTCACACCACATCCGACCTCAGTGACTAGACACTTCCCTCAATCTCACACCACACCCGACCTTAGTGACTACACTCCCTCAATCTCACACCACATCCGACCTCAGTGACTAGACACTTCCCTCAATCTCACACCACACCCAACCTCAGTTACTAGACACTCCCTTCAATCTCACACCACATCCGACCTCAGTGACTAGACACTTCCCTCAATCTCACACCACACCCAACCTCAGTTACTAGACACTCCCTTCAATCTCACACCACATCCGACCTCAGTGACTAGACATTTCCCTCAATCTCACACCACACCCAACCTCAGTTACTAAACACTCCCTTCAATCTCACACCACATCCGACCTCAGTGACTAGACACTTCCCTCAATCTCACACCACACCCGACCTCGGTTACTAGACACTTCCCTCAATCTCACACCACATCCGACCTCAGTGAAAGGACACTTCCCTCAATCTCACACCACACACGACCTCAGTGACTAGACACTTCCCTCAATCTCACACCACACCCTACCTCAGTGACTAGACACTTCCCTCAATCTCACACCACATACGACCTCAGTGACTAGACACCTCCCTCAATCTCACACCACACCCGACCTCAGTGAATAGACACTTCCCTCAATCTCACACCACATACGACCTCAGTGAATAGACACTTCCCTCAATCTCACACCACACCCAACCTCAGTTACTAGACACTCCCTCAATCTCACACCACACCCGACCTCAGTGACTAGACACTTCCCTCAATCTCACACCACACCGACCTCAGTGACTAGACACTCCCTCAATCTCACACCACACCCGACCTCAGTGACTAGACACTTCCCTCAATCTCACACCTCACCCAAACTCAGTGACTAGGCACTCCCTCAATCTCACACCACATCCGACCTCAGTTACTAGACACTCCTTCAATCTCACACCACACCCGACCTCAGTGAATAGACACTTCCCTCAATCTCACACCACACCCGACCTCAGTGACTAGACACCTCCCTCAATCTCACACCACACCCGACCTCTGTGAATAGACACTTCCCTCAATCTCACACCACATACGACCTCAGTGAATAGACACTTCCCTCAATCTCACACCACACCCAACCTCAGTTACTAGACACTCCTCAATCTCACACCACACCCGACCTCAGTGACTAGACACTTCCCTCAATCTCACACCACACCCGACCTCAGTGACTAGACACTCCCTCAATCTCACACCACACCCGACCTCAGTGACTAGACACTTCCCTCAATCTCACACCTCACCCAAACTCAGTGACTAGGCACTCCCTCAATCTCACACCACATCCGACCTCAGTTACTAGACACTCCCTTCAATCTCACACCACATCCGACCTCAGTGACTAGACACTTCCCTCAATCTCACACCACACCCAACCTCAGTTACTAGGCACTTCCTCAATCTCACACCACACCCGACCTCAGTGACTAGACACTCCCTTCAATCTCACACCACACCCGACCTCAGTGACTAGACACTCCCTTCAATCTCACACCACACCCGACCTCAGCGGCTAGCGAGCAAGATATAGAGGAAAAGTGATACTTGTTCCAATGTTGATGAAACTTCCCTCAAGCTCTGATATTTACTTTCATTCACAAGAATGTACAGTATATATTTTCGACACGGAGTTTAATTGGCTGTTGAGCTCGAAGGAGGGCGGGAAGAAAGGAGGTGTAGTGTGACGTCAGTTAGTCCCGACGCTGAATGGACGCACACAGCCCCATGAAGAGCGATAATTAGAGATCGACACTCAGTCCATGGATGAGGTATTAGAAGAAACGACACTGCAAGTTCAATCAAGCAAACACAATGTCCTTACAACCAGGTACTGTGTCGAGTCCACGTTTTCAATTAAACGAGTTTATCTAAATCAAGTTAGGGATATTTTGGTTGGGTTAGCTAATTTTAGAGTTATGTTAGTCAATGTAGTTAAACTTAGGTTAGGGAAATAATGAAATGCTACATTCAGAAAATTTAAAATCAACGTTTGGAGCAAGGCATAAATAATCAAGGTAACTTCTATATGTGACTTAAGCACTATTCACACTATAACGTCCACGGCAGCGTCACGTCAAAAAATTTTCTTCAATAGAGTTTATATGGCGGCAACATCACGGACCGTCAACGGCACGGCACGGTCAACATTCTCGACGCGACGTGACGGTCCGACAATGAGTTGCGCCAGTGTAGGCTCTGTGCCTTTTAAAAATGGATTACGAGCCCTTAATTGAACAAGTACGTCAATATAAACAACTAAATGATTTGACCAGCAAGAAATAAGGTGAATAGTGCTCTGCTTTTGTATTTTCTTTTCTATTTTGTTTAACAAACAATATAATTGGTATTTTTACAATCTAAAATATTGGTAGAAGCTTATGTCATCCTCTTACAATTCCTTGAACAATGTGTACCATTCACACGAAGGTTTTCTAAATTTTAGCATCTTTCTAACCCACACTCTTTATTGGTGTTTTCTACCAACTTCTTCTTCTTCTTCGTCAAGCAAAATTACAATCAATGCAAGTTGTTTGATGTTAAACCTTGGCATGTTTGTAGAATCACACTAGTTCCACTAAAAAATTTCGGAAATGTGACGTGACGTTGATGTGATGTATAGTGTGTTATTGTGCAGAGGTTTGACGTGACGCTGCCATGATGTGACGTGACGTTGTTGTTACGTATAGTGTGAATAATACTTTATAGAATTAATACAGGTATCATATATTTCATATTAATCAGTTACTACCAATTAAGTTTTATTATTTAATTTAAAGTGAAAATGGGTCTGATTCATCTACCCAATACCACACCTGTGTATATATTATGTTAATGATATGATATATGATATGGTGTAAGATTGATAGACGTGCACCTTACAATCTTTCTCGTTGCTTTGCCTTGAACTGGAGTAATCTACTAACAACTCGGAAACTGGGAGGGGTTTTCCACGTCCCCATGGAGGAAAACACTATTTACAAAAGATCAACAGATAAAAGAAAAAAACATATTAAAACAATAATGGAAATCAGTAAACCAAAATAATGCAGATAATATACACATTGATAAGTGAAACGAAATAATATACATTGTTATAGAGACATATTATTTGTTCTGTGCATTTTTAACATCCCCTTCTCCAAAGATACATTTTAACAAAATGTATTTGCCTATAATTCGTAA